>VZRH01006717.1:1722316-1787612 GCA_013397555.1 Urocynchramus pylzowi | reverse complement strand
CTTGGGGTGCCTTCCGGGAGCTTAGGCCCAGGAGTTCTAAGAAAAGCTCCCGCACTTGGCTGTGTGCTCTCTCCGCGTACTTGTAGCGGGTTGTGTACGTGTTTAAACAAGGCGGGGGAAACTTTAGGCCCCCGCCTCCTGTGCACTTCTGATGCTCTGGCAGCCTGTGTTTGGACATGATTCCTCTGTGAAGTTTTTGCTTCGTATTGGTTTATGCAGCTTTGCGGGGCTAAGTTAAAGCAGGTTGCACATGGGCGACTTGCAGCGTATTTTACAGTCAGCAGTAGTTAGCGCACGTCCCGGCTGGAGCGGCTCCGTTTTCCCAGAGCTGTAGTGTATGCTCTTGCGGTGCTGCTGCTTTCCTAGCGGAGGCATCGAGGCTGTGGGGTGGGAGGGAGAGAGACACTACAGCCAGGCAACAAAGAACGCGGTGACTGTGAGCTTGGTGAGCCAGACCGCGTGAGAAAATTAAATTAACTTGTATTTGACCTTACTGAGGAATATTTATATACAAACAAAAGCTGTCTAAAATAATAATATTGTTAGATATTCACGTGGGGCAGATCCACGAAGAATAACTTCATGAGGAATGTTAAAAGGGGTAAATATCAATAAGTGCTGTGAGGGTATTTTCTTTTAAAGATAAAGCCTCTGTTGGAATTATTTAGGCATGGACTATATCCATAGCTCACTTAATAGAGCAGAATAGTTTCATTCTAGATACATGATAATATACAGCTGACTGCAGTCAGACTTCTAACAAGTGGCTGATGGTCATCTTCTATGTGTTTGCTGTTTCTGTTGCCTGTGCCTTAAAGGGATCTCTCTACCCTCTTTGAGGATTGAGGTGTTTTTCATGAATTTGTAAAAAAATAAGGAGTCTTTGTATTGTCTTTGGACATCTGAGTCTGCAAGCTTTTGGTTTTGATCTGTTGTTCAAATTTTCACAGTACATATTTTTTTCTTATGATCATATTAGAGCTGTTACTACACATCTGAATGCCAAACACTTTAGAGTCTGGCTGGATGATGCACATGTTAACTCTTTTCCAACATGCTGTGCTTAAAAAAAGTCCAGTATTTTACACATCAAAAGCTTAAGTAATGGTTACTCTTGTAACAAGGTATCAAAAATATTACAGCATTTTGAAGCAGTGTTGTAGGATGTTACATTTGGGACATTTAAATTATTAACAATAATTATCATTATTGTTAATGAAGTAATAGAGATTTAAATGTTAGTCCATAATCATGGGACTCTTTTTAATGTATTTTTTTCAGAGTTTACATCCTTCTAATGTGTGTCATATTACCTTGCAATGTGTGGAATAACAGTGGATGGTGATGTTTTTCTGTATAGAATTAGCTGTTGGTAAAGACTTTAATTTTACTTAGTTTTTATTGAATTTCTTCTCAAAAGTTCTGAACTTAGAAGTGTGCATCAAGATATTTCTTCAGTAGTCTGATTTATCTGGCTTAGGAATCTGCAGGAGTTACTTATGACCTTTGAGGGGTGACAGGCATCTTTCAGTACCACAGCAGTACGTGATACAGAACCATAGAAAATGCAGTGCAGAGGTTGGGATTTATACCAAGAGTTATGGATACAGAAAACTTAATGTAGTCTGTAGTTTATGTGCATCCATTTATTGACCCTTATTTATAATAAAATAATTACATTTGTTGTAATAAAAATATTAAATTTTCCTAATACTTCATTTGCTGCTTTAATTAGAATCTCCTGCTATTCTTAAAAGTTGCAAGCTTTTAAAAACCTACAGCATTTTTAGATGCAAATTCTATTATGTCTCTTCAAAGTTTGGATCTTAACATCAGAAGCTAACTGTTTTAACTGTTTCAGCTAGTGGGTTTTTTTCCCAGTTTGTACTTTGAAGTGCATTCCTTTTACAGTGTTAGGCTTTTAGAATGCTGAAGGCTAAAATTTCAAACAGTGTGCTACTTCCTAGATAGCAGGATTTGTATTTGTATTCATGTGCCATGTTTAAAATTTTTAAATGTTTAGCAACTGACATTTTTAAAGTACTTTCTCAGTCACTGTTGCAGAAATGCTTGACATTACGGTTTTTGGAAGACTAATTACTGCCTTGATCATGCATTTAAAAACCTCAAGACTTTTTGTAAATATTAATTAAATACTGCTCTATTATTTTCCTTTTATTAATGGGCAAAGAGAGGCATTTGTGTATTTGAAAAGGCTTGCAATATGTCCGTGGTAGAAAACTCGGTGGAAACAATTTAAGTGGTGGTTTGAAATCAAGTCTGCTGATAGAACTGCTCTTCTAGTGTCTTTATCTACCGTGGAGCTTTCTTCCACACGGTGGTTCTGACAGCAGGGGCACTTTATGTACACATCCTTTTTCCTTCACTCCCAATACAGCTAGACAAGCTAGACAAAATGTCTCAAGTGTAGTTCAAGCTAAAGTATGTAGCAGAAGGAAGAGGAAATTATGACTAATTAAGTTTATATCTCAGACTATTTTAAAGTAAGCTTTTGGGGTTTGTTCTTTTTTTTAAATGGGAGGTGATCAGCTGTGTATGTCTGTTGGTGAAGACTTGTTTTATAATGCTGAGGTGTCTTAATTGCACACTAACACATAGCTGTGTGGGAAGAAAAAAAATGCTGTAACTCTCAAAACTTGCAGCAGTTAAATTAGAAAGTAAACACAGATACCATCAGTAATGCACACTTCTAAAAGGAATGCCCCAATTCTGTGAAGAAAGACCTAATCTTGCACACTTCTCTTTTGGCAGAAAAAGGATGTAATGTTGGATTTCTTTAAAGATAGGGAAATGGTTTTGTGTACCTACCCAGCATATTGAGATTTGGTTCAAATCCTTCTACTCTTTAGGGGAGCTGCCACTTCCCAAAAGGAATACCTTAACTGCAAGACCAGTGGGTGTTTTGGTTTGATTCATGAGGAGTAATAGTCACTTAGGAAGGGAGTGAATATGTAGCCCAGGGACTGGCTTGATCAAGTACAAAATAATGATATGGATTCAGGTCTCCTTTCCTTCTTACAGACAAAGTGTTGAAAGAGTAAAGGAAAGGGATTTTTCTTGGGGGTATTTTTTTTTTCCCCTAGCATGGCCTGAAATTTTGAAGATGTAAATCTCTGATCTTTATGTTTATTCTTATCTGACTCGGCCAGTTCCTACTCAAGTTGGATGTTAGATATTTGAACAGTACCTGTAATATGTCCTTTTCATTTTAGAGCAGGTCTTGGTTGTTTATTTGTGGGTTGTGGAGTCTAGTAGGTGGCATGGCATTTAAGTTCCCTTGTGGATCTAGTTCTGCTTTGTTCTGAGACGCCAAATAATTAGATATAGAAATGTAATTGTTTCAACATACCTGTGATTATTATCTGTTATAATAGGGCTGGTCAGTGCCTTGCGTTTCCTTAAATGATTTGCCTGTTGCATCATGTATCTGTTCTGGTTGGCCATGTTTTCTCAAGAAAAAATAATGAATAAGAACTAGCTAAGAAGTTTTGTTTGAACATTTTTAATACTTGATTTTGCCTCTAGTGTTGTATTTTTAAAATTTCAGTTTTATGGTTGGAGAAAAGGCTTGACTATTGATACATGTGACAATACAGCTCATGGTCTTTAGTGTCTAAATTTGCTGTAATTTATGAGCATAGACATTAAACTCCTCATGTCCAGCAGAGGTCTAACAAAATAATAGATGTTAAATAGAAACTCTGGGAAAATATATCTTTTCTTAAGAAATAGAAGGTAGAAACCAAACCATAATTTTCATTCTTGTACCAGGATGCATCCTCTGGGGAAGCTGTTTTAGGTTATGTGTGGTTATTTGGCCGTAACAGATAATTCAGAAGACTCTCAAATATGAGAGTTCTTCTGGGGAAAAGCAGTTTAAAACCAGGAATGATTTCTGGCAAGGATATATTAGAAGTGATAGGACAGTTAAGTGGTTCTTTACAGAAGGTATTAGGAACACTCAGGTGTGATAATAGTCAGTATGTTAGCATCTAAATCTATGTAACCTGTGTACATGCATCAACTGAATAGTCAGTGTGAATTGTCTTGTGTGAAGTTGTTCAGTGGTTTCTTCAAGCTCTCTAGCAAGCTGAATTCAGTAAAACCATAAACCTTTGATAACTGGGAAGTGCCAGTGCAACTTCAGCATCTGCTCTTTGACCTGCTGATGGTGCTGGGAGGTGGCTGGTATGCATTCCGAGTCTGTTTCCAAGGATAACTGTATATTTTTTAAAGTCAGGAAGGAGAGGATGGAAAAGTATTCATTTAGGTACCAGTAGTTTTGAGTGTAGTTCAGAGTACAAATGTGTGAGCTCAGAGGACAGTGTATGCTGGTACCTGTAGGAGTCAATTCTCATTTTAACGGTGTATTGTGAAGAATATGTGAGCTGTTCACTGTGTGATGTCATAGGAGTGACTTGTGTTTAATGAAGTGTATATTAAAGAGGAATGAAACTTTAAAGAGTTTATCTGAAGGTAGATAAAATATAACTAGCGTGATGTCATGTTAAAAACACTATTGAGAGAAATTATTTAGCTTTTAATGTTTTCTGGAGCCAAATTTTGATCTTGATTTGGGCAGCAGAGAGATCAGCAGGTCAGCTGTCTGAATATTCAAGTGTAAATGCAAGTGTTTTCTTAAGTAAAGTGATCTTTACAATTAAGGTCAGTGGGGGTGGTATGTTTTGGTAATGCCTTCCCTGTTAATCACTTATTTAGAAATCACTGGTTTTTAGTGTGACATAGAAGAAGACTAGGGAGGGAAGCAAGTTTGTCTGCATGGTGTTTGTGGTACTGAGTTAAATTTTTTAGTGTCACATATACATGGCAACTTTTTCTTTTGAATGTGATGTCTTTGTGTATAAAGCTAAGGTCTCACCTTAATATCAGATCATGCAGTGTTCCTGCAATATTGTGGTTGAGAGGTTGTGATTGCCCTTGTTTGTCTTGTTTTATCAAATTGCCATTTACATGTCAGCTACTGCTAGTTAAACTTGAGAGATTAATTATAGGTTAATTCAGTGTACCTTGGCTAAGATAATTAAAGTTGCTTTTATAGATAACTGCATTGTGCATTGTAGAAAACTGCAAGTCTTGTATTGGCTAAGAGAGCATGTTGCTAATTCCTCTGTTATGTCTTATTTTCTAAATGTTCTCTCATCTCTGAAAGCAAAGCTCAAGCCTTTGGTTTAAGCATCGAGATTTGAAACAGGTGAGGGTTTGGATTGCATAGCTTTGTATCATATTGATTGTATTTCTTACAAATGTATATCATTGCTTTCAGAGAACAAATCTCTTCTTCCCAATGTCTGCAAGGCTGTGTGATGTTAGCAGAGAAACCTAGTCCTCTCTTACTGGGACAGTGTAGCATTAGTGGATATCACGTGCTTTCGCAGAATCAGTTCCTGTAGGATCAAGTGGTGATGGAATTGCTTAATGCCACTATGCAATGACATTTACATTTTGTTTGAATGGTATTAAAAGTCCTCAAACACAGGAGAGGAGGAAATTGGTTTAAAATAGAACTGGGTATATGTATTTAAAGGTGGTGATTTTTGTTGTAGAAGAGTTAAAACCAACATAAAACATGCTCTTAGCATTTAATTTTGTTTCAAGATATGTTCTAAATTAGTAACCTAATTACTTACAAGCAGGAATTAGCACAGTGTCTTAGTGTAAAGTGAGGTAAAAGCTGATCAGCTCGACATTGTCCTCTTGGGCTGACTGACTAAAATTACTTGCTAGCCTCACGGTGTTGGTTTTGTTTTTGACAAGTGGAATAGTCTGTTTCACATCTTTATGTTTTTAGGAGTATAAACAGCACTAAAAATCCATTTGAGCCTAAGTTCTTGTTAGATTTGTAGACTCTTTCCTGTTCAGAGAATATTAACTGAATGTGTGTTGTGATCTTCTCTCAAGATTTCAACTATTGTCATCAACCACTTCCTGGTGAAGTGTGTTGCTTCAAGCTGATATAATGAAGGCCAGCTAGAACTCTGAAGAGGCAAGTTACTTGGCTTCAGTGGAAGGAGAGCGTAAGTTTGAGGATTCTGCAGTCAGGTAGACTCTTTTCTGCTTTTCAGCCTACTTAGATTTCTTCTTTCTTCATTAGTTCATCAAGCAAGATGTAAATTGTAAGAACTGAAAGTGTATACCAAGAAAAGCTGGGAACTGAAAAAGTAAATGTCACTTGTACTTTATCCCAAAAGAAAAAATACTGAGGATGATTTTAGGATAACAGGCAAAAAGCTATTCAGCTAAAGTCTGGTTATTGTTGTGTACTTTGTAGGTCATTCATTTCTTTAGGCTTTTGTTAATTTTGAAGTAAGGAGAAGTCAAAATGAAATGCAATGGAGAGCTATTTTTTCTTGACTGAAAAAAGAGAACCCAGAACCTAATATATTTTGAAGCAGCAACGAAGAGTTGGTTTTGGCTTATAGCTTATGAAGTAATTTTCAGGTTAAATGCTCTTTTTTTTGTGTCTATTTTATTGAGACTAGTACACTTACTGCTATTAGGGATTAGTCTTAGGATCAGTTTTGAAGAGTCATGATATATTGTTTTTCCATAGGTCTTTCCTGATTTACTGTGGACTTATATTTCTGACCATGTTTTTTTGGCCCCTTGTTCGTCTTCTTGCATTCTTGCCTCCCGCTGACCTTCAAACATGAGTCTCTCCATCTGTTCTCTCTGATTAGGGAAGGAAGCAAAGGTTCCACATGTTGGATCACACTACTTCTCTTTCTTTTGGGAGGAAAGACAAATGACATTTACTTTGTCAATTCCTACCTTTCCTTGGGACACACTTGGTGAAATTTGTCCTGTAAAAATGTGGCAATTGATTTCAAAAAGACAGGGACTGAAGAGCTGGAATAACTCAACAATATTAACAAAACAATATTACATCAATAATGTCATAACTGTGGACTCCTTTCTGCTAAAATGTTATTGATGAGTTTGTGTTGATGGCTCAGCTTTGATCAGCAGTAGGGCCCTCTCTTACAAATTCATCTGTATGATGTATTTGTTTGAGAAAGCAGCCTTAGAAGTTAAATACCTCGGTTAAAGTTGAGATAGGATGATCTGCAGAAATTAAGTTAGGCCTGCTTATTATGTACCAACCTCTTTTTGAAGCCTTCTGTAGTAGGAAAGTATTAAATACTTGCTTATATGTTTTTTTAAAATTTAACAACTTGAGTTGCACACTTGGATTTATATATACTTTATCCCCTAAGCCAGTTTTTGACCTCTATTGGTGAGAACTTCATACAGTTTCTCCTTATGTCAATATTTTTGAAGCCTTTTCTATGCAAATATTTAATGAATGCAGCTGCATACCTAAATGGTTGGGTAGTTAATGTAGGCTGGTTTGTGTTCCCTCTTAAGTGCATACTCTTGTCAAGTCTTAGAAAGATATGTAATGCTGTTCATTTGATACTATGTGTGTTAGTGTTCTCCAAAACTTACGTAGTTGGGACTTCCTGTGATAATTAAAATTCCATACAAATCTTTAGTTCTTGATTTCTTAAAGCTAATTTGAAATTGAATATTCAGCCTTTAAAGTACTTAACATGATTAATCAGTGCCTGTTAAACTTATTTGCAAATTGTTTAACAGTTCACATTGTGCTTCTTATACTTTCTGATGAGATTGTATTTTTTATTCTTGGATGGATTTGTGATGATTGGCACAGCTGATTTCTTCTACTTTAGAAGAAATTTAGATTGCAGCTACAGCTCTGGGGAATCTTAGATTTTGTGATGTCAGTTTTTTACCTTTTCCTGTTCAACTCCTCTGCTCTAGTTCATTTGCAGAGTTAACAAGTGCTTGTTCCTTGGTCATTATGGTTCATGGTGTGCTATCAGAACCAAACTGCCATGCCAATCTTAGCAATGAAGTGGCTGAGGTGGCAGCACATGTTCCCTCCTGATAATTCTACTTTTGGGATCAGTGACTTCTGATGGGAGTAGCCTATAGCTGAGGATAGTAACTTAATCTGCTACAACAAGATTTGCTAGAGCTTGTCTATCAGCATTTTTAATTTAAGCTTGCTGTTCTTTTAGTTCAGCCTCATATGAAGTCTTAGTTTTTTCTTTATTTGGGGAAAAAAAACCAAACACAAGGCGAAATAATAATTGACCTTGTATATGATCTCTTCACAACAAATGCCATGTTAAACTTGTGACTTCTACTTCAAGAAATCCATAAGTCGCATATTGTTGCTGACCATTATAGTATTTCAGATATCATGGATTCATATGTTATTTTAGTATATTCATACAGGTATATTTCTGAATATTTTTGTTTAGCAGGTAAGCCATGCAGAAATGCACTGCATCAGTTTAATGTACAGAACTACAGGGTGTACAGAACTGAAAGCCAGATAAAGACAGCAGTAAAAAGTGTAAGACGTGTTACTCTTAAGACTGAAATTTTGTGCATGGGAGCTGTGTGAATAGGTGCTCTAAAGTTCAGAGGAATAAGAGTATGTTTATAGGTTTAGCATGCTAAAAATTAAAGTTCTCTAATAAATACGCTTTGTTTGTATTCAGCATTCCAGTACTGGTCTTGAAAGAGCATAGGTGCATACTTAGAATGATTTGAGTAAGTGGAGCATGAAGGTATTCATAAATCTCACTGACCTCAAATAATAGATTCTGATTTCAGTAACTTATTTGTAACATTATTTTTTTCTCTAACTCAGCATATTTTTAATCTGTGAATGATAAATAAATATATGGAAATAATACTTAGAAAGAAATAATCTATGTAGGCTGAAAAGCAGAAAAGAGTCTAACTGACTGCAGTTTCTTTTCATAAATTTAGAATTCATCAAGAACAAAGAGGTTATGAATGCCAATTCTGTTGTAAGTTCTCTAGATAAATCTGACTAAAGAGTTTTTTAATATAAAATGTGAGCTGGCTTCAGGTAGAAAATACATCTCAGACAAATATCTTCCAATTAATTGGTCAATTGGAAAAAGGCATGTGAAGCTTTTGGTTCAGGTTTCAAAACACCTGGAAGTGATGGACCACCTGTAGGATATGTAAAACTTATCCTACCATGGGATAGTTAAACCTTTCTATTTTTGCTGTATTATTTCTGCTTTGCAGAAATAAATTTTGTTATGTCAAGAATTGTAGCCTTGGTAGTGGTGGAACAAAATTCTCTGCCTGCATTACTGAGATGATTTGCAGTCTCTGGGGACCAAAGAACTACAACTACACTCCAATACTTTAAATTAAGTGGGATATTATTAACAGACTGTCTTTGTTAAACAGATATGTCCTAAGGATAGAATCATTGATTTGATTTAAAAAGTTGTAAGTTTCTGCAGCTTTGAAGCAAAAATCATAGACTTGAAAAAAATTGAATTTGTTATTGTAAATACTGGGTTTCCTGTCTTATTATCATTGAGTCCAGCTCCTGACCCTGCACAGGACCCCCAAGAGTCACATCCTGTGTTGAGAGCAATGTCCAAATGCTTCTTGAATTCTGTCAGGCTGGTGCTGTGACCACTTCCCTGGGGAGCTTGTTCCAGTGCCCAACCACCTTTGGGCTGAAGAACCTTTTCCTAAAAGTCAACCTAAACGTCCCCTGACACAGCTTCATGCCATTTCCTTGGTTTCTTCACTGGTGACCAGAGAAGAGATCAGTACCTGCCCTTCTGAGTAATTGCTGTGTGAACAGTGCTGCAACTCTGGTTCAGGAAGTCAGTATTTTTCTGATGTTACTTGAATAAATGGCTACTGCTCTATATGCTCTGGTTCCAGACAGAAAGGTAAAGTTGCCATAGTGTTCCTGGCTTGTTCAGAAAAAGTATCTGGGTGCTCTTGGTCTGTTGGTTTCTCCCACCTTTGAAAAATTCTCAGTATTAAGTGCTTCCTTAGGGCAAGAACCTGTGTTCTTGCTGTGCAAAACTAGAAAGGGTATTCTTACAACCTTGCTTATGCTTCACTGGTGACCACAGAGTGCATGTAACTAACAAGCGCTCAGAAGGGGTACTGAAAAAGAAAGTAACATGCAGAGCTATATTAGTTAGTGAAAAACCTCTGTCTGTGAGGCATTAGGACAATATGAGAGGAGCTGCTTTCAAGTAAGGGACTGGTGCTGTTCACAGTGTATCTGCTGGGTTAGAGGTTGAGCTAACCTATTGGACTTTTCAGACACCTAATAGTGCTTCACATTTGTGCTAACCTCTCATGAGGAACTCTAAGCCACAAAGATTTGCTTTTGTACTTCTGACAAATGGTATGAAACTGAGTATCTACTGTTACTTCTGGCGCTTTCTTACTATGACAAATTATTTCCCAAGTGATTTTACTTGTCTTGTATATGGCATTCCAAATCTCAGTTAAAATTCTTTGCTAAAAGTATTTTCAGTCTACCAGACTTTGCCCAAAAGACCATATTCAGTGGCTTCATAATTAGACTCTTTGGTGTCTCTAAAAACAACAGTTGTGCATTCTAGTGAATAAAGAAGGAATTCAAGGTTGTTGCCCAGACAAAACCTGTCACCTGGCCAGGACCCTGCAGAGCCATACTGCCCGATGCACTGGCATGCCAGGGAGGGAGCAATCAGTTCTCTGAGAGCCCTGTTCTGTATACTTGTAGTTAAAATGCAGGTGTCTGAGATAATAAGTTGTCAAGAACTTGGAGTACCTAGTTAGCACAGCAGAGACTGTGAGACTGAAAAATTAAATTTATCATGGTTTATTAATTTTAGGCCACTGCTGTTTGTGCTGGACCCAAGAACTTCACCATGTCACTTGATTTTAGTCCTCTAAGCTTGTATCTGCAGACTTTGCTGTTATGCAGTTTCCTAGTCTCTTACTGCTTAATGGAAATATTGATAAAATATTTCTATTGCAAATTTAAAGTGTCTTTTTTTCAGGCATTATACTGCATGGTGCTTTGAAAATTTGCTAGAAGACTCTTTTTAACTGACCTGTGGTCATGGCAGTCCTCCTCATTATACTCTCGGCTCAGTGGTGAAAAAAATTGACTGAGGTCCTGACATCTCTTCCCCCTTGACATGGGGGATGAAGGGAGCCAGCAACATTGCCCTCATATTACTGTTTAGCTGCTGTAGCTGTGTGGTAGCTTGACTAAAATTATGTTCTTGTATTTGTATGTCTTTTCCAGTTCAAGCAACTATTTGGTTTATTTTGTGCACTGCCCTTTATAAAATCTTAATTACTTTTGCAAGCAAGCCACTTTTTTGCTCTTGAATTTTGTCAAATAGCCTTTTAATTAAAAATTAATTATTTAACTCCTGTAGGCTGTTCCTTATGTGTACATCTCTTTGTGTATTTCTTTTGTTTCATGTGTAATTCCCGTTGTGTCTCTCTTATTTACACTACTGGTCTTTAGACACTCCTGGTTCTTTTAAGATGAGCAAAACCTATTCTGGGTGCATGGTCTACTCTACAAGAGTTTGAAACAATTTAGATTTGAAAAATATGTAACTCATGAAAACTAGCAGTCATTTTGGTGATGAAGAGAGACCACTGTTTTATATGCAGATGATCTCATGATCTCTGAGCTTTTTGCTACTGAGAATGGTAGATATCTTTCTCTTTGGTTTGTTTTCTGCCACTTTATTCTGATAAGCTGGCTCTTGTGCATTGTGATATTAGGTAGGAGATGCAAGTGGGAAATTCAAGTGGGGAAACTGGTAGGAGTAAATAGAGGATGTAACTTGATTGCTCTGAAACATGGATGTACATACTTGAAGAGGGATGGGTGGTATGTATGGCTGCACCTTGAAGTTTTTCAGCTGTGCTGCTCCAGTGCATTGTGGGAATTTACTGCTCTGAAGTCTTGAAAAATGTATGTTTGGGAAACTGTAGTCTTCTGTTTTAGCTGGTCAAAGCTCTTCAAAGTGCTAGGCAAGAGAAGGACCAAATATTTGCAAACTTTACAGTGACAAATGTACATACCTGTAGCAAGTAGTGTACTTCAGCCATGGTTAGGGTCAGGATAAACCTGCATGTCTCTTAGGATGACTGCAGTGAAGGCCCAGGATTGGTCTGTTATGGATCTGGTCCTTCACAGTGATATTTAATGTTCTGTCTTCTAATTTTGCTGGCCTTTCCTGTTGCTCACAAGGTATATGCACCAGACTGGGTGGTTATAATTTCTACATACATAACCCTTTCAGTTTACTTTTCATCACATTTCATACACCAGAATCAGAGAAAATATGCTTGCTTGCTTTCTTTTACTCTGTCATAGAGAGAAAACACAGTTTATCTCTTCCAGTGGACCATAACTTTCACTCTTTACTGTTACTATTTGGCTGACCTCTTTGATCTGAAAAACTTTGTGTAAAGACAGTGGCAGCTTCCCAAGCAGCATACAGAAATGCTGATATTGGCCCTGAGCCCCATATCCAGTTAGTGTTCTTGCTGTCTATTCTGTCATCTTAGCCTTGCTCTTTGACCATGGATTCTGCTTTTTATACAAGCAGGGAATTTAGAGTACTTTGACTTTGCTGTTGTTTTGATTATTGCTCAAATGGATAATTACTCTAGTTTCTCCAATAGTGGGCATTTCCTCATATCATTTATTTCTAGACTCTCCCCTTTTTTTCTCCATTTGTTTGGGCAGTTTTTGTCCTCTGCGTTTTCATTCCTTTCTCTGATTTTTCTCAGGAAAAAACAAGATGGGTCCTCCTTAGCATTCATATTGTATGCAGTTTCTGGTAGTAGTCTGGAGCAGCATCTGAAGCCATGACACCTGGTTTTGCAGTAGGGCAAGGCTGATAATTTTGTGTTAAAAGTGCTGAGAATATTTCCAGCTGTCCTGACTCTTTTTGATGGTGAATGCCATCATTTATGGCATGTTTTACTAATCAGTTTTTCTCAGGCTGACTTCATAATTGTAGCACTGTTTTCCAGAATGTTTCAGTATCATAGTGGCAAGTGCAGTCTTGTACTTCGACTGGTGTTAGGTTGCTGATTTGTCTCCACCTCTAGAGGAAGACACCTGTGTGTGTGGTCTCAGCATGAGGGCAGCATCCAGGCTTCTCATTTTGCTGAATGGCTAACAAAGTAGTACTTTCACTGAAAAGTTGATATGTTGTAGTTACGTAAACAGGATTTTAAGAAAGAAGTAGGTTATGTCCAGAATGTTATGGTTCTTTTTATTCAGAGTATTAGTACAGTAAAACAGTCAAAGACTAATTTACTGAAGACTTTATTCTTTAACCCAAAGAAGAACTGCCAAATATGTTGCTAACACTCTCAGATAATCTTAATTAGGGAAATTTGGCTCCAGAGTTCTGAATTTAATAACAGTTTGTGTTCAGTTGGATGGCATTAGTGTTCTTATGAAGCTTCAACTGTCTAATAAGTGTGTTCCAAAGGAGTCTATGCTCTGGTGGTTCTGGAATGCTTAGTGAAGACACTGTTACTTTAGGTGGCTATAAATGAGAGAGTTTACAGTTTGTCTTTGGGATTATTTTGGGACACTGAGTTCTTACATTCTGATTCAGAAGTGCTTGATGGCCAAGCTGTAAATATTGGGTAATAAAATGTTGTGATGCTTTCTTTAGAGAGATTTATCAGGTATGTTGGTGTCGTGCATATATATGTTTGCATCACTGGTATGTGTAACTTGTACAAACTTAATCTTTAGGTATTTGTTTAAGGGGTTGGGTGTGTGATAGACTCTTCCAGGTATTGCTCAATAACTTTTTTGAATGTATTCTTAATGTTTACTGCCCTTCTGTAATGCAAAGATATCCTGCATTCATCAGTTGAAAGCATTCTTACCTTTCTTCCCATTTTCCTGTTAAAAAATATCTCAGTTGCTGAGATCTGACTTTAGCACCAGGAGGAAATCTTTCTGTAAGTTTCCTTATCTTGCATCCATTTTTTATTTTATTTTAATTTAACTTAATTTTTGTGGACACTCACTTCGGTTAAAAGTGATATCCTAATAACTTACCTCTCTTCTACTTATCTGTCAATAAACTTGTTTCAGGTGACAAAAATTCATGAAAGATAAAGTGAGGACAAATCAGTGAACTTTGAATTTGCACGTAAAACTAGGGAAGCTGGCTGTTGTATTGTGATTTCCATTTTCTCTTGCTGTTAACATTTTCTTTAACATTGTTAATGCTAACATTTTCTTTTCTACAGTGGGTTGTAGTAGGTAATATAGTTTATGGAACCATTTTTAGTTGTCAGACACTTTTGAACATTCTAATGTTGTGGTAAAATGTATGTTTAGTTTAGGTTTTTGGGGGGTTGGGTTTTTTTAAATTAGTAATTGTGTATATGTTATCATAAGGTAGTGTAAAGTACAGGTTAACATACATTTCACTGTTTATCTATTTCACTGGTAGAGAATATTAAAGATGACTGATAATTTTTTTTTTTATGAAAACCAAAGTTCATTATTCAGCTTTCAACTTATGAGTTGGGTGGAGAAAAATGCCTTTAAAGATGCTACCAAAGAAAGAAAACATTTTAATCAAAGTTTATAACAGTACTGTTTGAAGAGTCATCTTCAGTTTGATTAGGATAACAGCTGAGAAGAAATACTTCCTTAAGTTCAAATGATGTGTTGAAAGTTCATTACACTAAAAGATTCACTCCATGGTCTTAGGCAAAGAAAGATTTTTGCTGATTCCACTTTCCAAAGTCTTGAATTTTTGTTCCTTAACATGATTTGAGAGTTCTGAGGAAGGACTTGTGTCATTTAGCTTGCCAATGTTTTTCCCCGGCTTTCATAGTCACGTTTAATATCTTAGTTGAACAGCTCCAGTGATGACACAGTTTTCTGGACAGGATTATTGCACCATTACATACTAAAAAAGTTTGCCTGTCTTCATGTAGAAAGGAGTCTTTTACATTCCTGTGAATTTATCACTGATTTCTAATGTTTTCTTAATGAAAAGAACACATACTTTAACAAAGTTTCGGAAACTGAATGGTCATTCTTTGATTTAGGAAAAGAGTTGAACTGTGAAAAAGCTCTGCAGTCATTTAGGTACTTGAATTCACTTTGCAGAAGTGAGTTTGTTCCTGTCAGGATTTTATTTTGATTTGTGTAACAGATTGCTAACATTAGGCCCAAGAGTCCACTTAGATTTAATAGGAAAGAAAGAGACTGTTTTTATAAGGTACAGAAGGTCTCTAATGTTATGTCTTTATGGCCTTGTGAAGTTTTCTCATGCATTTTTATTTTGAAGTCTAGTAATGTCGATTATTTACAGAGCATTTGATTTTCACATCCTATAGTGAAATTTCTGTCATACTTCACGTAAATTATTTTTCTGCACATTTTCAATGTGGCCTTTGTTTTAAGCTACTGCATGGTATAGGTATGTACAGCAGGTTATAGTGTGACTCGGGAATCAGCATGATTTCTTTGGTCATGCTTGGCATTGCTCCTGCAAGTTTAAAAGATCATTGTGATAAGTACTGGGAAAGGTGTTTTGTAGTTTTTGTGGTTATCCATATATGAATTCTTTTGTATTCCTGAGGTAGTACTTTTGTTTGTATTAGTGTTTGACCAGTAGGTGCACTGTTTAATCAGTAGGTGATCTGTTTATTGCCTTCTGCTGCAGAAAATTAAGATCTATCTGTGTTAGTGCTGTCTTTTTTATTAAAAGGGGGGGTGGAAAGCTCTTGCTTCTGAGTTGTGGGTTATACTATTTACACAAAGATAATAGAGAATACTAGTTGAGTATCCTCAAGTAATGAATGTGCAGAGATGTTCAGATACTGAACTCACCATGTTAAACACACTAGGGTGATTAATTTAGCATTTTTATTTGGGAGGAAATATGCTCAAAAGTAAATGTAAATTTTGTGGTGCTTTACACCCACAGTGTTTGAGTATGCTTTTTTTAAGAGATACCAATACTTTCCTTTTAACTGCCCTGTTTATCATCAGGAAGATATGCAAATGGTGTGTGGTTGCTTTTCTGTGGTGTTGGTGTTTTTGGTGGTGGTTTTTTTGTTTGGTTGGGGTTTTGTGGGATTTTTTTGGGTTTTGTTTTGGGGTTGGTTTTTGTTGGGTTTTGTTTTTTGTTTTTTTTTTTGTTGTTGGTTGGTTTTGTTTGTCGGGTTTTTTTGGAGGGGGTTGGGGGGGTTTTTTGTTGTGTTTTTTTGTTTTGTTTTTTTGGTGGGGGTTTTTTGTGTTGTTTGTTTGTTTTTGTAGATTTCGTTTGGGTTGAAAGGATGAAGAGAATCAGTAGGTGTTGATGAGATTTTTTTGTGGGAGGTGAGGAGAACTCACTGAATATAATTCCATAAGATGCATTTCCTTTTGGACTTGTCTCCCTGCTGCCAGGGCTAGGAGTTTGTACTTGTCTTTTTTCTTACCTCCCTGGTCTCAAAACATTTGCTCCTGACCCTTATGCCAGTCTTGTCATCTTTTAGATTACGGTGATCTGTTCTGGCATGCCAATTTGACCAAAACCGACCAAACAAAAGTATTTTGTGACATTCTGCAATCTTGTTGAATTAAAAATTACTTGGTGACAGATTTGACAGGCTTCAAAACTGTCAAAGAAGGTAATGGCTGTACAGCCCAAAAGTGGAGAGCATAAGGGAGCAGTCAAGAGCAAGAGTAATGAGACTGCAGGTCTTGGCAGCAGCAAACTAGCACAGTTTAGCAGTCCAAGGAGTCATACTGACAGTCTCTTTTTTGGTTCTTGTCATAAATTCATGAACTACTCATTGTGTTTGGAAGGCTGCAGAAGTAGGGCACACTTGAAAGCCTAGTCAGCTTTGTTCTGTTCTAGCAGTTGGCAGTTAGTTATGCACAAACATATGAATTATGTGAGTTCCCTGAAAAAATTACTGCAATGTTTGCAAATATTAAGTAATGTGACTGACACAGTGTAAAGAAACTACAGCACTGCAAATTCTCAACAGTTTTTTCAGCCTGCAAAATGTTGAGTTTTGACTTTGCCATTTGTATTCTCAGGGGGGGGTTTTTTGTGAGCAGATTTCATGGACGTGAATTTGGTTGAACATAATCCTCTGCAGTCTTCAATTGTCACCCATTGGTTCTTTAGAGAATACATTTGCCATAGTTATCTATTGCACTTGTCCTGCCTGAGAAGAATTTCTTTCTTCCATAGTAGCAAGGGCTTCTGTCATTTATGTCTAGCAGGTCATCTCATCGTACTAGTAATACTGACATGGCTAAAAAAATTTATACACACTGCCATGATTTGTATGCCTTGCTTAAAGTTCCCTCCAGAAAAATCAACTACAGATTATGCTAATTAGACAAAGAAAACCTTACACCTGTGAAGAGAAAATACTTCTGGAAGAAAATTTTAAAATTTATGCAGCAGGATTTTAGGGATTTGCTCAGTGAAACAGTCACCACCATCTCAGATGAATTTAGGAATGAAGGTCTTGTGATATCAGAGACCTGAGTAGCTAAAGTAGTTTGTGCATTGGGTTTTTTCCTGTAAGTAATTAGAAAAGAGCTCAAATGAAATGTGGCTGTTCTGAGTTTGTGGTATGTGATTGTTAGTCCTGTGAAGCGGAGAGAATAATTGTATAGTTTTGTGATTGATGTCCTGTTATTCAGAATGTCAATTTTTAGAAGTCTCAACCTATTTTTGTGGTCAGAAAAAAAAGTCAGAAGATCCTTATCCCCTTCGCCCCCACATACCTATGAGTAACATGGTGACACAGCTAATCAGGTTATATCATTGGGGATCATTTAAAAAAAGCTTTTAAAATCATCCCTGACACACATCCAGTTAATCTTGCAAAATAGAGTTGAAAAGAGAGCCTGAGGAGGATGGCCACATGAAAGAAGCTAGCATATTTATCTTTGTTACATAACGTTGTAAGATTTTGTTTTTTTGAACTTGCAAAGCCTGTAGCTCAATCGTATGTAATTAGAAGACAGTCTTGGTTTAAAGTTACAGTTTAATCTCTGAAGACTGTTGAATTAGATAGCTAACATTTTGGCATTTTTGGATGAAAGGTTTAGATGAGTAGCTGTATTTCCATTTTCTTTAGGTGACATTTCTAAATTGAATTCAACAGATATTAAAGTATTAAAATAAGTAAAGAAGAAGTTAGTCTTTCCTTAGAGTGTTGTAAATGTGGCTTAAGAATAACTTGCTGTGGAGTACTAAACTAATGTCATTTTGTGTAAATTTAAACATCAGATGAGATGTAAATTGTGAAATATTGTAACTTCAATTTAATTTGGGATTAATTAATTTAGCTTTGGTTCAGTCACCTCTTTGAACTGACAGTGTCATATACATACTAGTGCCCATGAACGTTTGCTGTTAATACTGTGCTTTACATAGTGAAGCAGTGGCAAGCATTGCCATTAAAAATAACGTGCTAAAAAACGTGAGGGCTAAAGTGAGACCAGAATGCAAGAGCCTGAGCCAACAAGGACACAGTTTCAAGTGGGTTGGAGGAATCTTATTAGAGAACTAAAATAGCGGCAGTGTTTTTAATTTCACTGGGAATATAACCACCGTTTAAAGTGAGGACAGGCATATTTACTTTTAAGACAATGAAAGCTGAAGTCTTAGCTGTGAATGGGTGATAAGAAATTACTGTCTTGTTAGCATGCTTCTGGCTGTCCTGTGAGATCCGTTAACAATCCCTGGAATTCTAGGAATTTCTTTACTCCTCATTTGTTATGCTTGAAGGTTTCTAAACATTTAAAAAACTACTGAATTAAGGTAACTCCTTTTTTCTCATACTACTATGTCATATTTTCATTGCATCTTGTAGGCATCTATGTTATCCACCCGTATCTATATATAAAATAAAAGGGTTTTGCCACAGGGATTATTGGTGCTAAAGATCTGCTTAGAACTGACTATTCTAATGTATGCATAGTTGTAGCCTGTTAATCGAAGCCATGGTGGGATGCTAGGGTTGTGTATCTGTGTGCTGTTTTGGGGTGATGTGGGTATCAGACCATTCAACGAGCTGTAGTGTTGGATGTTTCTGTGAGCTCTTTTTTGAAACAGCTTTGGGGTTTTTTTCAGGTTTTTACTAATTGCTGCAGAGACTGCCCTCTGCTGTGCTCATCACCACAGTTTAGGACTTGTCAGCACAACTGTTGAAGCTTTATCAGGGATACAAAATATGAACAGAACCTAGAACATAAATACCATGTTACAGAATTGCTTAACTGAGCTCAGCAAGTCTTTTAACTTTTTTGTCTAGCTGTGACTTTTAGCAATAAGCTTCGTGAAACTGACTCTAGTTTGTTTCTGTTGTCATTCCCTCTCACCCCAGCTGTAACTTTATTCTCCTTCCTATCCATTTTTCATTTGATCTAAAAAGCGGAAATTAATGATGTGTAAGTGGTAGTGTATATTGAAAACAAAGGGAATTGTGGTATATAATATGTTTATTCTTAGTGTTTTCAACAATTGTTTCAAATCTCAGTCAACTTAGGAGGCACTTTGTTTGTGTAACTGAAAAGAAAAAGCGTTGATAAATGCAGTAGAAAGATGTGTTACAACTAGAGAAAGCTTCGTGTGGAGTGGTTCTGTGCTATCATGTGTGTGGCTTGATCTGTGCTATCAGTTTTAGCTGATTAAAGGAGCTCACTGTTGCTATGCTAACCAAGAAAGGTTGCTGCTGATGGAACACAGAGCATTTGTCTTTCACAGTGAGATGGGCAGGAATTTAAATAAGCCTTAATTGTTCCTCCCTCTTCATACAACTGCTGCAAAGGTACCTTGCATACATTTTACTACAAAGGTGCCATTGCTGAAAAGAAGTCTGTGTGAGGTGGCTGCTGATTGATGTGATGTTCCTCTCTTATTTTCATGGAAAACACTTTGTTCATATCTGTCTTGGAGAGAGTCACCTTGTGTCTTTTGAAGCTGATAGTGTAGGCCCATTCTCCAGCCGTAATTTTTTTGATTGGTGACATTCCATTAGCAGATAAACAAGCCTAATGAAATCTGATGTTTTAAATAGACCACAGTTCTTAGATGTAATACCAATGTGATATAAAAATGTGCTTATAATGTCCCAGGTTTGCAGGATGAACAATTGTTTATACCATTTATAAAACTGGAATCTAACCTTAGCAACTGAATTTTCAGTTTCATCAATTTTCAGTTTTCATTTCAATTTGTCTGTGCTTTAATGCTGCAAAATAACGTTGCTTTTGTTCTGGTACAAATGTAACTTAGAAACTACTAACAATGAAATTAATGATCAATTTGAGGGTTTAGCCCTTTTTGCTATTGATCCACATATCTTGCATGTTTAAGTGAGCGTGGAATGCTAAAACCGCTCGGCATGTCTGAGAGCCCATTGCAGTTCACATGTTGTACTGAGTTACTATGCTTGACAGGTGTTATAATGAACTCTGTTTTGAAATTATTACAAGTGTCAGCTATTAAAGGAAGGATATTAAAGGAAGAGTTTGCTTCCAATACTAGAGTCTATGCTAGAATATCTAGTTAAAGGAAAGAATAGTTTAAATAATAATATTAGACTGAAAAAACAAACCATACCAGAAGTAATTTTTCTTCAACATGTTGCAAAGCTAGTGTAAAGATTTTTTTTCATTACAGATTTTTTTTTTGGAAACTAAAGACAGAGGTGTCAAGTTGTCATAAATTTCGTAACTTATTTTTGCAAAACATCAGTCCGTTCCAGGCTATATCAGTTATTTCAGGTGCTATTAAGACTATAACTTTCAGGTACTATTTCAGGTACTATTAGACTATAACTTTCTAACTATACTAGAAAATATCTGTGAAGTATTCTTCTGTTATAAACTCTAATCTGTTAATTATCATCAAGTAGTGGTAGTAATTTTTATGCTGTGCAATGTGATTTGTGTTGTGTTTTCCTTTATGTAGTTGCTTTCCAAATTTGCTAATCTTGCAGATTCACTGAACCCCAAAGAAGAAAAAATGGTGCATAGGAGATGATGCAAGGAAAGCTGGGAATTATTTTTTATTTTCCTGCACCAGGCTTCCATTTGTAGAATTATTGAAGTGTTTTACTTTGATATTTTGTGATTTTATGGCTTATGTTTTGCTTGCCTGGAATCTGAAGTACTGGGTAATAATACCAGAAGATACACTATTTTTTGAGCCATTAATAATACATGGCAGAGATCTGTAGCATAGTTTTATGCTCATATTTTATTAATAGTTCAGATATCGGGAAACGTCTTGTATGTGATTTTAATCTAATTTCTAATCCATTTAAGCAACCTAGAATTCATCTTCCAGTTGTTTTTAATTAATATTTTAATATACCGTGTCTGTTGTAGTATATGGCTTTAAGCTGATGATAAATCCTTGCACTGTGCTAATGTTTAATATCTATTTCTTGTGTTTATATTAAAATTACAAATGTAGGTTGGGCTTTTATACTCTAATCTGTGCCAAAACTAATCAGATTTCACTGGAGGTAAGCACTGAACTTCCTTGCAGTCATTCAGAATTTGCAGCTTTAATGAATTTTAAAAAGGGAACTATCAGGTCTAATCATACTTTTAGCAATGAAAGAATTTTAAACACTGCTGAAATATAACACACAACCTCAGCCTTCAGAAAATGTCATTTTTGCTCTTTGGAAGTCGCTGAAGCAAAACAAATTTAATTTTACTGTACAAAATTTAGTTGTTAAAGCAATTAGGATTGCTATGCACACCAGCCACAGTCCCCAGGAAGCAAGTGAAAATTTAAACCACCTTACAGCACTTCTGTTTCAGTCTCTGTTAGTATATATTTTATTCTAGCATCTACCTTGATGATGATTGCATTTATGTATGTTTATTCTTTTACAGAGCTTTTGGGGTCTGAGCTTTGTTTAGTTCATTCAGGGTGTTTAAAAAGATGATAGAAGCCTGACATTGTTGGCTGTGAAGAATGAAGAATGGTGACTTGTAAAATACAGTATTTTTGAGAGTAAGTATAGTTACCAAGACAGAACTTGTGTTTTTTGTTTAATTTTGCTGTTATGAAATTGCATCAGAAATATGGTTTGCTTGCTGTTCATAATTACATCCCAGTCAGAATTTTATATGATGCCCAATGTTGATCAGAGTGAATGAAGTGCTGTTTTTTAATAGCTGTATTAACATTATCAGTTTTTAGAAATCTTCCTCTGGAGGCCAAAAATAAGAGTAATCTGTGAAGAAGAGACTTTCACATACACTCTCCAGGACTGTGTTGCTAAGACTTGTGATACGAAGTTGGACTGAGAGAGTCATAAATCTGGTTTATTTTGGAAAGCTCCATGTGTCATGTGGAAACACTAAGATTCCCCACTTAGATATCGGCAGTTCAAAGCAAGATGTTCAAAGCCATGATTTAACCCTATTAAACTTTGAGCAATCAAGCTGTGTAACAGACTCTTGTACGTATCTACAAAGTATAGGAACTGCTACTACCAAGTTCTGAAGTGGAAATGAATTCTCTTAGCTCTAAATGTTATTATATAGATTGTACATATGAAGTAGTAAAAATTGTTATTGAGTAAGTCTGCAGATTTTTCTCCATAGAACTAAATATTAATTTGGCAAAATAAGCTTCTCTTGGACTGAAAATCTGTTTCATTGGATAATCCACAATTTGCAGAGAACAAACTTTGTGTCAAACAACCTTCCCTTATTGTTGCTGTCACAAAATTTTTAAAATTGCAAAAGAAACCTTCAGAAAGAAAAACCAACAGAACAGTTTCTGAAATTATCCATCTTACGACTTTTGATGCTACGCATATTGGTTAAAATAAAATTTTCTGTTTCTACTACCTACCTTAAGCTGAATCTTATTTTTAATCTCAGCTATGCCACACCTTAAGACCATTGAGGAGAGGGACTTGAGAGCTGATCTGGTTTTGTTTTGTTTTGTTGTTTCTTACGTGTTTATTTCATTTATTGCAGTTGGGCAATAGCATTTTTGCAGAACAGTTGGAGATGAGGATTTGTGATGTCTGTTGCAGACCTGAGACAACAGGAAGGAGGAGAGGGGCTTAGGTTTAGAAGGGCTCACTCGTTATCAGAAGTTCTTTGATTAAAGGAAGTTGTTCAGCATTCCAGACATTCAGCATACTTATGTTTTTATGGATTACTGGCTAGTTATATCTGGGGTCAAGTTTTTGTGTATTTGGTTTGGTGTTTCCATAAGGTCAAATTTTAGGTTGCCTGGTAACATGATATTTTGTATCATCTTTCATATAATCTAAGTGTGATTCTTTTGTTGTACTGTTTATTGGTGGTTTTAGAAGTACCTAGCTTTCTGGGACTCCAGAAATACTTTTTATTTAAAATTCCAAAATTCTTAAATTGTCATTATGGCTTTCTGACTGTTGTTAAAGTGTGACTGCAAGAGAGCTCAGATTTTCTGTAGCTTTTGCTTTTTTTTAACTTGATTGACTCAGATCTTGAATATTGAACATACCTATTATCACAGATGACTTAAATGTCTTGATACCTGTTAAAACACTTTTATGCCCTTTGTGTCTTGCACACAGTTTATACTGAAAATGTGAGCAGTGTTACTAAGGTTGCCTATTACTCCAGACTATTTTTGTTTCTCTTGTCTTCAGTTCATGTTACTAAACAAAAGAGATTTTTAATCTTCTCACTCTATATACAGATATCAGTTTTTGGTGGGCCACTTTTGTAGCTGGCACTTGAAATTTGATGGAGGATATGTAGCTAATCCCACTGTAAATATTCTTGACCAGAATTTTGCCAGTTTTTAAGCACTGGCCATCAACTAAATTTTCTGATAATTCTTTCTGATTAAGATTCACTAAAGAGTGTGATATCATTTAGCTTACACATGATTGAGTGTAAAATTGTGTTTTACTTCTTGCAGGTCCTCACACCCTGTTTTTGACTTTTTTAGTGCTGATTAAATGGATATTATTCATCCCCTCAGCACCTTTTTCATTGTTTCAGCACCTGTTGATTGTACCCCATAGACTCAGGAATGTGAGTTTTCTTTCAGCTTGTCAGAGTTGAAAAGAGATGAATGTAGCTTTGAAAAGGCTCTGTGTTCAGACAAGCTACAGCCAATACAATTTGAATTTAAAAGAATTTGAGTTATCTTCTGTCCACAGTTAAAATAGTGGTCTTTGCAATTTTATTGTTCCTAATGAGGCTTCCTTTTTGGGGATTGGTATTTCTGTACAGAGAATTTGCCTTTTCAGGAGGGGAAATGTAGTTTCCTGAGGATCCTTTTGCTAAATTTTTATCCACCCTTCTCTGAATTTCACAGAACTTTTTCTTAAAGTGGTGTTTTATATAACCCTGTCTAAATGCTAATTTTATGTGGCTTTATTCTTTGAAAAGCTGTTCTAAGCTGGGCACTAACTGAAGGATTTACAGGCACTGAGTAATTGTGGGGTACTTGCTGTGCTAGCCCCAGTACTGTGCAGGTTTTGATTGGCTTTTTTTGCCTAGTTTTTTTTTTTTTTTCTGAATGTGTAAATGCTGAATATTGGATGTTGATCAGTGGAGTGCAATTAAGTGTCTTATAAGGGCAAAATAAGAATTTTTACTACCACAGAAATGATTTAATTTAATTTTCATATCGGGAAGATTTTAGTAATAACTATTTTAGTAGCAGGGGCTAGAGAGGAAACAAGTAAAGGAACTATTTTTTTTGTTGCTGTATGCTGTGTGCTACTCCTCATGAAAATGAAAAGCTCTACGTATTTAGAATTGCAAGCTGGCAAAAACTTGTGTAGGAGTTTCTATTGCTGCTCCTCCCAAACAGAACTATAGCTATTTAATTTTCAACTTAATTACAACATAAACATCCTTCCTTTCCTCCTCCAAACACAAACATTTGGTATAAGAATGTGGGTGATTTGGGGTTTTGGTTTTTTGGGTCTTTTTTTTGTCTTGGTGCTTCCAGTGTGTCTAAGTTTTATTAACTTAGAGATATTTCCTATTATTTCCTTTCAATAAATTTTTAAAAAGCGATAAAATGTAACTTGAAAAAATTAAGTATATTGGTAATGTGATACACAACTATGTGTTAATTTTATGACCTTTTAATTAGACAGATTATGGATAACGATCACTGACTGAAAGGCAGTGTGGTATAAAACACTGTTACATGTATTATATTTAAGAGATGAGTTGCTATATTTGTCAGGCCACCTAAGCTCTTTAGCCTGAATCATCAGGAATAAGAAACCAGATTAAGGTTTGTGTAGTATAGTGAAATGTCATACTTGACTGTGGAAATTAATTATTATTCTCTGTCAAATCTGTATGTCTGTACTCCCACACAAGGATTTAAACTCTTCTATTTAATCCTTCCTTCTTTAATGCATACCACCTATAGGAAGTATTAAGAGTAGCTGCTAACCAGAATTGTCCAAACCCTTATCCCAGGACTTTATCTGTACTTGTAATTGTGTAAGTGCAGCTCCTGTCTGCTTTAGATAGTATCTTTTGGATGAACTCTATGTCTGACCTGTCTTCTCTAAATCCAGGAAGCAATGTTTACATAAAATGCCTTAATTTATAAACAATAAATGCAAATATCTTTACTTGTGTTCAGCATACTCAACTTCTTATGAACATGTTATTTATAACAAATTTTTCATATTTTATTGTCTGTAGGATCATAAGCATGGTTTATGTTGGAATTTTTAAGAATGAAAGTACAAATTAAAACTTGAGTAACAACTCTCTGAAAACTGCTTATTTGCAATTGTGTTTAGTACAAAATAACCACGGTTTTCTCCGGGGAATAAAAGAGATTTTAACATTTGTTTGAACAGTGCTCCTTTTCTGACATTGGCACCTAAGTCTACCAAAATATGTGAAACAGATCTGTGAGGATTCTGTAGTTCTTAGTAGGGGAAGAACCACTATAAATTTGGATGCAAAGTTCCATTGTTCTGATGCCTGGGGAACTTAGGTATTTTCTTATTGTTCTTATTTCTTATTATTCACTAATTTATTTTTTTTTTATATCTGTCAATAGATTTTTCTCCTGGATGCCTCTTCAAGTGTCTTGTGATTTAAGGGAAATATATTTGAATCTATAATGGATTTTACACAATATCATAACACACACTGGCCTAATAGCAGCATTTTGGTTTGAAGAGCATAAGCATAATTACAAATAATCATGACAACTTCTCATATGAATGGACATATCACAGAAGACTCTGACAGTGAAGCAAAAAATGTGGATCTTGTGTCTCCTGAGGAACCTCAGAAGCACAGAGAAATGGCTGTTGATTGCCCTGGGGACTTGGGCTCCAGGATGATGCCCATGCGGCGCAGTGCTCAACTGGAGCGAATCCGCCAGCAACAGGAGGACATAAGGCGCAGACGGGAAGAAGAGGGAAGGAAACAAGAACTGGACCTTACTGCTTCCATGAGGCTAAAGAAACTAGCACAAATTCCTCCTAAAACTGGAATAGATAATCCAATATTTGACACAGAAGAAGGGATTGTTTTGGAGAGTCCTCATTACACTGTGAAAACACTAGGTAGGTAAAATGCAGTGAGTGGGCTAATGAAGTAAAGATTTATTTGATATTAATGCTCTTTTAGGCCATTGGAAACCTAATTTAGCTAATCTTTCATAAACAGATTTAAAGTCTTCTTGTCCTTCAGAAATGTGGTGGTTTGGGGTATTTTTATTTAGCCAAACGTCAGGCTATGTGCCTTAGCAAGTGGCTCTTTGAAACTGATCCATTTGGGGAACAGTTACATACCTTGTGGATAATAATTAATTCAGTCAATGTCTCCGTCTTCTTAAGGCTGTGGAAAACCATGTAAGTAATACCCAATTTTATGATTTTTGGTTAACTGTAGACCAGAATAAGGAATGAAGAAACACACACTGTAATTTAAAATAAAAAAGTTGTTGATACTTTAAAGAGAAACATTCTAGCGCTTTTCTCCCATTCTGTCTTGCATTATCAATTGCCACCTGATAAAAATGTCACGCCAATACATCTCTTAAAGTCTTGGTGTTGATAATAAAAATCTGCTTAGGCATTGATGAAAATGTAATGTTAAAAATTTTTGAAGAAATGGATGCTGAAATTTTTTGTTTCATAGTTGTCGTTGTTTTAACTATGGTTGTTTAGAGAAAGTTTCTAACCTTTCTTCCTCAAACGTAAGTATTTTAAATAAAATGTGCTGTGTCACTGGAGTGAAAAAGATGCACTTGGAATCTGTGGGAGTCCTGTGCAGATTTCAAAATCCATACCTGTTCAGAGATCCAGATTGCTTTAAAAAGGTAGCCTTTTTTTCTGGGCTGCACCAAAGTTTCTTGATTTCTTTTTTTTTTTCCTGTTGGCTGGTAGTTGAGGATACAGAGGGAAAAATAGGTATGAAATGCTAATTTCTTTTTTTACTTCATCTCTAGTATTTGTGTGCCTGAGCAGCAATTCTGCTAAAGACATGTCTCTGCTTCATAACCTCTGGTAATCCTTTTTGAACAAATCCCTCTGTAGGAAAATTTAGATTGAAAGGGTCATCAGGAAGTCATCCTGTACAACCTCCTGTGGAGAGCAGGGTCAGTTACAAGCAAGACTGGTGTACCTTTTTTAGTGCAGGGCTTGTCAGCTGAGAGATCTCTTTATAAGAAGCAGATTCTCTAGTTAACTTTATAAAGTGTTAGGTATTTGATTGTAAAATTCTCTCCTTAGAGAGAACACAAAGCAGAAGATATAAAAATGGATGTCAAACAGTAAAAGTGTCTTCAGTTGGGAGTTGTTTAGCCACAGTGTCCAAAAGCTGTGAAGACTGATGAAGGAATTGGAAATCAAAACTAGAGAAGGGAGAAAAGTGTGACTTGGAATTAGAAAGCTGGGGCTAGATTTCATGCTGGAGGTGCTGAGATCATGGAGGGAGGATTGGTGCAAAGCAATGGGCAAAGCAGCTACCCATGGAAGCTGGTAGGGATGAGAAGTGAGTAACATACATCAGTCTGACATACTTGAGAACCAGCTAGGAGCTGGTGTAGACTGTAGCTGTTTGAACTGCAGAAGTAACAGTGAAGAAATTATTGTGATGATGAAGGGTGGGTTTTAAAATCTCTCAGTGGGGAATTCAGAGGGGTACTGGCTGTGGGAAAAGCTGAGGGATTGTCAAAGTATTTGTGAAAAGCTGGAAGGAGGAAATTAGTTTTGGCTCAGCAAGAACAGAAGATGGGAAATTGGTATTGAATGGAAGCTAGGATTCTTTGAATACTAGGTGTAAGTGTAATGCCAAACATCAGGGACAAGAAGATTATACAGGTGTGTATCTGTTGAAAGAGGTAAATTAGGAAATAATACATGGTATGAGGTGCATCTTGAAGAAAAATGACTAGGTGACTTGGTCCACTTCTGTAATCGAAATTTGGGTCTTGTCATTTGGATCGGTAAACTTAAGATTTAAGAAGAGAGGATTTATAGTTCAGCATTTCTTGAGCCAGCAGTGCCCTTGTGGCTAAGAAGGCCAATGAGATCCTCCTGCCTTAGGAAGAGCATTGGCCCCAGGTCAAGGGAGGTGATCCTGCCCCTCTGCTCAGCCCTGGTGAGCCTCACCTGGAGTGCTGTGTCCAGTGCTGGGCTCCTCAGGACAAGAGAGACAGGGAGCTCCTGGAGTGGATCTAGTGAAGGGCAACAGGAGAGCATCTCTTCTAGGGAGTGGCTGAGGGAACTGGGCCTGTTCAGAAGAAATGACTGAGAGGGGACTTCATCGGTGTCTATCAGTGTCTGAAGGGAGAGTGTCAGAGGATGGAGTCAGGCTCTTGCTAGTGCCAGGCAATAGGAAAAAAGGCAGTGGGCAAAAACTGGTGGCAGGAAGTTCCACCTGAACCTGAGGAAGAACTTTACAGTGCAGGTGATCGAGCACTAGAACAGATTGTTCAGAGAGGCTCTGGAGCCTCCCTCACTGGAGATACTCAAGAACTGTTTGGATGCAATCCTGTGCAGTGTGCTTTAGGATGACCCTGTTTGAGCAGAGAGATTGGACCAGATGACCCACTATGGTCTCTTCCAACCTTACCTGCTATGTAATTCTGTAATTAAGAGATTATACACAGCTATGATGTTGAATTGTTGCAAACATAGGAAAAAATAGTTCTAAATAAAATACTGTGGTTTTTTAACCTATATAGTCCCTGAAGAATCTGTATTCAGTCACTAGTGCTGTCAAAAACAGAGTTAAAATTTAAATTCAGTGAAGCGCTTCTGCTGTAACTTGAACTCTTACAAAATTTTCTTCTACTCTTAAGCATGTCCTTTTTCCAGTTTCTGGGTTAATCTTTCTAACATTTGAAACACAGCATCTGGCTCTTCCCTGTTTCCAGTTTTACTGTCCAGGTTAAAGTGCTTAGTCACATTCACAAATTTCTGAGATTAGTTAGGAAACCCCAGATAAACCTGGACAGGTGCTAGTGAATTACAGAGATGTTCAATTATCCTTCTTTGGTATTTTTTAAAATATTGATTTTAATTTTGCTGTTGTGTATGTTAGTCCATAGAGCTTCTCCTGAATATACATATTTTAAGTAAGAATATTGACCTATGTGTCTGTGGTTTTAGTATGGAAAATGTTTTGTAAGTGCCAGTGTCTAATTTGGCAGATCCTTGTTAAGTCTTTAATGTTTTTGTCATCATAAAAGAAAGCAGACTAGATTAAAGAAGTTGGAATTTATATATTAAAAAAGAGACTTAACCAAAAGAATGTTAAAGCCATGTTTGTTATCAAAACAGTATATGATTTAGACAGCTGTTTTAATGGAAATAATAGTCTCTGCACCTGGCACATGTGCATATAAGTATTTACTGGCTTTTCCACAGCAATGTGCTTCCATAAAATGCAGACTTTCTTGGTTTTCTATCGTTCATTCAGCTAATTTAGTTAAATGAGTAACTGACATTTCATGGAAGTAAGCCTTTCTGAAGTAAGCCCTTTCTGGCTACAGTGATAATTATTTTTTAAAGCTGCCTAGTTTTTGCTTTTATACCTTGGCCAAAACTTATCTATAAATGTGTTGCAAATAAACTTTCTGAAATATTGTTTTATCCAAAACTACTTTCCCTAGCTATGTGATTCAAGTTATGTTTGAAGCATTAAAGTGCTAGTACCAGCACATAGATTACTCTATAGAAAAGTTTGGGAATGAAAAAATTGGTGCTGAGGTATAATAAAGCCTGTCTTCTTAAGTTTGCTGCTCTTAACTTTTTGTTTAAGGTGATAAAAACCATTTAATTTCTTTTCTTCATTTTCTAATCTAACATGTTAAGCTGTGACTGCACGTCCTCCCCTGCAGTTGCATACTTTTGCCCTGGCAGTCTTTTGATTAATGTGTATATCTCACAGTGCTCAGTCACATTCCAGCCATTTCATAGTCTAATGGAAAAAGGCTGCAACACTTCATGTAAAAGAAGACTTGACAAAACCCGGTATTTGATTGCTAATTGATCTGCAATTAAAAAGTGGGCTTGTTCTGCAAAAGAACCCTGACTTTTCTGTGAGTAAATGCAGATGTTGGTCTTACTGAACTTTTTTTTTTCTTCAAGACAACCCTTTTTATAGGAAATATCTGGAGTCTTTTGTTACCTGGTGCTTTTTTGTGTTGTTGTTACAGTTTTGTATTGTGTTAACAACTTTCAGTTGTTACTTTAAAAAGACTGAAACCAACAAAAAAAAGAAAGCCAAACCCTACATCGTAATCTCATCTGTGATATAGACTTCAGAAACAGGAACCTAGAGAGAATTAGGCATGCATAAAGCCAGATTTGTGTGTGGTTTTATGTGTATGGTTTTTTATTAAACAAGGGACTAGAAAATGGAGTGCTACCTTTTGAGGAATACATTTTTCTCCTTTGAAGCATTATTTCTGTTTTATAATTGTGTTGAGGTGGGTATTTGTTTGCTGGTTTGTGGTGGGGGGAAATCACTTTGCATAAAGCTTTGCTATCCAGCAAATGAAGCCTCAGTGTGGAAGGGAATTATACAGGGAAGAGAGTACTGTGGTACTCTCTGTGGTAAACTCTGTGGTAATTTGTAAGAAAGGGCAGCACAGAAGGAACTAGTGAAGGGCTAAAAGGAGAGTATGTAAAGACATCTAGGAACAGGATGTCTTTGTTGTAGATACAGAGTAAGATGTGTGTCTTTCAGTATGAATTCATATTTTACATGCAACATGTATTAGAATTGTGTGTGTATATATGTGTATGTGTATAAATTTTCAGATGTGTAAGAGAGTTCAGAAATAATGGAGTAAATTAATTAGGAAGAGATAAAAGAAGCAAGGTTCTTCTCTAATATCTCACTGCTTTTTGAATCTAATAACCATAACAAATAGCAGAACTGAGTTAGTATGTTTTTTTAACCAAGCAGGTGTCAGGAGCTATACAATAACATCTGTTTCACATACTTTTTCTTTCTTTATGCTTAAAAATAGTGCACTTCCTAAGACTTGGGAGATTGAGTTGAAGAGATACTTCAGTACTGTGCATTCTCCATTAGATGAGAATTTTGCCAGCTGACAGTGTCCTATTTAGCAAATATTCTCATCTAATATTGTGGAGTGCTCTTTAGCCTTCTCTCCAAATGGCATTTCTCCCAGTGTGATAAGCAGTTTATTGTGTATACAGTTACCTAGTTAGACATTGGCTACCATAATTAGTGTTGTGAGTTGTATGGATATCAGCAGTGGAATATCCTGCACATCCAGTATCCAAGCTTTCTGTGCAGCTTTTGTCCTACTGCCCTTTGTTTCCTTGGTGGTTACAGGAAGAAGTCCTTGACCTTTGGTGGGTAGGATGTTTTTAGCATGTGTGAAATGGTCTTGGAGGGGTTTTATTACTATTTTTTATTGTCCTGCCGACAGTAAAGTACAAGAGTAGTAGCCCGGGCTTGTTTGTTGCCTTTTATAATACGGAAGACTTAACTTGCAAACTCAGACTTGACAACTTCTATGTAGGTGTGGTTTGTCCAAAATTAAAACAATTAAACTTGTTAGAAATGCATATTTTATTAGGCTTTATGGTTTTCATGTGCCCATTTATCAACCATTTTTTATGTTGTGCTCAAGAATTTTGAGTCTAGGCTTGTGTTCAGTGTACTGGTGAATTTGTGGCTAAAATTATGTAAGGGAAACTTCTTCATGGAAGTATCCGTGTTAGTGATCAGCATCTACTGTGATTTTTTCATGTTAAAAATGCAACTTAGCGGATGTCCTGATAGTGTTGTTGATTTTAGTAGTTCATAATGAATAAATGAAGGTTGCCTAAACTTCAAAATTATTCTCAAAGCTGGTATTTTGGTATCAGTATCAACTGACAGTTTTAAAATTTGGGATTTTCTTTATTGTTCATTTTCTTTAAATACCAGGGCTCAAAAGTTCTAGCTTACTTGAATTTATTAAAATGCAAGATAGCTGACCAGCTTCTTGTGGCTGAACAGATTTTTTTCAGATAATGTGTGAAAACATGTATGTTATTTAAGGCACAAAGCATGCATTGTTTTTTGTCTGCTTCAGAATTTCTTACCTGGGTTTGATTCATATTCTTTGTTTTAGGTGGTTTCTGAAGTACTTAATTTTGAGAAGTGACCTCTTTAGCAGAAGTTTGGTTTGGCTTAAAATAATATAAAAGTCTTCAAAAAGTACTTGTAAAGCATCAGATCAGTTGTTGAAACTCAAGAATGTAGTACATGTACAGTATTCTGCAAATGTCTAGAAACTGGTTATTGAAATGTTCAAATATTTTACCACCCAAGCAGAACTCGTATTTGTGTAGGTAAAAGACGTAGACTTTCTTTTGCTGTAGATAATTTTCAAAACTCATAGATGTTCACAGGTGATGTTTTTTCATCATTTTTATTTTAATGTGCTAAGACTGAGAATAATTTAATGTTTAAAAATTGAGTGTAGTTTACTTACCTTACATTAATTCTATAGATAAGCAATATGTATGTAGTTGAGATACATAGATTTCTACCATATATGATAGAAAGGTGAATGAAGGTATCAGTGAATATTCAGTGCATCAAGATGAGCTTAGCAATAAGCTTACTGACTTGGGGTTTGTTTTTTTTTTTTTTTTTTCGCTGTTAATTCAGTTGCATTCTGCTTCAAAAAAGTTGGAATAACAGATAACTAATAAACTTGCATATATCACCGCTGGTTTAAAAACCAAACAGTAAAAAATTTTTGTATTAACTCTTAATATAAATATTACTTAGTTATCACTCTTGTTAACTCATATCTTATTTGTATTTTGCTATTTCTTACCTAGAAGTGGAAGAACTGTTAAATTCTCTTAAGCATATCCAGCACGTTTTGGTAGACCCTCAGAGTCAAGAGGATATCTCACTCATTTTACAGCTTGTTCAAAATAGCGATTTTCAGAATGCGTTTAAGATCCACAACGCTGTTACAGTCCACATGAACAAAGCCAGCCCTCCATATCCTCTCAGCTCCAATGCACAAGAACTAGCACAAGAGGTATGTACACTATGCATCCCTGTGACATACATTAAACCAGTAATCATAGCTGCTGTTGAAATACATACTTGTCAAGCTTGTCTGAGTGACTGAATGTTGAATATGAAAGAGGTTATAATAGTCACTGATTGGAAATCTGGAAAAACCAGATACAGCAAACAGTAACCAGAAAAATATTTTGGGGGTAGGAACTCCCTCTTCAGCATGGATAGATATGTAACAGAGAAGGTACTATGTTTAAACATAGGAAAAGGGAGTGGTTGTGATAATCTAACTCCCTTTTCCGTTGGTATTCTTTATTTCAAGTATTCAGGAACTGAGTTACAGTTCTCTCTTATTGTTACTCTCCTGTAAGCTGAGCCACGGTTCTTAGATTGGGAGTCATCTCTGAAAGTGCATACTGGAAACAAGCCTTCTGCTTTAAAGTGAGCAACAGATCCCTTAATACTTAATTTCAGTGCTTTAATTACTGCTGTGATTAAACTTCTTTTGGTCTGACAGATGACAGCTCTTTTGTAAGAGCTGGTACATAACATTTTTAGAAATTGTTAAAATATTTTAAAGGGTCACTCAGTAACTTTTGTTACAATTTTCCATGGTCTGGTGCAAGTATGTATGGTAGTGAAGGGTGGCTGTGTCTTAAACCCATACATATTTTGTTAGCTCTGGCCTAGGTAGCTTGAATACCAGCATCAGTGCTAGTCTAGCACTGTACTGTTCAGCAAAGCCAAATCCAGGGGCTGGGTAAAGGCTCCAGCATTTAGCACCCAGCAAACCAAACTGACTCAGGTACATGGGTTGGAGTATTTCAGTATGGCAGCAGGCGGTGGGTGTTGGTGGAGTTTTTGGGTTGGTTAGTTTGTTTGGTTTAGGATCTGGTTTTCTTTCTCCCTGAAGCATTTTTTTTCAACAGCTTTTTCCACTCTCCTTTCTTTTACTAGACTTTAGTCTTGTAAGCCTGGCAGCATTGTAGCAAGCTTGAAGTTCTCTTGCAGAAGAAATTACTGACTCTTGAGGAACATCATTTAAATACAATCTAAAGGTGCAGGTGCTGATTAAACTTCAGCTTAGTATTTTCTTGTTTAGATTTGTCAGTAAGACTGTGCCAAAAGCAGGTGGAAGTATTTTAGAATATCCTGTGAATCTGTGAAAACTTCTAATCAACCCACTGTAATCATATGTTTGCAGTACATGTAAGCTTCCCTCTGGCTTGCTTATTCATCAGTCTGTAGCCTACTTCAGACTCCTCACTGGGCTTGTTCACTGTGTCTGTGAGTCTGAAGGAGCCTTTTCAGTTACTTTCTGTTTGTAAGCTGCTCCCCCAAACATCCACTTTACATAGGCCTAGTTTAGGATTTCATTCAGATGCAAGCCAGAATTTTTGAACCTTCTTTTATAATGCAAGGTGTTACAGATGTAACCCTTAAGAAAGCTGGTTCTTTCCCTTCATGAATATGATGAGCTTCTATTTGCTATTTAATAGACATTTCCAAGAAGAAAATATACCTAGGAAAATTCTAGGTCTATTTCCAAACTCTTGTGTTTCTCCCAATTTCTCACTACCCCTTACCTTCCCAACATATTCTTTTCTTTTTTTCAGGTGATTTGGTAAATCTTAAAGCCAGAAGGTGGTGCAAAGCCAGTTTTGTGTCTCTTACCAGTCATGAAGAAGGTTAAGCAAAAGGAAAATATTTCATTTATCCAAAATTTTTTAACCAGCAAAATTTGATCATTATCCACAAGACTGTTGCATAAAAGACACATCACTGCACTCATTTTGACTCTTCATCTCCCATCCCTGTCTTGTCTAGCCTTGAAATTCCTGAAAACTCAATATATTGCAAATGTCTGTTCCCATTTTCAGATGTAATCTAGTTTCTCAGTGACTCAGCTTCTTGTGTATTTAAGGGACTTGTATTTTGCAATATGTTAAATAACATCCTGAAATGATAGAGCCAGAAATTCAGGACAAATATTTCTGTGTCTGAGAGAAGTGTCTTGAGAGGATACCTTGAAGCCTCCATTCACATCACTTTGTACTTCCTTGTCTTGCCTGCATAGAAGATCTTATTCTTGGTTTTCAGATCTTTTATTCATTTTTGAAGTTTCTGTATTAGTTATGTAGCAGCATGGAAGGAAATTATTTCTGCTTTAAAAAAGTTGGTGGTGTTTTTGTTTTGGTTTTTTGGGTTTGTTGTTGGTGTGGGATATTTTTTAATCCTGACTATGTGTTTATCTTGCATGTCTGTTTTTTGTTGTACTCTCATTTTTGGCTGTCTTTTGCTTTTTCTACCTCTAAGCATAGGCATGAGAAGCTCCCCCAGAAAGCAGCTCCTTTACTTACTTCAGGGTGTTTTTGAAAAGACACTTGCAAAGGCCTGCATTTAAGATACTGATAACATCTTGATGATAAAAGCCAGAAGACATTACAAGAAAGAAAAATAGCAGATACGTGCATAACATTAATTTTAAATAGCAGCTAGTGCTAGTGTGCATATTTTAGTGCACAGATCATGAGGAAGAGTTTATAACTCTGAAACTGTTTGGAGTGTGTGCCCCAGTTTAAAGCTACAGACATGTTTTGTTTGAGACTTTGTACTGTGGAAGAGAACATCTCTTAACAGGTGTTTTACACCTAAAAAGGTGGCTTACAACACAATTGTACAATGCAACATGAAAGAGTCTTCCTTTAAAAAAAAAGTAATAATTAATATTATTTAGGGTTTTTTAATTTTCTAATCCTCTTTAGAAAATTCTTAAAATTGGTAGTATACATGTACAGTTAATTTTCCCACCAATTCTGATAACCAGCCGCTAACAACTCAAGTTTTTTCTCATCTTTTTAAGAAACTCCAATTGAATTAAAAAGGTGGAATGAAGCACTTGATCTTAAGGAATTTATTTGAGAAAGCTTATCTTCATGTAATGGGGTGTACTCCAAGTCTCAAATAAAAATAGCCGGTAAACATCAAATGTAATTAAATTGATTTTAAATCCATTTAAACTTGACCAAGATGGGGGCACAGATTATGGGAACAGGGTCTGAATCTTGACCTTGTAAGAATATTTGATACAGCATTCAAGACAGTTTATAACTTGGCCTGTAACAGCACATACCAAATACCTTAAAGACGTTCCTGCTATTAAATATACTTAATAGTCTCAGTTTATATAGACTATGTTCCTAAATGTTTTGGATTTTCTACTGTTTGCTTCTTCAAAATCAGACAAATAAACTAGATCAGTACTATTGAGGGGATGCACTAGAAGCTCATGACTTCTGGTGGAAGTGCTCTAGAATGTGTATGTATGTTCCATCTGACAGTCCTGCTCACCTGCTGGCAAACAACAACAGAATTTTGTAGGTGCAGTTAATTTCTGAATGCTTAATCACTCCAGCACATGCCTCCATCATACATGCCTAAAAATTGTGGTGTGTGTAATGAAACCACATGGATAACTTCAGGGGTGGAGGGGGGCGAGGTTCTTGATCTAAAGGTAACATGATTAACAATAAAAACTAATCTGAAGAGTGAAGAAAATACAGTTATTGCCACATACTCAGTGTGGATCATCTCTGCTATGTGTAGTATGTCACTTCTGGAATGACAGACTTCTTCAAATTTCTTAGTCTGATAAAGCTGTGGGATTTATTACCATGAGTTACAAAGGACTCTGGCAAGCAGCGCTACTGCTGTAATAAGTGATCTGTAGGGCAGCCTGAAGCTTTCCTAGTTCTTCATTAAATAAACAAATGAGAGATTTATGTTTTTCTTAAAGGGGGGGGATATATTAAAATTTTTAATAAGCAAATTATTCAAAGCAGAAATTCAACTTGAATAAAGGATGCACACAGAGTAACTGGTTGAACCAGATTACTTTCTTTTCTACTGTCAAATTCCCAGCCTCTGACCTTGCATTCAGAAGATTGCATTCCTTGCAAGACTTCCCAAGTTGCTTTCTGATTAAAAGATCATAAAGATTTGATAAATAAAGTTTTAAGGCTTCTCGTGGCTTCTTCAAAGTCCCTTGAAAGTTAGAGACCTTAAATAAACCTTCATGCGAGAGTCTTTTGTACAGAAGAATCTTTTCTTTCAAAACAAAGGAAAACTTGTCAGTGAGATATGTCTTTTTCCGTGTTCTGTTTGCTGTGTGACATCCTAGAATTCAGTTTAAGCCAGGTGTAATAGCTTCCTTTCTAATTTAGACATATGACTGAAGTCAAGACTTTGTGAAGCTGAAGTCTTTCTGTTCTCTGATTTTAAATAAACCACTTAAACTGTGTAAATCTGGCTTCTTCTTTGACCATTTTAAGGTATACTACATTTGCTTACAATGTGGCATGCTCTAGGGATGTCTGAAGCAGGGGTTTAGGAGGTTGTGCCATGTTTATTGCAAAGCACAGGAGCATGTTCAATGTGACAGTTCTCTTGGCAATGTGAGGATCTTGCTCCGTGGGCACAGTTTGTTTAGTGGCTTCTCTTAGAATTTAAAAGTGTCTTGACTTGAAAGTTTTCAGTGCTGTTGTCTGGTAGCATCCAAGATAGTTGTTAGTATTTCTGTAGATAATTGCTCCTAATATAGAGGCTTTTCTGACCTTTATATGCTGTTAGAACATACAAAAAGCTGAATTATTTTCTCTTTGAAACTTTTGTTTCTTCAGTCTCTCTGATTATCTCATCTGTAAGAATGAAAAGCTCTTGAACAAAATGTTTTCTATTTCTCTGAAAGCTGCTGCTCTGATTTGTGTAATCTACTCTTGATGTCTTTGGATTCATTTGTGCTGTAGCACTTGTGTGCCTTTTGTCAGATTAGGCTAGAGGATAATGGCTTTGGAAAGTATCTTCAGCCTCACCTTTACATAAGAGGACTTCCCCAATCTTGGCTCTCTGTTTGGGCATACCAGTATTTGCAAGAGATAATGGCAAGGCTCGTTTGGTAACTGTGTGAGAAGAAAAACTTACTTTGGCAACTGAAGCTGCTTGAACAAAACCTATCCTTGTGTTAGTGTGGATTATTTTGGAACCAGCCAAAGAAATCAGGTTTCCAGGGAGGGACCCTTTGAAGTTTTGATTTGCGCACTTCCTGAGACAGGAGCTCCAGGAAGCATTGCAAAACCTGTCTTGGAATCTTTGGCCTTGCTCTTGGTGGAAATAGTTTGTGTAATAAGAATATGATAATCTGCTTTTAAGGAAGAGGAAGGCTAGTCACATTAATAAGAAATTACTCCAATTTAAAAGCCCAGCATAGTATCATAATACACTTCATTGTGACTGATTTCACTGCCATGAAATCATTAACTTTCACTGTCCAGAGTTTAATTTTTTTTGTGTGCATCTTTGTGATACGTGAGCTCATTGCCAGTCTCTGGTACTGGCAAATCTGTGTGAGGTACTGAATACCAACTTAGATTTGGTAGATTATTACTGAGGCAAGATGTGCTTAGATGGGTTAGTCCTGTGGTCTCATTGCATGTTTTCCTAATGTGTACCAGATTAATCAATCAGCAGTAGTGTAACAACTACATGGATATACTTTACTTTCAGTAAAATGAGTAATTGCAAGTAGGGGGTTGTGCTTGAGTGGGAGAGGGAGGATTGATAAATCACTGGCTAGATTTAGAGTTTTACTGCTTGATTTCTTACTAGGTACAGAGTGTTTTGAAACCCAGCCACCATAAGGATGGACTGGAGCTTAATGCTTTGCTGAATGCCCCTCACATGCAGGTAAAACAAAATGAAACTTCTAATTTAATGGATCTGTTTCTTAATGCTGTTTTCAGTTTAACTTGTTTTTTGCCTTGAGCAGACTGGACAAGGATGAATTTTATTCCTCAACCTTTCTCTTTCTAGGATAAGGAATTTGCATTTTCCAGAAATTAATGGAACATTTTAATGAAGCGTAGTGCATGATTGTATTCAGCCCTTGCTACACTCTATATGTATTACAGGGTGATTTGCACTTAAACAATGTAGCAGTAGGTCAGTGGGAACATTGAACATGAGCTGCTTTGCTTATTTGTGTTTACCCTTGGCAGTTGTTTCATGCTTACCTTAGAGTGCATAAAGGAAATTTTGTCCTGGGGTGGTGATGTAAAAGTTGTTTTTACTGCAAAACTTATTCTGAGTCTGCAGACAAATACATAGTAAACCAATGTTTAGTTTTATAGTACAGATAAGATAGAAGTACAGTCACAGATGTGTTCAAAATTGCTTTTATATTATTTTCTAGTCTGAAAGTTTTTTAAAAAGTAGGTGCTACATAGCTGTGATAAATGTTATTTTTTTTATTGCTTGAGTCAGTTTGCAATTTTCTACAACCTGCAGAGACTGCTGAAATTTCAGAATTTCATCTACTGTTTTGTATGCATATCAAGTGTGATATTTTCTGTAACTGATCTGATTTTGTTTAACACTAGGCACTTCTACTGGCTCATGATAAGGTTGCAGAACAAGAAATGCAACCAGAGCCTATGACAGATGAAAAGATTTATGAGAATGTTGGCATGTATGGAGGGGAGACGGTTAAAATAGTTCGCATTGAGAAAGCTCGGGATATTCCCTTGGTAAGTACTGGTGCTTGCTCAGTTACATGTAGAGGAAGTGAGCCTTTCTGTCCTTTCCAGATCGCTATGAAATGTTAGGAATTCAAATGCCAAGGTAGTGTGTAACTTGTAAACACTCTCCTTCCCTCCAAAATGAGAAACAGTCATAGACAGTAAACTTGTGTTTAACTTGAGTTGGGCAGTAGCCATACTACCATGTAAAATCTGTACAATTTCTATCAACTTGGATTTTGACAGATATTCTTGGCAAGAGTGACTATCCCAAGCTTGCTGCAAGGGAGCTTAAACCTTGTGCCAACCAGGTGTAGGTTTTTTTGGTTGGCTGGTTTCTGGTTTGGGGGTTTGTTTAAGCAGTTATCATCAGCTATTTGTATCTTTCAAATAAGAGTTTCCTTAGGACTATGTTTACAAAAAAAGTAATGAATCTTATGGTGTGGAGCAATTAAATTCTTCAGTCTTTAGTGTAGGTTGAAGGAGTTTAGAAGTGGTTTTTTTTGAACTGGAGCATTGTGTGTATGCATCCAAGCTGTTACTTGCATTCTCTTTCAGCATAGTTTTTCCACGGGCTCAGAACATGTACAATAGATGGCTTTGAGTTTCATATATGTAATAAATTCAGAATGTGTTGCTGCTACACAGGGTGCTACTGTTCGCAATGAAATGGATTCTGTTATCATCAGTCGAATAGTCAAAGGAGGTGCTGCAGAGAAGAGTGGGCTGTTGCATGAAGGGGATGAAGTTCTGGAGATCAATGGCATTGAGATCCGTGGAAAAGATGTTAATGAAGTTTTTGACTTGCTGGTGAGTTGGAACACTTCTTGTTTTCTTTGCAATACTCATTTCATAAGTCTTAAGCCTGTTGACTCTGCTTGTCATTTTACTCATATTTAGCCTCAAAAGTATTTTCATTCTGGTAGCTGGTGTTCATATGTGGAGGTACATTTCAGGTTTTCTTTCTGCTGCACAGAACAATACTGACAAGTATAATTGCAGCTACCTGCAAAAATGAAGCCTACAAATGTGGGAGTGTCAAGCTGTTATCTTTGCACTTACTTCTAATGATTTCTAAGAAAACTGTTTAGCTCTGAAAAGCCATAATTTTTCATCTTCATCTCTGATTCAGGTCACAAGTAATAAATGTGAGGTTGTTTTGTAGGAAATTTTCTTCCTAGCAGCTTATATGGTGCTGTGTTTAAGGCTGGGTTTAGACTGAAACAGTGATGATAATGCACCAGTGTTTTAGCTGTTGCTGAGCAGCGCATGCACAGTGTCAAGGCCTTTTGTATTTCTCACCCTTTATGCTGCCTGCAACAGGCTGGGGTGAGCAAGAGGTTGGGAGGGGACACAGCTGGGACAGCTGACCCAAACTGACCACAGTGATGTGAATGGCCATATAATGTCAGGCTGAGCGGTAAAATCTGGGTGATGAGTGATTGCTTTTGCATCACTTGTTGGGTTGGGTTTTTTCACTTCACATATTAGACTGTTTTTTTTACCTTGACCCATGAGATTTTTTTATTGCATTTGGTCTTCAGTTCTCTCCTTCAGCCTCTTGGGATAGTGGAGTGTTAGGAGCTGGTTGGTGCTTAAGTTGCTGGCCAGACTTAACCCACCACAAATTGTACCACATGAAACTTTTTTGTGACTTGACTTTTACTAATCTTTCGCACCTGGTAAAAGCTCTTTTGTCTAGCAGTTTACTTGCATAGATGTTTTCTTGTCTATTGCACCATTCATGACAAAATTATACTTTAGTTTAAATCAGCTAGACAAGAAATCCATCAGGAGTTAGTAAATTAACTCACTTTCAAAAAGGTCCTGTGAAAAAAATGTCAAAAGCTGGCAATTACCATCAGTATTTTCTGTTGCCCAATTTCATTTCTTTCGTGTTTTTCCCTGGTACCTGCTTTGGATCAGTGTCCAAGAGTCCAAGACACCTGGAACTTTGATCCAATTGCAGCAGGCAAGACCATATTGTCAAAGGGGAAAAAAAAAAGAGGAGAAACCTATTAAGTAAATCTTCAAATTACTTAGTAGGTTTATGCTCTAGAGACAAACCAGAATCAAGACAAAGACTTAGGTTCAGATGTAGGTTGTGTATTGTAGGAATGATAGACAGCAATATCTATAGATGAAGTTATCTTATGATACAGTGAGACACTGGTTTTTAATTGACAATTTCCATCTTTATTTGTACTTTTTTCTAAAATTTGGTGTTAAAATTTTTCGTCTATTTCATGCAGTGAGATCAAGTGGAAGGAAGTAGAGGCAGAAACGTGTGAGGTTTGGGGGTTTTTGTTTTACTGTTTTAAAATCAATTTAAAATCAAAAGACACTTACAATTCTCTTATAAGCCTTGAATGTCTGTGGGTTTTTTGGATAAGATCTGATATTTTTCATTTTTTGTGATTGTCTCCATTGCCATCTGTATTTTTTAAAGCCATTTTTAGCTAAGTCCTGTGCTGCTCAAAAAAGTGTTTTGAAGGTGATTAACAGGTAGTTCAAGTCTGACACTTTAGTTCTCTGCAGAGAGCTTTTTCTGCTCCTCAGTAGCTCCTGAAGCTTAGGGTTAAAAAACAAAAGGTGTAAAGCCACAATACATCAGCGTAAGAGAAAATCAATTTGCTAAATGTTAAAAACAAAATAAACACAACCTTGTGGATTTTTAGAATATAATTTTAATGCAACCAATTTAAAATAGTACTTTAAATCCTTTAGATGTTGTCATTTTTATTTTGTAATCTGGAAATGAAGTTCTAAAATACTTCCGGCCCCCCCCCCCAAAACACTTCAAGACAGGAGAAACAAATTACTTCCCTTCTTAGTTTTGCCTCACTACTTGCTACTCAAGTGATAATAAACTACACCTGACTTTTAGACTAGGCTGTTCACATGATTGCTGTGAGATTATATACATTCCTCATGGACTGAAAATAATGGATTTTCCTTTCTTGCAGCCTCATCATGTTATGTTCAAGTTATATTTACTTGATTTAAGACTTAGTTCTGAATTTTCTGAGGTACATGCATATAGATCCTGTTTTATACAGGATAAATTGTTGTGTTAAGGTTCATAGAATGGTGATGTGAAACACCTGTAGACCTTGTTACAGGTTGTCACTTGCACTTTATCAAGATATTTTTTATGTGTGCAAACACATTCTGCAAATGGAAGTATGTAAACAGACAAGATAAAGGCAAGACATTTATGATGTTCTACTTTCTTATCAAGGATGGCTACAGTGTTGGTATTGAACACTTCACATATGCAAGATTTGTGTATCATAGCAAAATCTTTAAACACTGTTTTGTACTCTTTAGTAATGTTAATGGCATAAAATAGTAGTAAAAATGTTTAGACTTGAAAGCACTGTTCCATTTAAACAATTCTAGAAAAATTACATTTTTTCAATATATTTTTTCATTCCAGTAGACCCACTTGTATCTATTTTTAAATAGAATGAGAACAATTGTTCTGTTTGAACAGAACAATTACCCATTTCTCCTACGTCTCTGCTTGACAGAACTGCAGCTGCTCTATTTCAAATAGTTTATATTCAAGAAAGCTAGGCTTTTAAAATGAGTATCAACACTTAGCTTTCTAGTCCTATTGAATCACTGCATCTGTATCTGTACTATGTATTTTAAACCAGCTAAGGGGTAGATGATGCACTGTTAGGAACAACTTCTAAGGGGAATTTTTAAAGCATTTTCTAAAATGTATTATTTATTCAAATTCTTAACCTTAAGCCATATTTTGATACTGTATATGAACAGTCTATTTTTCCTCTCAGGCTGACATGCATGGTACTCTGACCTTCGTATTGATTCCCAGTCAGCAGAGCAAGCCACCTCCTGTGAAGGAGACAGTTGTAAGTAGCTCTACAGGTTTTCTCAAGCTTTGTGAAACATATTTTGTTTGACCAGTAGTGTGTAAAAAGTTCTTCTGCAGGTCCTTTACATTGTGGAACAAACCCAAAACTTAGCCATTTAAGTTGATTTTACTCGTTATCAGACTAACACCTGAATTAACTGTTGAAAATTATTAATTATCTTAAACCAAAACGCTTAGTATGATTTTTAACTCAATTCCTGAAAGAAGTTGTAAAAGTACAACTTCCTGTGGTTCTGAGCTTCTTATTTTGAATTTCTGTATTCTGTGTGTGTCTATATATATATATATATATATATGTATGTATGTATTAAGAGAACTTGCATTGTTGAAACTTGTGAATATGCATTGGGAGGAAAAGATATCTTTAACAGTTTCAAGAAAGAATGCCCAGACATTAATGATTGGTGACAAAATACTTTAGAAGTGAAACTTCATTTTAAGTCCAGCAAATGGGTTTCAGTCTGTGTATTTATTAGGTACTTTAAGCAATCAGACTACCTCTGATAATTTTTGAATGCAGAGAACTTAAATCAGTAGCTGGGGGGATTGCCTCCTACAGTGGTGAGGAAATTGCATGTTAAATTCAAGCCTTTCCATCCAGCCTAGCACAACTGTGTCTTTTCCACTGCTACCTAATGATTCCATTCCAGTACCTCCTGTATGCCCCAGATAAAGTTTCCATTTTATAGAAGCTTGGAGTTCTTATGTATGGTAGCTCTAATGCAATCACGGGAAGACAAGGTTTAATTCTTCAGAAAGCACTGGGGTGTTTCTCTTTTTTCTAACGTTTGATCTCCTACAGATACACGTGAAAGCGCATTTTGACTACGATCCCTCTGATGATCCTTACGTCCCCTGCCGAGAGTTAGGCCTCTCTTTTCAAAAAGGAGACATACTCCATGTGATCAGTCAAGAAGATCCAAACTGGTGGCAGGCTTACAGAGATGGGGATGAAGATAATCAGCCATTGGCAGGCCTTATCCCTGGTAAATAAAGCTCTAGAAAAAGCTTGGCAGTCAGTCAAGTTAGTTATCATAGCCACATGGAAGCAATATACAAGTTTTCAAAGACTTGTGTACTCTTAAATACCTGTTGCCTTAAATATATCTGTGTCTTTGAACCATTTGCAACAGAGCCTACTGTTGGGCATCACCATGTCTGGAGTTAAATGCAGAGTTAAACTTCTGCTTTCACTGCGCCTTTCAGGAGCTACTGTCCTCTTCCTTTATTCCTCCACTCCATGGGGACTGAGTAGATTCAGTGTTCCCTCTGCTGGCTGCAGCAGAGATGTGGGACTGCAGCCCACTTGTTCTCTGGAGATGGGCACAGCTCTGAGGTTTCCTACTACAGTAAGGTTTCCTACCTTACTGTACTTAATACAGTACCTATTTGTGGTCACTTTTCAGCATGTTTTCACTTAACAAAGGGCTTCAGTTACTTGGGACATACTTCCTTTCTCACTGTTGAGGGCCTTTGGGTAACAGGGTTTTCAGACACTGAAGTCTGTTCATAATTGTTGCAATACATAATGATTACAATATGTATGGCAGCCTAGTTCATTGAAGATGTGCTGCTCTGTTAAACAGCAGAGGTGGACAAGTGAACAAAAGACTTTCCAGATTCCATAGAATATCACACTGTAACTTTGTGATTCTGGAATAAATTGAGAGAAACGCTAATTTGAATACAGGGTAATCTATTTTAAATTGAAGTTCAAAATATTTAATATAAATAGAACACATTTGACATACAACAATAATTAGAAAATTACGTCATAGTGGGGAAATGTAGTCTTTCCTGTACTTTCCCTTTTCCAGGCAAAACTGTCTAGTATACAACAAAGGCTCTGCAAGTCTCTCTTGATGGATAGATTTCTGAAGTAATAAATCAGTTTTGCAGCAATTTTGGTTTCTCTTTTAAAATTTCTTCTGTAGGTTACATTCTACTAGAACCTTCAGAGATGTGAAAGATTAGGAAAGAGTCAAATGAGTAAGTCATTATGAAAAAGTATGGAAATGGTTTTTAAATGTTAATGACTCTTGTGGTTTTTTTTAATGCATCAAGGAAAAAGTTTTCAGCAACAAAGAGAAGCAATGAAGCAAACTATAGAAGAAGACAAGGAGCCTGAAAAATCAGGTGGGATATATGCTTCCCAAGTAAAAAAAAAAGTCTCTTGTAGCAGTGTTAATTAGTGTTATACGGAATCTTGTCATGGTGGAGTTGTAGAAAAATCTCCTGGTGTGGGTTTTTGGGGTTTTTTTAATACAAGTGGGATGATTCTTTGAGATTCTTCATGTAAATACAAGTCTGAATTTAAGACTTATAAATCATGTGGGTTTTTCACAACTATGTGTGCTGTAATTAGGATGATGTAGAGAATTTGGAAAGCCCCTTTTTTCATAAAGAACTTTATCTGCCATGACTTGGTTGAAGTCCTTGAGATTTGCTTAATACACCAAAGCGTTGTAATCAACAAAAGGATATTATGCCTTCTTAAAACTGCAGAATAAATTCTCCACTTTAAAGATCCAAAACATGTTTATTACATCTTTATTGTATGGGTGTTTGATTGTTATAATTTTTATTTTGGTTAGGAAAACTGTGGTGCGCAAAGAAGAACAAAAAGAAACGGAAGAAGGTTTTATACAATGCAAATAAAAATGATGGTAAGGAACAACTTTTGTACAATGTGTGTAATTATAAACAACCATAAAAGATTGTGAAGAGAATGCTGAAATTCAGGATATGATGTTAGTAATGCTAGCAGTAAGTTCTGAGTAAGAGCGATGCTATGTTGTGTTGTAGCATTTAGTGAAAGACGTAAAAGAAGTGAAAGTACTTGTAGTGTCTTTAATAAAGATCAGATGATAAGAGAAAAAAACAGGTAGCTTTTTAGGCATAGGAGCACTCAATGTTTCACAATGATGAACCAATTTATTCCAGCTTTGTAATATCACCTCACTCTGATAATTAAATTTCATAAATGGAAACTTTCTTGACGGATTCTATAGGCTATGTTCTTACAAAAGTACTTTGGCATCGGGATGATGGTTGCTGCTATTGGGTTTAAAGTGTTACTCTTGTACTAGAACCTTTTTTTTTGGCAAAAAAAAAGGTTTCTTGGGTTTGTGCTACTAGTTGTATGAAGAGTAGTAGGTGGAAATATTTTTTTTCCAAGAAAGGGAAAAAATTCTCATCTTACTGGGCACATGATCATCTTTGGGCTTCTGTAGCTTTGGTGACTCAGAGTTAGATGCTGGAGAGAGACTCAGGAACTGTCTGAAATCTGATACTTCAAGACGGGCAGTGCATGAAACTGGCAGCAGAGTGACTGTTTTATTGTTCTCTCTCAAGATTATGACAATGAGGAAATTTTGACCTACGAGGAAATGTCACTGTACCATCAGCCAGCAAATAGGAAACGTCCCATCGTTCTGATCGGCCCCCAGAACTGCGGGCAGAACGAGCTGCGGCAGAGGCTGATGAGTAACGAAGCGGATCGCTTTGCCACCGCCGTGCCCCGTGAGTGTGACGGCAGATAAGGGTCCTTGTTCTAAGCCTTGGCTGCAGACAAGTCCTGTTGTGTTGGAAATAGTAATTTGGAGCTTGGGGCTTTGGGGCAGGATATATTGAGCTCTTGAAAAAAGGGAAGTTAATGCAAATCCAGTGTTACAAACAGTGTTGCAGAGGCATTATAAAGCACACATTTATATTGGTTTTAATAAAATTGGAGTTAGAGAAGTTTAAAAAAAAGCCAGTATAAATGGGCAAAATATTTTTAATCAAATGTCTTGCATAAATTTAAATTTAAGTGGCTTTAGTGCCCTCCCAAACCACTTGTATTTCAGTGAATATTATATTTTTAATGTCTAATGTACCTTAGATTATGTTAACAAACAATTTAGCAATATGTTTATTGAAGAACAACTAATAGCTATTTTCACATTCAGAACACAGCTGCACAGTTAAAACTATTCTTTTTGTAGCTTACTATTTTTTTCCTCTTGATAATGTAAAAGAGACCTCTAAATTAAGTTTGACAACTCAATCTGACCAGGGACATTTAATCTAGAAAATAAAATAAATGGATTTTATGGATATTTTCTGTGTTGGGTTGGGGAGGACACGGACAATAGTTTGCAAGATTAGCAATATGCCTGCTAAGAGAAAAGCTCTTTCTTTTCTTCAGTTCTATATGTGTATCACTGTCTCAATTCGTTTCTCATAGATACTACTCGGAGTAGGCGAGAGACTGAAGCAGCTGGCAGGGATTATCATTTCATCTCCCGACAGGCATTTGAGAGTGACATAGCTGCAGGGAAGTTCATTGAATATGGAGAGTTTGAGAAGAACCTGTACGGTACCAGCATAGACTCCGTGCGGCAAGTCATCAACTCGGGCAAGATTTGCCTTTTAAATCTTCATACCCAGGTATGGCAAAGCTCTTGTCATGTCTTGTCTGTCATGTTTTCATTGTAGAAGCTACTGTGAATTATCTGTAGAGCTCTATCTGGTTTATAAAATGAGTGTGTTTTCAAGGTCCATATTCATGTTTATTCCAGGATGCTCAGTTGACTCTATTTAGTCCCTTGTTTGCAAATATGCACATCTTTATCTGTGCTGCAGGTGATAGGGGCCTTAGTTTTCACCAGCTTTAAGTATCTGGAAACCATCTAAAATTAAAAATGAATTAAAATAAGATTTGTCTCTCCATCTTACAATTTCTCTGTGATCTCTGGGGTCTTTGAAGATAGGACATTGTGATTATACTTGGAAATTGCATTTCAGGAATGTTTGTGCAGTTTCCAAATACAGTTCAGAAATGAAGTACATCACATCAATGGTATTGAAAAAACATTTAGCTGTGACCTTATGAAGGTTATGAAGAGCAAAACTATGTTTGCATACCTCAATTTGGAAATTTAGTCAAACATGGTAAAAGGCTGAGTCCTGGAATGCAGCCTGTTTTCTGATACATATGATATGTATGAGGTCTGCTGCTGTTGTAGATGCTTCAAAAGAAGCCCTAAAACTCAGCCACATCAGTAAAATCTGGTAGTATTGAAGCTATAGTTAGTCATCAATTAGTCATCACCAGTTGGGACCATGTGATACTTTACTAGCCTAGTTCATGGGCATTGCAAAGCATGTCATGAGATGAAAATTCATAACTCTTTAAAAATTTATCTTACTCTGTGGCTATAAAATTTATCTCAGAGACAAGTTGTTTATCTCAAGACAAACCTGACAAAATGTTACACATACAGTAATAGTGCATCTGATGTCTTGTATTTTAATCTTCAAAACAGAAAATGTTAAACTGTAGTTTTTCAAGTAATCAGTAATATTTAAAGACTCTTCTCTCTGTTCAAAGCTGATACCTTTCCTTAGAATTGTACGACGCTTAGTTCAATGTAGCTAACCTTTTTATTGATTTTGGATGCCAAAAGATCTGTTCGTTCAGTTATGAATAATATTCTTGAACAAAAATAAAAGTTTCAGTTTCATGGAGCTGAAAAATGTTGGAATATAAATTTTGTAGGAAATGCTGTCTGAACTCTGAATGCTGTTACAGTTAATTCTATTGCTGTTAATATATTGTACAGTTGCTGTGTTTGAAGAGTATATTATCAATAATATGTGAATAAGACATCAATAAATGCCCTTTTCCTGGGTGAAACTGTTAAATATTTAATCCTATTTTTGCAGTCACTGAAAACACTACGTAACTCTGACTTGAAGCCATATATTATATTTGTTGCACCACCTTCACAAGAACGACTACGTGCTTTATTGGCCAAAGAAGGGAAAAATCCTAAGGTAATGTGTCTTACACTTCTTCTGAAACCATGCTGGGTTTGGTGAACAAATGCACATACTTTTCCTTGGGGTGGGGACATGGTGATGGTCCTGGCAGTTAGCACTGCAGTGAACCAGTGTAGTTCTGCTCCAGGTTGGTAGGCAGACCATGCTATGGAAGGGTTCATTCAGGATGCTTTTCCATGAAGAGATGTGAGAGGTATTAGACAAGGGAATGCACTGCTAATTCAGTAATCCTGGGATACAGTGTCTGCATTGGGGTCCCTGCATTTGGGTAAAAAAACATGACCTTTTATTTCAAAACTGGAAAACTCAGTTTTGTCCTCAAGTAAACCTGGGAGTAATTCTATGGAGCAAAGGATTACTGGTTTTCATTTCAGAATGTACCTGCCTTTGGAAAAGCACTTACTTGAAAATCCAAAACTCTTCAGATAAAACTATTTTAATGCTTGATCTTGTGGGATCACTCTTCATTTTTAACCAGTCATGTCCAAGATCTGAGCTTATGAGATTATTTAGTTTCTCAGAAGTTAGTTCTGCAGAATGGACTAGAAAGCCAAAGATTAAACCAGGACATCTGAAAGCTCAGAAAAGTTCCTTTTCAGTCTGTGATATAGGTTCAGCAGCAGCTTTTTAACTGAAATCTACCCTGTAGTGATTGGCAGGTACCCTTTGCCACCACAGTATCTTCAAAGTACTAATTGAGCATAATGCAGTTCATACTAAGGGGAAACAATCTTCTCAACATAACTTACAGTTATTCCTGACACGGCTGTTGGTCAGGAATCATAACTCACTGTTCTGTGGCCGTGTTGTTTTGCTCTCCTTGTTTGATGCAAGGGTGACTTATTACTTGTGTGCAAGATTTAAAAGTCCATTAACGTCCAAGTGTTGAAACAGAGGAAATTTCCATTTTTTCCTTTCCTCCCCCTGCCCCTGAGTCATATATAATCATAGTCTTTAAATGGGTGTTTCCTCCTTCATGTTTATGCCATGAAGGAAACTTTATTTTATATAAATATTGCATCTTATGTATGTTCTGGATTTTTATTGCAATATTCAAGGAATCCATTTGCAATAAAAAGGACTGCATTTCTTGGTGTTACACTGTGCCTATTTTCTTTCTGATTAATTGTATTGGAGTTGTATTTATTTCAATAGGGTACATGCTACCAAGTTAAATTCCTTCCAGTGATAATGAAAAGGGTGTTCTTGCATGTATGCCCTAATGTTGCTCTGATTTTATCAACAGTGTGTAATGACTAAGAAAAAAATCCTGAAGGCCTGAAGTTCCTTTTGAAATATCCTCCCTACAATATTAACTCAAAAATTATACCTGAATATTTCTTCATACAAAATCATATTTCTTCATACAAAATCATATTTCTTCATACATTTCTTAATACAAAATAATTTTTGTATTAATTTCTTAATACAAAAATAAGTTGAGAAAAGTAATCACACTTCTAGAATCTAAGTGTAAGAAAAATTCTGAAATCAAAACATTTCTACTTCTGCCCTTTTATCATTTATCTACTCTGCAATATCCTTGCTTTTAACATATGCCCTTCTATATGGGCATATATAACATATGCCAAATCGTTTTCCATATTTCTGCAATTTTATTCTCTTGATGTTATGGTGATTTGGTCAACCTAAATGTGTAACTGTCACTGTGTGTGGCTCTCACTGCTGTGTATTGAACAGTGTCACCAGTGACAGCCTTCTCCTTTGGCTGTTAGGTGTTGGTAGTGCCAGCAGAATGCTGCCTTGTTCTGCAAAGGTCCAGTCTCCTTCAGTGAGATCAGTGCTGTGCAATGAGCAGTGCTACATCTTCCTCATTTTCTTCAGCCTGGGCAGTTATTTACTCTTTGCCACTCATAGCCAGTCAGTCAGGATTGTCTTGAACGCCCTTAGCTTTCAAATATGGATCATGGTTGAGTGTTCTGTAAACTTCTCAACAGCCAATAGCAACACCAGGAGTGTTTGTGTAAAGAAATAGAGTTGTTCCCTTTGCCTGCTGTTACTGTGGGGGAGAGGTTTACACACCTACACTAACTCTCTGTTTCTGATTGCAGCCAGAAGAGCTGAGAGAAATCATAGAGAAGACAAGGGAGATGGAACAGAACAATGGCCACTACTTTGATACAGCGATTGTGAATTCTGATCTTGATAAGGCGTATCAAGAGTTACTTCGGTTAATAAATAAGCTCGACACAGAACCCCAGTGGGTGCCCTCCACCTGGCTACGATGAGAGCAGTTCCAAGGGACAAATGGACTTCAATCTAGTTACCTTTCCAGGCAGATCATGTGTAGGTCTGCCCAATTGTAGGACAAGTGCATGTGAGCTCTAGACCTCAGTGGCAGCATCCTTTGCCAGTGAAATTGCGTATTACTGAAAAATACGCTGATCAGCTTGTGAGCCAATTTAACTGATCTAAAGATTGTCCTGGTTTTCTTTCTCTGTGGTCCAGAAATGGAGACCATGTCAGTACTAAATCCTAAAGCTTTAGATAGATTTTTTTCTACCAACTACTTTTATACATAAATCCACTTTTTAAACTTAGAATCACCCTTAGGACAAAGATTTTAAGTGTGTTTGTGTGTGTATATATATATATATAGTCCATGCTGTCAGATAGTTATAAATATGAATGTTATTTAACACTTAACTTAATGAGTTTGTGGGACATGATGCTAGTTCAGGAGCATAATTCTGCAGATCATTGGACAGAGGAATAATCTACACATGAAAAATGTCAATGAGAAACCTCTCCTGTTCAAAAAATACACAGAATGAAGATGCTGCTCTGGTCTGGAGCTGCCCTGTGAGGCTTGAGTTAATATTTTAATTTTCAAACATTCCACTTTCTAATAGCACTGTATTGAAAAATGTGTATAATGTAAATATTTCGATCCTTGTGTCTTTTTAGTCAGACTTTTAAAATCAGATTTGACTGCACAGTAATTTTAGGTCCAATCAAAGATGACTATTATATTGAACTTTTAGATGTGATATTTTTTACGGTATTTTCTTTAAAACATACCGACTGATTGGAGCCGCTGTTTTTCACAGACTTGTCGAGATAGAAAGGCAGAGGTTATATTTTTGTGAAAATGCTGCTTAGTAGAAATTCAACTAAAATTCTCATGTTTTATAACAGAATACTGACTAATACAGACTGATGTGCTGAACATTGGAAGACAGTGGGTTTTTTTAATCTCTGCAAATGGTTCATGTTGTGGCTGTTGGACTAATGGACAACTAACTGGAATTAAAATAGCTGAATCTAGCTACTGTGTTATGAGTATTGTAATTCACTAGCCAACTTATTGTCCTGCATTTGCTCAGTACTGCATTGAAAATATGTGTAAAACACTGGTAACTGACTGAGAAGTCACAAGAAAGGGGAATATTTTTAATGGCTAAAACTAAAAACTTGAAATAAGGGAACAAAAGGTAAGGTCTGTATCCTAATGCATTCTGCAAAACAGGTGGGAACATCTCTGCATCCTCAGATGACTCTGGCTCTGAAGGTTTAACTACTGTGGCTGTGCATCTGCAGTGGGGCTGTTGTTGCTGACACTAAATGAATACTAGTATCTTGGCTGGTTTGGGTAGCACAAAGAACCTTAACTGTGAATATCTCTTTTAGCCATAGCGTTTCTTTGTTCCTACAGGTAAAACACTGGAGTTATGTCAATGTGTAGTTCACTCCTGTCTAATGTTGAAGGATAAAAAAGCAGTTACTGTTTTCCATTTTGTCTTGCATATATTCTTTCTTAAAATGTTAGTGGAACAAATTCACACCCATAGTTAAAGAGCTCAAAGTATAGAGCAGATATAAAGAAATTGCCAGATAACTGTCCTAGGTACTGAATTAATAATCAGTACATTTTTGTGTTGAAAAAATTGAAGTATAGAGTGCATTCCTGTCTTGCTAGAAAGCAAAATTACGTGCTGGTTTAATTAATATTTAGGGCTGAAAAGCAATTAAGCAATTAGTGGAGATAAGTAATGATGCTTCAGAAAGAAAAAATGGGATGGAAACTTGAATATCTTAGTTCAAGTCACTGTCAGAAATAATATTGTGCTACTGTTGGCCTAAGGGCTGGATGTTCAGAATTGTGGCTTTTTGCCTCACATTGCAGCCGTGTTCTCAGTTTCATCCATAGTTTATGACAACAACAGTGTTCAGGTATATTGGAAAAACTGTATTGATTCTACCCTTTTTAAAGAAAGATGATTATAGATGTATTAGGCTTTTGGGTATTGAATGTTTCTGGACAAGAAGGTGGAAAGCAGTAAAACATGTTGAGTGAGGTTAACCTAGCTCAGCTGTGTAGGTGCTGTCCAAATTCTGCCAGTCACAATCAGCTCAAGGTGGTTGCTGAACCCTCTTAGGTATTCAGTGTTTATAGGCAGCATCAGTCCCAGCAAGTCATGCCATTAATGTTATTTCATTCATGTTTGTCTCCCCAGTTTTTCTGAAATGGTGTACAGAATCTGTTTTTATACAAATGAGCTTTTGAATGTAGACTTAAAGCATATTGCTTGAAGTTGAGCTCTACTCTCCTAATTCCTGAGGCACACAGAACTCACTGACATCCATAGAGAGGTGCTATGATAGCTTTTGACCAGTGTTAGCTTTGTCTCCTGCTGAAAGGAAGAGCTTGAGCAGCACTGAAATATGTATCTGGCTGTCCATCTGCTGCCAGCTTGTACCTGGCACTACCCTTGTGTAAGAAATCATTTTGTCTTGTTTAATGAAGAATGTGTGCTAGTTCCCTCGAGAATAAAAGAAAATACATAGACATCACTGGGAGAACTCTTCAGCCTTATCCTAGGCTTTGTTGTGAGCTGTATCAGACTGAAATGAGGGTATCTGCATTTTTACCAGTCCAGATTTAATTAAAAATAAATGTTAGATGAATTGCATAAAAGAATTTTTGAATGTAATTAAATGTGACTTTTTAAAATATTGGATGGGGGGTTCCATGCCTTAAATAATTAAGGTAACTTTACTGAGACCTGTGGTTAGCCCCACATTTTACTTTTATACATACATCTGCACTCTGTATTTTGAGACATCATGAACTGCACACTAATGTAAAAATGTAAAATATGTCTAGATTTAAAATAAATCACTGTACAATTTTACTTCTTGTAGTGGATCTTGGGAGTCTTCTTTCTGCCACTTTGCTGAATGTGTGAAACATGCTGTGACCCATCAGTGCCCTGCAGGATGTTCTGTGCACCTTCTGACACCATCCTGTGGGAGAGGCAACAACAGGTCTGCAGTGCTCCAGTGTCTCTCTTTCAAGCTGGATCTGTATCTTACAACAGACTGTGGACCTACCATTCAGCTGTGCTGTCTGCAGCCACACAAGAGAAAAGAAATGTCATTATTCATACAATTCTAAAATGATTTTTTAATGGTGTTAATAGAAATTTATTCCTTGCAGTTATCCTGCAGCTGCAGTTAAGTGCTGCATCATGTTTAAAACAAGATGCTTATCTTGAATAGACTAGACTTGTAGTACTGGAAACTATGACCTAGCATTAGTTCTGGGGCATGTGTTCAGTTTGCTGATTGCAAACCATTGTCTTCAAGAAAAACAATGCAACCAATGTGTTCAAGAAATGACTGGATATGGCTGTGGACTGACAAGGTGATGACTGGTCAAAGGTTGGACTCAATGATCTTAGAGGTCTTTTACAACCTAAATGATTCAGCTCTTCGAACTGAGCAGGGTTTAGTGACAGCCTGCTGATCAGCCACTCTCCTGCACTCATCAACCTTGGACATGAGAATCGCAGGAAGGATGGACTGCTGTGCATTCAACCCTGCTTTGCTTGCCAGCCCACTGAAGCAATGAAGATTTGCAGCAACATGTAGCTAAATGGTTTTTTCTATGTGCTTTTGGCAGGAGGGAGCCACTTCTCCATAGTTACTTATTTGAAGCAGTAAAGATTAAGTAAATGTGGGCACAGGCTGTAAGAGATGTGTTCTGTGTGGTTTCCACGTCAGGGGTAAAGGGTGAAGCAGAGGTTTTATTTTGAAATTAACACAACAAGCTTTTAAGACTGTCATCTTCTAGCAACTCGAGCCAGACACCAGGTATTTTAGCAGTTAAAATTTACACTTGTTTCTAGCACAGACAGTACACAAGTTGGCAGAACTTCTAATTAAAACCCTAGATATTTTAGGCCAATGGTAACAATCGTGCAACAAAAATATATCACATAAGACTGTGGATTTCATCAACAGGTTAGAAAACTAGAGTTTCCTTTACAGGGATTTGACTTCAGCTGTGCCAATACTGGCCCTAAGCAACTTGGTCATTACTGGTTTAGCAGCAAAGAACATCACATGCATCTTCCTCCCTAAGTAACATTTTTCTCTGCTTGTACTAGGAAGCGGAGCAATCACATGAATCTGATTAGGCAAATCCAGAGCCATCCTTCAAAAAAAATATAGCTATCAACAGTCATTCCTACTAAGTGAAGAAACAGGCTGAACATGGACTAGAAGGCTTTTCTTATTGTACAGCATCTGACCCATTTCTGCCTTCCCTCCTGTGCTGTAGTCAAATTCCCAGATTTCTGATCTCTCAGGAGAAATCCACAATCCATTCAACTCAAGACTTGGACACCAAATGAGAAGCCACATAAGTATCTTGGAGGCAACATGTCTTGAATTATATTGCAACTGGACATTCTGTATTTTGGGTCCCCTGCTCCATATACAGCAACTGTGCAGGGTTACTCGAAGAGAAGGTCTTCATCCTTCTCTTCTGCTAAGAGATTGGCTGGCTCACTTTCCTCACCAGCAGCCCTCCGCAGCTCCCGTTCTTGATCAGACTTTTCTTTCAAGACTTTTTTCTTTTCCTGGATCTTTTTAAGCCTGTGAAGAGAAATGCAGCTTTATCTGTGAAGCAAATATGTTTTCGTACAACAGGTTAGTAGCTATGCCGTACAACTTGGACTTGATAAAGCTATCTGGAAAAGTTCCATAGGAAACAAAAATTCTGTAACAAATACCAAATTTGGCAAAATGGCAAAAATTAAAGGCTTTTATTGCTAGCTGCTGCAATTGAAAAACTTAACCAAACTATAAATTATACTCTTTACCCTAAACACTGTATTATACTATTCTGCTTGTATTTAATCAAGTTCATTCCTCTTTCATTCATTTCAGGATTGACATTTTTGTTTCAGGTGGCCAGAACATCGACTGCATTGCCAAAAGTGTTTTTAAAGCAGAACACCTCAGGGTACTGTATCACATCATTCCCTCTGGAAGAACAATGACAGCTACGTACAAATTAATGGAAAGGATTTATTTATAACTTTCAGACAAGTAATTGGTGAGTGCCTAGCTCTAAAAACTCCATTTGCAGTAAGAATGAGGTCTTTTTAAATGATGTTTGCTTCCAGATTTGGTGAACAGTTCTCCTAACTCCCTTCTGAGGAATGGTCTATGTTAGGAAGAGACCACTCTAGTCTTTTGACTAATCTTTTACCTGTAGAATTCCTCTCGTTCTCGTTCATCCAGTTCCGTGATGATGTAAGAAAGAGTACGCTCGATCCTGGGAATAATCACTAAAAAAAATATAAGGAAGTTGGGACTGCTGTTATATTAGCCAGGAAGGTGTCTAATGTATTGCACAGATGTTGTTTGAAGACAATCTAGTACTTATTTTGGCTAGGGGAAATTTATGTCTTTCATGGAAGATTATACTATTTCCTGATGGACAAGTACACAGTAAAAATGTAAAAAAGTCCTGAGAAGCAGGCAAAATTTGAATTAAAACTATGTTCTTCCATCACATTGTTTCAGAAACTTCAGTATAGCACCTTTACTCAGAATTATCCATTTAAAAAGGCCATCATGAAAACAAGTATTCAAATACAACACAATCACAAAACAAAAGATAGGACACTAAACACAGCTTTAACACCAAATTGCACAAGCTCTGTGTCAGAATCATTTGTTGAAAGAAGAAACCTGTTACCAGCACTACCAAAATTACTTGGAAGGCTACAGAGGAAACCTTTTCTATTTCATATTCTCAGTGATAAGCTGCAGTTAAGGCCTGTATGTTCAAAGAAATCAGTCTATGAAAAACTGGTGAAAAGGATGATTTGGAAACATGGACTGAAATACATTACTGTGTACATGCAAAAATGATTAAATCCAGGACATCAAAACTCAGAAAGCAACTTGAAACAGTCAAAGCACTCTGGACACTGTAGCAAAAGCAATCACAACCAATGTTGGGATTGTAGTAGTACTTACGAAATTATAAGAAACAAATTTACAAACAAGAACATGAGTAATTCAGATCAAAGAAAAATACCAGGGTATTGATAAGGACTGTTCCATCCAAAACCAAGAAGTCACCTACCTCTCCAGTGGGCACGACCATTACAGTTTTAAAGTTCATTAGAGTGATTTAAAGTTAAATATATTTTAGTTGTTTGAAGTTTATTATGCTAGCTATTGGAACATCTCAACACATAGAAACATTGTATCTTTTGCTTCTAGTCAACAGGCTTCACCAGTTAAGTCAAAGTCACCAGCAGGCACTGCAGAATGTTTGTAAAACTTTTGTCCTGTAGGTTCTTAATGCAATTTCCTGATTACTTTCTCATGTTTGCCTATTCATTTATCTCTTTGTCCTCCAGTCCATTCCACTGGGCTTTTAATTTTTTTCTTTCTTGCAATATGCCTAATTATAATGCTTTTTAGAAAGCATTCTTGAACTGGTGAGAAATTCTAGCAAGAAAGAATGGCTTCCTTGACCCTGCTCCTCATCTTGCATGGAGACAGAAAAATGTTATGCATCCCAAATGGAAAAAGACTCACCATGTTCAATTGCATTCACACGTCTGTTTGTTATTTTAATGGCTTCATCCAAAGTAATAAAGGATGTCTGATGGAATGGGATTAAATAGTTAATACATAACAAGACAAATTCAACATTTCCATCAATTCTGTACACAAAACCAAAGAGCACTTGAAAGCTGAGTCTATAATGTAGCTTTACAAACTATGTCCTTGATAGAAGTAGGATGTTTTCTACTAATGTCCCTAGCACACTGAATACTGCACATTAGCAATTACAAATACCAACTCTCCCAAAAAGTTTCTTCTAAACATTAAAGAATAAGGATTTCTCTGAAGCAGTAATATGGCTAAAAAAGGTTTGCAACTTTGTACAGCACTGGGATTAGATTAAGCTGCAACTACTGAGATGATACTTTCATTTTAGAAAAGTAAGAAACCAATGATCCTGTTCTTTTTTGACTCTCACCAACCTGTAACGAGGCCAGTTCCACAAGCAGCTCCACAGCTTTGGCATAGTTCCTCTTCAGCTTAGCCAGCTGTTCTCCACCTCTGGCCAAGCCAGTCAGCTCATAACCTGAAAAAAAAAATTGTTACTATTGCTATTATCGTGTTTCCTTACTTGATAAAAATTAATACTTTACACATTACAGAGATAAAGAGCTCATCAAGTGAGAAGCTAAAGCCTTTGCCCATTAACAAATTGTCTTTATAGTGGTTTATGTTGTGCATGTCTCTAGTAACACTTAGAAGTCTCAAAATCTGGAAATACAAGTCTTCTCCTCACCTGAAAAACTCACTGATTTTGGAAAGTAGAATCTATTAGAAGTTCCTAATAATCCCTCCGTGTCACAGGAGCAGGCAAAACATCAAAGGAAATAAGTACCCCATGCCTATGATATAAACTGACTTACCCTTAAGACATGACAATATTTCTGTATGAGCATGGAAGAGCTGTAAGTACATAAAGACAGAAAACACTTGGGTTGTACTTACTGTCCCCTCCTTCCTGGTAATGCTCAAAAACCGGCAAGGTTACACCTGACAAGAGCAAAGAAAAATGCATGTAAGAGTCATAAAAGGTTACAGATTTATGAAGTACAGCTCACTTTTACCCCATAATTTCTCATTACGTAATGTCAGAAGCTTTGTTTACAAAATATTCCTACATAGCTTGGAACAATTAAGTCATGCTGGTTCTGACATATAATATGGAACTTCAGAATTGTGTTGAGTTTGCAGAGATCAAGACCCATGAAAAATTTAGGCACGTATTCTGGTTTATCCCATTTTATTATGTTTAGTAATATGTCCCCTTTGTTTAAGGAATATATTAATCATTCAATCCTGATTTATCTGTTTTGTTTTCTTCATAGACAATTGTGGATAGACAATTACGTGAAATTTATTTAACTCTGGGGCTTAACTCCTGATCTGTTTTCCAGTAAAGCTCTATGGAAGTTATACTTTGTCCAAAACTTCAGAAATTGGACTGCAGTTTACATACATTCATTTTATTTTGTGAGAGGTAAGTAACCAAATATAAAAATCATAAGCTGTATGTGAAAAAAACCAACAAATTACAAGTGTTCCTACAGTTAGATAAGTAAGAAAAAAAGGAGACAGTGTTTGGATACATTCCTGCCTATTTCCAAATCTCCTCCCACAATTCTGTTATGAGTTGAAGTACTCATGGCCTGGAAAGGAGTCACCTGCTACATTGTCTTTTTTAGCTCTGATCTTGACTTGTGCTTTGTTCACATTTTGGATCACAGTGGTACTGTAAGGAAGAAAACACAGATCCTAATCAGGAAAGTTGAAGTGGTTCATTAACTCATCATTATATACAAGATGAATCAGTTATCAAATAGCTGCAAGGACCTGGAAAGTGTTGTCAGCTCAGTTCTCCTTGCGATTCATTGCACAGTCTTCAAAGCTAACACAGAAGCTTTGAAAGAAACAGGTTTCCAGCAAGTTTGGAAAAGATGCAGACTCTATGAAATGTAACTTTAAAAATGTCTTAGACCAAGTTTACAAAGCGTATCTGAAAAACTAGCCAGTTATCTGGAAGTTATTTTAATAACATTGAGTCTAATCAACCTGTAAGATTTCTTTCACAATGAAAGTGAAGGAATTTCAAGGCTTTAAATGCAAACCAAGGCCACAATATTTTGTTCATTTTAGTTTCTAAGTATTTGTTCTTTCCATTAATGAGTTTATTTACCCACTAACTACCATATTAACAAACCTGGACTTGTACAACAACTCCTCTTGAAGCATTCCAAAGTAACTTAAGGTCTTCCAAGAACAGGTCACTACAGCTAACTCCTCTGCTGAAGTCCAGTTTACTTAAAGGGTGGAATCTGACTTGTTTATAGCTAAACACAGTGACTAGTTAGGACAGGAAACAGCACTATATCCAAATGAAAGGGCAAAAAGACTTTTCTTCAGCAGCACGCAGATTACTACTGTGTCTGATCACTTGGTTCTTCCCCCTTAGTTGGTAGTACCATCAGCTGAATCTTAAACACCTCCCCATGCACACCTGAATGAATTACACAAACACCCTAGAAAGAACTGTAACTTATTAAAATACAATTAAAGTATCCTGCTGGAAGAAAATCATTTGTTTCCCCTCTTGCATACAGCCCTCTCTGGCCCTAGTGAGACAAAGGTTAGCGCGGCAGGAGATAGGAACAACTGGTAAAATCACTTAAAATGTGTGACTTACTGGCAGAAAAGAGCACACATTACATCTATCCCTCAAGTTCACAAGAAAGACCAAATTAACAAATTGTCCGATACTCTGATATAAATTCTTGCTTCCCTATATTTTTGATTCCAAGCCACAAAAAGCAACACCTTCTCAAACCAAGGACAAAAAATGTTGGTAATCTTTCCATCTTGTTCAGCTTCCAATGGAGTGTATGTTCATCATGCAAGTTCTCTCTCTCCTGCCTTTACATAACAGAATGTAGTTCATCCCATCCACTGTCATCTTTTTTTAGGTGCCTTTAAGAATTTACCTTTTTTTCCAAAAAAGAAAATAATAATTTGTTGATAGCTCTTTCCCATAGGTAGGACATCCTCATGAAAGCCCAGCAATCCTCACCTGAAATCTCCTGCTGTGAACTTCGCCTCAGCAAGTGAAAAGGCAGCTTCTCTCATCACCTCACCCATCAGCATCTTAGTCTGTTTAAAAAAAAAAAAAAAGGCAGCAAATACAAGGCACACTGTTACTCCTTTTCCAGGATAAATAACTAGCAGCATAAAGAGAAGAAATTGGAGAGAGTGAGAAAGTTCTACATGCATAGCTTACTCTCAAACTGGAAATTGTAATTCTCAGGTAACTGGCAAAAAAAAGAAATATTTCAGCTGTTTCACATTGTAGAACTCATAGAAACAGCAAAAGATTTGTCTCAATCATGAAATTCTATTACATGGGGGTTAAATAACAATAAACTGGCTCAGTAGAAAATACTCTTGTTTCACATTGTATGGAATGCTATGAGACAGCTGAAGCTGATTTTCAACATACAAATATATACAGCTTTGTGAAGCTGCACTCTCCTCCCTCTCTGTTTTTTCCCAATTTTTACAGATTTGTGGCCCTTGTAGCTAAAAACTATTGAGAAACACCAGCCTTTGTGTGTTAGACAATGTATAGGAAGCAATGACAGACGATGAGAGCTTGTCTGCAGCGTGGCAACAAAGGACCACTGCTAACCATGGACACTGCTGCAGCTGCAAAAGTACAACTAAACCTATCTGCTATGGCAGAACAGAACAACACATCGTAGGCTCTACTGACTGCCTCAGATTGTCATCCATGTTACACAGGAAGAAGCAGGACTCTGTGTTTCTTCATAAAGGAACAAGTCCCATCTGAACAAAACTTCTGCTTGCTAGTCTACCTAGTCATGCAGGAAACATTATAGATATGCAGTACCCCTTCAAGCCAGATAAAGCAATAAAAATGGAGCTACAGGACATATTAATACCAATCCTAAAGTATTTGGCAGCATCAGAGCAAATTCCCTGTAGTACAGAAGAAATGATAGGGAACTTGGGACACAAAAGAAAGCAGAGGCTAAGACTGTCTTAGAAACATAATTCTGCTGTTGTGTTCTCAGTAGTCTTACTTACAAAAAACAGGTTAGCCAGAAATATCCTATATTCTTATCCTATATTCCAGCGTATCTAATGAAGTTAGAAGAACAGGAATGCACAACAGACAGAAAAGTAAAGTGAGCCAAACAAAGGAAAATTCTAATTTACCTACCTCAATAATTTTCTTAAGGATCTGCCTGAATCGAAGCGTCAAAGCATCAGATTTTTTCTTCAAGAGGTTACGACCTGTTTGGGCTCCTTTCAAACGAGCCTTCATGATGGTCTGAGCCCTGGTAAGCAGAGGAATGAAGACAAAACATCCTGCATCATCTGAAGGGATTAGGAAAAACCTTACATGAAGTTTCCTGACATGCATATGACTGAAATTATGAAGCAACCATGAAACACCATTGCAGCAAAACAAGATGGCCACTTCAGGACAGAATTTCAAATTCCCATTTAAAATCAAGGGAATTTATATTTATCTCCATCATCATGAGAACTACAAGGTTCTGTGAAGTCAAAGCTCATGGAAAATTGACAAGACATCTTTCAGTGCTTCTATAATAGGAAATAAGAGTTTTCATTTTTCTTCATGACTCAGAAGTACCAGAAATCAAACTACTCCAAATACCCACTGTCACTGTGACACTAGTATTGCTTTTAAGTTCTTTCACTGCCATGTCATCTTCTCAAAATTAGACAAAGCAAATTCTTCATGTGGTCCTAACAGTTGATGCCATGTTCTGATTTTACAGAGCAAGAAGATGCAGCAGTTGTACATTCTGGTTTTCCTTAGCTTCATATGCTGCATAGGAGATTTACAAGCTATTAAAGATAATCAAAAGTAGCAACAATTTAAAAGGGATATTAGTGAGTTAGCTGTAGCTTTCACCTTTACATCCAGTAGCACACTTATAGGTTTCTAGTATGAAATTAGGAACTGTACTGCTTTCTACATGCAGCCACTGTGCACAAAGGACACCAGTTAAGTCAAGTTCTTACACACTTCCTCTCTGACCTTGGAAAAAATCAGTATAATTAAGATTCTATCTACACAGTGGAATCCATTACTGGCCACATCTACTGGCATGTGATGAGAACAGTTCCATTAACATCTACCAAATATGTCTAACTGAAAACCATGAATACTTTATGAATGTTTATGATTTCAAAAAAATCAGAGACTAAAAAGGGAACTTTACTTTCCCAACAAGCAAGTGTCTGTCATCACCTTGAACTAACTCGTTTGCTCTGTTCCCCACCTGCCCGAGACTGGCTGGCCTTCTAGTTAGAGCAAGATCTCACTTGCCCCAAGAGTGCAATAAACAAAGTCTTGTTTACTCTCAAGGAAACTGAGCAGCTTCTGGAATTAGAGATATCCAGCACAGAAGAGGCTCATACCAGCAAACCACTTTATAACAACAAAAAAACTCCCAAACCAAAATAAAAAGTAAACCTTGTGAAATCCTCTCCTGTCGGTTAACAAAATCAATTACTGCAGACACAGACCATCTCTATTTTGCCATTCTAACTTATATTCTTTTGAGAACAGCACCCACATTATCATCCATCACCTTGTTTGAAAACGGGCTTGTAAATATTAGGCCTTTGTACATGACCACCCTCATGCCACAGTGACACATCACCTCACCAAACCAGATACCTTTCCAAAGTGACTGAAGTGCCCCCTCCTTGGACACCTAAACTGAATGGAAAAAAAAGCACTACCAAAGAGCAGGAGTGAGACCAGATGACTTAGTGTATGCAGTAATTAATTTCTGTGTATGCAATAGTTTATTTCTAAACTAAATTTCAAAACAGAACCTTTACCATGTAATGTATTAACCTTTCCATACAAACTGTTACTTTATACGTCCTGAGCTCATACAGAGTGAATAATTATTATTTTATGTTTGAGGTTTTCTGTCCTTCAAGGCATCCATTTTATTGTAAAGATTATGTGCAGGCAACCCACTTTTATGCAAGATTTAAAACAGCCTTTCACCTTAAAGCAGTCTGTCTGTCCTGGAGGGTTCCAAAGAGAAACCGAACAGGGTTATTAAACCAGCAATTTTATTCAATTGTTTGTGTTTGTTCCAATGTTGGCAGCTTTCTGAGCCTTCTCGGGAGACATCTGATTTCATGACAAATAGTTTGCTGTCCGGAAAATTACCTGACTGTCCACTACACTGGGAGCACTTTACTTCCTTCTTTTAACGCTCTGTGGCCAACAGCTCACGAAGCAGTATTGTCTGTTGCAAAGTTAAGGGAAGCTGTCGTTCCGTTTGTCCATTTTTGCTACACATGCATTCCACAAATTGCTATTTTTAAGTAAGGTTTGCGTAATCACATGATTTTAAATGTCACATCTCGGTGATGCCAGCATCTCGGTGCCGGGCCCTGCCACGGCCCCCCGAGGACGGACAGAGCTGATGAGGAGCCTGAAGCAGAATCTGAAGTTTAGGGCCGGCGGCCCTCAGCGGCTCCGTCACAGAACCGGGGCAGCCGCGCTCGGCGGCGCAGCACAACCGGCGGAACGACTCCGAGCGCCGAGCCCCGATGAGGAGCCCCGATGAGGAGCCCCGAGAGCCGCCGCTC
>VZRH01006717.1:1690189-1721841 GCA_013397555.1 Urocynchramus pylzowi | reverse complement strand
TCCCCGGGCCTCCCGCCGGCGCCGCGCCGGAGATGGGCTTTGCCGGGCCCCCTCTCCGGTGCGGCGGCGGTCGTGGGGCAGCGCCCGTGCCGGCGGCGCCGCTCGGGACTGGCTCCGTTTCCGCAGACGTTGTGCGGCCGCGAGGGCCTCGGCTGAGGCGTGTCCAGTCCCTGGAAAAGACGAATTCCAGCTTCGGCGCGGTGGGCGTAGTGTTGTTCGCGGGGAACAGAAGGCCAAAATAAAAACCGTGTGACTGTGGGGAGAGGAGTGAAGCGCTGAGCGGTATTGGTCCGCTCCTGCTCGCTGTGGCTCGGGTTTGTCGCTTTGCCGTGCAGCTTTCGCGTGTACCCCATAGCACCTGCAGGATCGAGCAGAGCTGCACTGGGTGGAGTAGAAAGCCGAACTGTAAAGTTTTCCTTCTTAGCCTTGGGTTCAGCTTCAGCTTACACAAAGTGATACAAAACCTTTAAACTGTTTTTTATAATGTTTTGCTAGTCTTTATTTCCCTTTTTTCAGCTTAAGAATGGAAATAAGGGTGGAAATGGTCTTCTGAATTGTGTGGACATGTGTACATAGCATTTGGCATTATCTTCCTTCTCTGATTTTACATTTTCTTATAGTTAGGAAGCACTAGCATTGCTGTAAAGATCATGACTAAAACTTCAAAATGGTCACTAAAATCTTCTGAAGGAGTGATGCATTTGACTTGGCATCTTAGGCTCCTGCTGCTGTAGAAAATTTTCTGTGTGAAACTTCAAGGCATAGACAACTGAACTAACCCAGTTAGATGTTTAAGAGCATATGGATTCATTATCAGAAAAACAAAGCAGTTTAAGCATTCCTTCTTACCTCTGCTTTATTATGAAATGTTGGTTTTGCCCTTTTTTTTTTTTTTTTTTTGAATGTGTAATGAAGGAATTCTGGTTTTTTTCATGTGCCTTTGTTGGGTTTTTTCCCCTCCTGAGTAGCAATCTGTTGGGGGGCACTTTTTTTGTCTTTTCAGTACTTCAGGCCAGGCTAGCTCTGTTCTGATTAATGCCTTTGCTTTCTTTGCTGACAGCAGGCCTTTGGAGCAGGTCTTGCAGGATTACTCTGAACATCTTGTGCTGAGTTTAAAAGTCATCTGGAGTCTGCTTCTCCTCAGTACTACAGAAGCTTCCATCTGCCTCCTGTTTTCTTGGTCTCACATGCTGTCTTATTGTGTGCATACAAAATGCTTCATGAGCACTGCAGGCTTCTCTCCTATGTCCTCCTGCTCTTACAATCCAGTTGATAATCCTTGAGAGTCCCTTCCAGCTCAGCATATTCTGTGAATCTGAGAATGTTGCACATGCTCTCATGAATTTAGATGCATGTGCGGTGCCACCTTTCCGCCACTTGAAGAAGCCTTTCCAGTGTGCTGTGTATAGGCAGTGTGACAGGCAAAGTGGGTAATGAAGTCTGGGTAGCAAAGGTTTTTCTACATTAATGCAAAAAAATAGCATCTTAGGAAATGGTTGTGGTAATAGTACTTGAAACACAAGTTAATTTATTATTTAATTTCTGTTAAAACCCAAGCACAACCTTACCCTAATTGCTGCTTTTTCTGCCTCTGTTCCTGTCTGTCATCCCCAGTCCTTGCTGGTTTATTGTGGTGTTTGTAGGAGGAGGCAGTGATGTGCTGTGAAATAAAAATGGTTTTTTTGCTCCAATTCCAGAATGCCGGGACTAAGCTGTAGATTCTACCAGCATAAATTCCCCGAGGTGGAAGATGTGGTGATGGTCAACGTGCGGTCCATTGCTGAAATGGGAGCCTATGTCAGCCTGCTGGAGTACAACAACATCGAGGGCATGATCCTGCTCAGCGAGCTGTCCAGGAGACGCATCCGCTCCATAAACAAGCTCATCCGCATCGGCCGGAACGAGTGCGTCGTGGTCATAAGAGTTGACAAAGAGAAAGGTATCTGGGCCTGAGGTGGGCTCTGTCAAGATTGAATTTGTCAACAGAAATGCACTAATGAACTAAGCAGGTGTTTGTGGGTTTTGTCAGAGCTACTTTTTTTTAAGCGTTGAAGTAAAATAGACCATCACTGACCATACCTATGATCGTTCTTCTGTTCCTCTGTGTCCTTTGGGAATTGGGTTAATGAAAGTAAATCCCATCAGTAAAGATTTAAGTGGGTCCTCACCAGATCAGTCACTGAACTATAGTGAAGTGGAATTTTCTTTTGATATCTATGTAGATTTTCTAAGTCAGCTGAAAAGAAGGATCAGTTGCTGTAGACATAAGTACCTAGATGCTAAGCATTTAGTGCTGACAATCCATCCTGTGTGTTAACAAGTCTCAAAGCTTTTTGATAAAGATGATGACAAGTACGTAATCATTGTGAATTCTGTAGGGTTCAAGTTAGAATTGTACAAGCAGTTTTGGTTTTTGCTGTCTTTTGAATGTTTGAATCTTTGAAGGTTTTTTAAATGTTATTTCTATTGACAACATTTCAGATTTTGATAATACTGTTCCATGCAATCTCTAAAATCTCTATCCAGCTATACGGAAATAATAAACACTGAGCACATCTCCTAGAAGTGTTACTGTTGGTATGATGTTTCTCAAATTATTTGCTTTCCTAGAATATTTCTGAAACGGCAGTTAACTCTGAGAATAAATAATAAATGACAGGACAAGGAAAAGCAGAGACAAAAGAAGGGCAAGAATAAACTTATTGCAGATAATCTGAATAATTTCCAGCATCTATAATGAAATTATACTTTTACAAATTAATCTTGTTTTCATATTAACAGAGAAACACATCTGGAATTCATCTAGTGGTCTTTTATTCAACTTATTGGTGAACATACAGTTTGTGAGAAATAGGTGGAGGCCTTTTATAATTTAGAAGAGAGTTCAAAAGAAATTTTTTCATGGGCATTTCTTTCAGGCTGAGCCTATTTTATTAGGAAACTGTTCAGAGCTAAAGTAATGAGGTACCAGCCTTGAATTAAATTGTGTTGAGCACTAGAAAAATATGCATTAAATTTGCTTCTCTGTTTGTTGGAATGATTTTTTTCCCCCCGAACTGTGTACAGAAACGTAAAAATAGATCACTGGTTGCTGAGATAAAATTTGCTGCTGTAAGTATTTACAGTTGAAAGAATTTTGTGTCTTAATTTGGGTCATAATTTGCTTAAGTTCATCGAGGTTTGGTCTTGTTTCTCTCTGTAGCAAAATATGGGGATATTGTAGGCAGGGGGAAAATCCTGAGCCAGAGTGTTTGTTCTTGAGTTTCTTTTGAAGGAGTCAGACTTAGATTGCACAATGGCTGACATTTTTAAAATCATCTTCCCCAATAGGTTATATTGATTTGTCAAAAAGAAGAGTTTCTCCAGAGGAGGCAATCAAATGTGAAGACAAATTCACAAAATCAAAGACTGTAAGTTGCCTTTCTGTATTTAGGCCCCGTGTATTTCCAGCTTCTTTCTTGAGCAACCAAAATGTGCAGACATGAGATAAAAGTAAAGCATTCAGGTGTTAGACATATTGTCAATCTCATTTACCCATGCAAAGATATATAACCAGCTCATGTGTCCATGAGTGTTACATGGTAAGCTGCTTATTAAATAATTAATAGGACAAGAAAGGTGTCGGTTGAGAACTTGGGATGTAGAAGGGTATATTTAAATTATGAGAAATCCAAAAGTATGTGCTGGTTTAGCACACTGTGGGCAACCTTTTATTGGAAAGATGTGTAGGTAGTTTCAGGCTCTTATCCTTACTGCTGTGTGGTCTTAACACTTCCAAGTAGAAATTTTTGTCTGCTTTCATTATTTGGTTTGGGGTTTTTACCACTCCGGTGTTGCAGGTTTACAGCATCCTTCGCCACGTTGCTGAAGTCTTGGAGTACACTAAGGATGAGCAGCTGGAGAGCCTGTTCCAGAGAACTGCCTGGGTGTTTGATGACAAGTACAAAAGACCTGGATATGGTGCTTATGATGCATTCAAGCATGCAGTCTCGTAAGGACTTCTTCTGTGCTTCTAGGGGCTTATTTCAAATTGCAGACAAGTATTTCCTGAAGAAGATCTGTCACCACGTTCTTTTGGGTTGTATCCTTGGGGTTTTTTTCCCAGAATCAGTATGAAGAATATACTGGTCAAGTAAATCTAGTAAATTTTGACATCAGTCTAATAGAGGAAGAACCACTAGTCTTCGTTTGTCTGTCAGAATTTGCCTGGTTTTAGTCCCAGGCAGATTTTATCAGAAATACCTAGCTTTATGTCTGAAGACATTTCCACTCAGAGCTGATTGACACTCTTCCACTGCACAGGCAGCTTTTTTCTTTTTCTAAATGCAACAAGCTGACTTGTTACTTCTCTCCACTTCTGAACTTAAAGAATGGGGTCATAAACTTAGAAATGGAATTATGAATATAAAGAGGTGGAAATTGTGATGCTAAGGAAATACGCACTGAAATAGATGGCTTTTATTTTTTTAATGGAGCCTGATATTTTAATTTGCTTTCAGAATCGAAGTATTTGGTTTCCCTCTACAGAATCTACTGTGAAATTGTCAATCCTGAACTGGATTTCTCAGTAAACATTTTCAGTTTTGTTCTTTTGTAGCACCTGGGTGTGTGTGATGAAGTGGAGTTGAGCGCTAGATGGCAGTAATAATGCTTTTAGAAACGGCGGTGACTCTGGGAAGCCCGGCACTCAGTAATGTTTTAAGTAGCTGAAAACCAGCTCTGCGTTTTGGGGGAAGAAACAGCTTGTGTCCTCGTTTAGAATTAATGTGTTTTGTTTCATATTGTAATGATTATTTTCTGGTGATGGCAAATTTACTGCTAAAGGGCAAATCTGCACATATTGCTGTAAAAGGAATTCCACATCACTCTTAACTGATAAATACTTTGTTAAACACCTGTATAGTAGAATTTTTTTTAAAAACACCTCTAGTTACACTGGCTGTTTTAGCTTGAGTTGTATACTCATGAAAACTCCTGAGCACAGGCATTTTGTTGCTCACTTGCTATTCAATTTGGAGCACAAACTTCTGAAGCTGTCTGTTCTCAAAACATTTTTCTGTCAGTAATGCCTTAAGATTTCTGACTGTGGAGTAACTTTTATTTGTTCCTATTGTGCTCCTACATAAATGTATAGCAGTGGAGTAGAACAATGTGGATATTGCTGCCTTCCTGTTTTTGCTGGGGTGCTGTGTGAGGTTTAGAATTCCCTCTAAGGAATTGGCTAGTTATTCCTTTCTTTGTACTGAGAATTAATGTTTTGGAGTTTCACACAACATTATACCTGTGGCAGAAATTGGACAGTATATTTACCTTCTAATCAGTAAAAATTAAACACTGGGGGACCTGTTGTTGAAAGCATACAAAATGCTTTAACAGGTGGATTTAACAGGATAGTTTGGAAATAAAGCAGAATTTGTATGTACCATAAATCACTTCTGCCATTCAGGTTCATATTTTTTATCTGTAAAACCTGTCAAGTTTCTGAGATCTGTTTGTTTGTTTGGCTCTTCTACTCGCTATACTTAGCATGCAAAAACATGAAAGATGATTTTTTATTAGCAGCAGAGACCACTCTAGTACTACCTCTGGCTTTTGGGCCATTTTATTTCATGTTTGCCTGCTGGTAGTATTGTAGGTGATCTGGTATTTTTTTCAGAAAACTGCAACTCTTGTCTCTGCAGAACAGGAACTGTTTTTGTGAGGAGTTTTTTGCTTATGTTCTCTATTTCAGGTAGATTTGGGATAAATTTAAGACAGCAATAAAAAAATTGACACCACTTCTTCAAAAAAGAGCTGCTAATTTATATTTGCAAACAGCAGAGGAGTTTGCTTCTGTGATCTCTGAGTTTGAAACTATTGGCTTGGGATTTAAAAAGCCTTTATCCTTGCTTTAGCTGAGAACGTAGCCAGCAGATAAGTATTTGTCTGTGATCCAGATACTGTTAAAAACAAGTACCAAATAACATGGAAGGAGTGTGGGTTACTTTGTAGAATGACAAATATCTTGTGTTTGAATGAAATGCTAAAATAATTTAAAAACTTCAGATTCATCATGGATTTGCTTTTGTGTGGTATGAGTTTATCTTCACATTGGAAGAAATATAAAAATATCAAGAAGCTGGATACTTGTCACATTCTATTTATCTCATATAGAGGGAGCAGGAGAAAAGCCATTCCTTCGCTTTTAAAAAAAATTTAAATCATTCAGATTATTCCTTCCAGGAACAGATTGATTAAACTGCTGTGTTTACCAGCAGAAAATGCTTTGAAAATAGATGTGTTAATTTTCTTGCAGTGGTTCAATGGGTTCTTAAGAAATTTCCCTGTTTTCTTTGCCTAGTAGCTATCTAGGATTATTCAAAGAAATAGAAATAGTACCAGAAGTTTATGTTGTGTTGTATTCCTCTTCAATATAACTTGTGTAATGTTGCTTTGCTTGGCTCAGAGACCCTGCAATCCTGGATAGCCTGGATCTGACAGAGGAAGAGAGGCGTGTACTGATTGACAATATTAACAGACGCCTGACACCACAGGCAGTCAAAATCCGAGCTGGTGAGTTCTTCCCACATGCTCCTTGAACCTATCTTGATGCTTAGGTTGAGATAGTGTATCTTGTTGCAAACTATAAACTCAGTTAAAACTAATGGTTCATAATGCTGATATTTGAATGGAGCTGTTCAGAATTAAGACATCTTAATCAAGGATTGCTTTCAAATTGCCTCTGTGGGTTCTATCGCAAGGTGGTTTGGCTTTTATTTTTCCTCCCAAAGTGCAGATTCCTTGGAACACAGACTGGTTGTCATGATGTAGATAGTGCAGTCTGTCATATTGAATGAAACTAAATATTTTATAGTTATTACTGCATCTATAATATTCTTTTTCATTATTCAGAGTTTTAAATTCATTGATTCCTTGACAGGATGGTTGAACTCTTGTCAGCACAGCTACAGCATGCACCTTAGTCACTTGTTCATAAACGTGTGAAAATAGTGTTTCTAACGGGTTGATTGCAAACCGTTCAGTAGACTATATCAGCTCAAGCCGAGCACATCTCTAATGGGTGAGCTAGTTTGTCTCTTACTAATTTAGTGTGGGCAGAAAAAGCACATGACTGCTTAACTTCAGAAGACATACTTCAAAACTCTAAATGGCTTTATGAAACAGCCCAAAGGCACACTTGCCATTAAACAGGTAGTGTAGCCAAATCACATTTTTAACTAGATTGAGAATTACCTCTGCTCTGCAAGTGTATACTGAAGAGCTTAAATGCTTGCTCATTACTGTGTAGAGAAGAGATAAGCCTTTTCCACTCTGAAATCAAGAAGAGAGTACAAAAAGTAAGGTAATACAAAATTCCTCCACCTATTACTTTAGACTGCCAGGAGTTAACAGAGTTCAAAAATTTGATTTGATTGCCTTGAAGAGTGCATTTACTAACACGAATAGCACTTCATCTCTTCTGAAAATAAAGTTAAAGAGCATGGCTTCTTACTTCCTTCATGCTACCTATTTAGTTCTGATGGTCTAAGGCATAAATTTTGTCATCAGTGCAAGTGTAGAATCTTGCCATTGGCTTCTCTTCTCATCCTGAGACTGACTGGATGTTCCTCTGTGAATTTGTTCCTGATAGCTCAGAATTAGCAGATTTTTGTGAGTCACCTGAAAGTGACACCAACTTCTTTGTGTAGCTTAGTCTTGTGCCATTGCTATGCAGGCAAAAAAATCTTTTTCTTTACACTGGTCAGGGTATTACAGATATTGCAAATATTACTTTATGCCTTGATTTTCAAACACCTACAAAAGGCTATAGCTACCTGTAATTCTAACCGTATGTTAACCTTATAAAAATGTATTCTAATGCTCCTCAAGTGATGCTTCTGTGCCTCTGTTGTAATTGCTGATGGAATTCCATAACTTTGTGGATGTGTTCCTTTTCAAGTTTCACTTTTCCTGATCTTGCATTTTCTCTGGTATTTATTGCTTTTATATCTTCATCTCTCCATGTGAAATACATAATTATTGGTGTTGTATTTGTTGGATGAGAAGTGAGTGAATATGAGTGTATAATTTTGTATCCCAGCTTTTCAAAGCACAAGGTAAAATGTTACATTGTCTAAAGAATTTATAAAGACTCTTACCTCAACTTAAAAGTCAAGCAAATGTAATACCTTCCTCAGATTGGGGAGCTACGGAAGCTCTCATTGTGGATAAACATTGGTTGCTAAAAAGATTTATTAAAGCTTAAGGTAAAATTACTTTATATATATATATTTATTAATGTATAATATTTTGCAGCTCTTGGTAATGGTAAAATTTTATTATTTGTATTTCTCTGTCATAGATATTGAGGTGGCCTGTTATGGTTATGAAGGCATAGATGCAGTAAAAGAAGCTTTGAGAGCAGGCTTGAACTGTTCCACGGAGAACATGCCCATCAAAGTGAGTGTCAGTCTTAATAATGAAATCAAAAGCAAAGTTTTCTGATGCCCTCAGGGACCAGTAGTGCGCTCTGCCCCATCAAGCCTTGTGCCTGATTTCCAGCTCTTCTCTAGCAGGGCTGTAACACACTTCCTTCAGCTATGTGCTGGCAGTCCTTCCTGTGGTTGTGCAGTGCCTTTCAAAGTTTGGGAAGCTGTATTTATTCTGTTCAATTTATTAAAGTTTAGTATTGGCATAGAACATACCCACTGTTTCTTTATGCAGTCTTAAGTAGGGAGCAATAGATTTTATTTTCAAGTATAAGACTGTAAGAAAAGGAAAGTTTGCTCTACTGACATTTGAGTGTTGGTAGTATGACTACTGTACCCAGGTCTAGTTTTTCTTCCCCAACAGTTTTTGGATGTTAAGTGAACTACTGAGTAAGTGTTCTTTTAAAAGAACTTGGAAGTACTTTCTCCTTTGAAAATTGCTTTTTATAATGGTCTCTTGCAACAAAAGAAATAGTTTACTTATTCAGTCATCATAAAGAAAAGAAAACATATGGGTTTTAATGATTTTTGGTCTAACTAGGCATAATATTTTTTCCTTTGTTAATGAGTTTGCTTTTTTTCCCCAATCTTTACAATGTGGTAGATTAATCTGATAGCACCTCCTCGTTATGTGATGACTACTACAACACTGGAGAGAACTGAAGGACTGTCTGTTCTGAATCAAGCCATGGCTGTAATTAAAGAAAAAATTGAGGAGAAGAGAGGAGTCTTTAATGTGCAGATGGAGGTAAGAACAAGTTACATTCTAAAATACAACTTTTCTCCTTGCAATGTTTCTAAAGTAGAGCAAGATCAGTAAAGCTACAAGAAATCTCAGCAAAAAGTGTTGCTAAGTTATTTGTAAGAATCAGAACCTCTGTGTTCCTGAAATAAATAAATGGCCAGAAAATCTAATTTTCTTGGTTTTTGTTGTGTGACTTCAGGACATATTTTATTTCTTGCTCTTTATGTAGAATCAGAGTCTACAAATCATGTGACCTTTCTTTATGACAGTTTGCCATGTGCTCTGGTTTGGTTTTTTTCAGCCTAAGGTGGTCACTGACACAGACGAGACTGAGCTTGCAAGGCAGTTGGAAAGACTGGAGAGGGAAAATGCTGAAGTGGATGGGGATGATGATGCTGAGGAAATGGAAGCCAAAACAGAAGACTAAATGTTCTGGGATACTTAGAAGAGAGACCGTATGAAAATTTAGAAACCCCATTGCAAACACTCTGGACTAAATGATTCCAGTATTGAAAACTTCAAAAGCAAATATATGAAGTGTTTTCCTGTTTTAAAAAGACCAAAATGTAAAAGGCTCTTCTAAATAACATTTGGTGCAGCAGCTTACACAAATTGAGCCCTTTGAAAGGAAGGTGCCTAGTCAAATTCAAGATACAGATGTGGCCAGACGGAGTTTGCAGCCCCACATTAACACTTTCATACATAACAATTCCTAATTGGTGATTACAGCTCAGTGCATCTGTTCATCTTTCCTGGGAGCAACAAAACCAAGCAAGTGGAACAGTTCTATACAGAATGTATTTGAGCAAATATTCAATAAATTTCTGGGCTATGTTACCCCGAGGTTTTGGGTTTTTTCCTCCTCTTCTGTCACATGGCCTAGAGTGGTGTGAATATAAAACCTGGAACAGGATGATCAATGGGTAACTCCTCTTTAACATTGAAAGGGCTTTCTTTTGTTTGCTTTAAATCAAGCTGAGAATGAGTGGAACAAAACGTTTTACATTAATGTTTTCCTTGCAAGTTTGTTGATGCAGACTTGTTTAAATTAGCCTTTCCTTTATCATCTGCATTTAGGGACTGAGAACTTGAAAACTTTGAAAATAGCTTGTTTCCATTCCAATAAACATAGCTAATAAATGAAAAACTACATATAGTTGCACTTTGCTCTGATGGGTGAATATAGCAGGAGCTTTAATGAACTTACATACTTCAAAATGGGCAGCACTGTCTGTGAGCTCGCTGCAACATGACCTTCCGTTCTGCCTACCCTATATCCCATTTACACTGAACTGAGTTACTCTAAAAAAAAAACTGTTTATCTTCTCTGAAGAAGAGAAACAAGATATTTTCCAAATTGGAGTCTAAAAAAAAAAAAAAAAAAAAACCTATTTTCCTTGTCAGTGAGAATGTGAGAATTGAGGGGAAAGAGTTGTGCTTTTTAAGTAACCTTTCCAACTTGCTAGATTTTTAAATGTGTTGGTTTTTTTGTTTTTTTTTTTTTGTCATTATCATGTCCTATACTACCCATTTTTTTAATTAATACTTTGTTATGCTGGAGGGAAAATGCATGAAGAATGAGGCTTTGAGCCTTAACTAGGCATTCTTGTGATTGCCATGGTACAAAGTATATACTTGCTACGTGGTGTTGCCACAAAAGGCATTCTAAAAGGGCATACATATTGCAATGTGTTGCTCATTCATGCTGGGGTATCAGAGAAGTTCATGTGTACCCAACTCTGGTAGTAAAGCAAAGCCAAAAAAGGTAAATAACTTTCAGTCTTTACAGGTTGTTGGAAAATACTTGAATGTGCAAATTCACAAAATGAAGAAAAATATATATTTTAATTGTTTTCTCAAATTGTCTTTTCAGCAGCTGTGTGCAACAGCCTTCCAACTGTGCCCATTCACTAAAATAATGATTTGACTTCTGTTAAACACAATAGGTGGATACTTGGAGTAAAGAACAAAGTATTTTAAAACTCTGTCACCATGTGATCTCCATGCCTAATAATTCTATAAAGGAAAAAGGACTGATTAGTGAGCCATGCATGCTCCAAGGAAGGAAGGAATGCAATGAAAGGATTACAATTAGTATAATCTGTGAGAGCTGTTTTGGTGTGTTAATTGGTGAGCATTGTTTCTGTCAGTAACTTAGAAGTTTGTTGAAGTTCTACAGTAGCTACCAGAGCATTTCTAATTAGAGCTGGAACGTGCTGGTGGATAAAAGTCCGAGTCGGTTCTGGGTGCCTGAAAAAAATGACCCAAGATGGTGAGGATGATAGCAAAGCAGGTTCAGATAAATGCATTCCAATCACTTGTCATCCTGGCAGAAAAAAACAGGCTCTCCCAATTTGTTCTCTTGAGCATATTTCAACCAAGAACAAATAAAAGACACAAGACAACCTGGTGGATCCTTCTTATGCCTTGTAGAAGCGGGAAGGAGGAGGTATAAAATGGGTGTTTTGGAGGCCTGTTAGTGAGGGAGTACTGGGGACTTGCTGTATTCCACCACTTAAAGATCTTTAGGAGTTGCTGAGCTGATGCCTTGTGTCTCAACCTGGTTCTTTTTCCATTTGTGAAACTGCCTTTGCTTACCAAGTGCTTAAAATAAGGGGTTTTTGTGAATGTCTCTGTTGAGTTGCTAAATCCGGGCAGCACATTCCTGCTGTTCATTAGCTACTGTGCTGTTTGTACAACTGTAATCACAAGGCCAACATCTCCACTTACACTTAACAGTCAGTGGAAGGGAAGGGGACAGGTTTACCTGTAGACAGGACTCATCCTGATGTGTTCATTATAAGGATCTCAGTTTGACTTTCCTACCCCAAATTGATTTTCTAAGATTGACAACTTGGAAACCGTTTATAACAGAAACTTATAATATCTGGTAAGGGCTTAATGCAAAAATCCAACCTAAATAGGGGTATACTGGCTCAGGTCTGGTAACACACAGCCCAGTATCCTGTTTCTAATGAGGGAAAATAGTGGTTTCTTAGAAAGGGGTGCCCTGCTTCCTTAGGGTTGTTGTGGTTTGGCTTTTAATACAGTGACAAATCCTTGCTGTTTTCTCTCTGATTTTGGCTCATAGGTTTTTTCTTTAGGTGCAGTGGAGCTGGTGTGTTGTTCTTCAAAGAAGAATCTGCACTGTGATTTTTAAGAGTGTAGACAATGAAACAACTGTTTCCAAATACTTCCACCTTTCTACAGTTAATTTTAAAATTGCTGTTATGTCAGAATACTATTGAATGCTTGTTGTCTTTCACTTCTATCTAGAAATGTTTCATCATGCTTTATTTTGATGTGGTTTGTTTTCATCACATTTCATCCCTAATCCACTAAAAGAACTAATTTGGGAGTGCTGCACTTTAGGGCAAAATCCTTACTAAGAAGCTGCTTTGAAAACTCTGGTGTCTGTAATGCCCCAGTGCTGTGTGTAGACATGATGATACACACTGGGCATGGCAGAGTGTGGGAGAAGGGGTTTTCCTTTGGGCAGGTTCCCTGAATCAGCTGTGTGAGGCTTCTTGAAGGACTGAGAGGGAGGTGCCAGCAGGGTCTGCCAGCTGAAACAGCACAGCCTGCACTCAGAACTGTGGGGGCTGGGCTGCTCCTCCCTCCCCTGTATCCCTGAGTAGCATCCCATGGTCTTGAAGGTGGCTTTTTCTGGCCATCCCATTCCAAATTCTATAGCATATAAAGTATTTGGGAGTCACTTAGAAGGCAAGAAAATGTCAAGCATTCAACTGTTCTTTTTTTGTTACAATACTACACTGATGTGGAAAGCGCTCTAAAATGGATCTGAGGAAATGGGCACTCTTCTCTTCAGTGTATTTTAAGACCCACAGAAGATTTGATGTAGAGCTCCCTAAGCTAATCCAGATCAAAGCATGTCCTTTTCCACCGGAAGAGTTCAATGCCAGAACTTGCATTCCCAGCCCATGCATGAATAGGATAGCTCAGATCTACTGACTCATTTTATACTACCCGACCCTGAAAGATCTGTGTTTACTCAGCCTCAGGGAGCAATACAGGGGCAGTTTTTCAACCTTGATAAACTGCAGAATGAGACAGGGAGGAAGGGGTGTGTCTATCATAAATGTCCAAAGTATTGAAGAAATACTTTTGAGTCGAGATATTGAAGGAAGTGAAGGCTCTATATAAGAAGTAGTTGATAGGAAACCTGTTATTTAATGACCAGCTGAAGCAAGGTTTACTTCACCTTCCACCAGCAGTTTGACAATAGAATTCTTTGTTGCTAACGTTAATTTTGCCAAGATCTGTCTGCAGGGTTGTGGGTGGTCTGCATGCTGGAGAAATGGAGCTTGTCAGATCTTCAGTGAGGACTGCTTATGGAGCAATTCTGAGATCACTGTCTGAGCGAGAGCCCCCTGCAAGCTTCTACTTGTCCTCCCTAGCATGAAATAGCACCTTGAATAAATTGCCTGCAGTAACAAGCTGAACAATGTGAAGTCAAACCTCAAATACCAAACGGTGGAACACTGTATTCCTGAAGCTGGTTATATAAAGAGTGCATGTCCAGGAAATGCTTGCAGCAGTAATGTCTTTTGTGAATCTGGACTCGAGTTTTTTTTTTCTTCCCCTCCAGTGTAATTCTGATGTACAAAAACATGGTGAGCTGATTTTTATTTTTTCCTGCTGGCTTTATCAGGTTTTTTTTTCCCAAGATTCTGCTCCTGAATACAGCTTTTATCCACAAATGTGTATATATATACAGAGATGGAGATTATTTTTTGAATTAACAAAAAATATTTGGTTAATTTCTTTATTTAAGGCTACAATTATATTTCTAAAAGTTACAAAAATTTCTATTGATAATTTTGAAAATATTATATACCAGCAGCACAAATTACTTTTCCAAGTGTTCTGTTACTGTACTTACTTTAGGTGGACTGAAGAACAAACATACTGGGATATGACTTACTGAGCCTGTTGCCTGGTAGCTGCCTGCCTTTTCCCAAGAGGCAAAAGGTGTACAGTAGGAGCTACCTAGGTAACTTCTGCTTTTGAAATCTCAGCCAGCATGTTTTCTCTTTATATATAATCACCTTTTCTAACTTCCAGCAGTGTTTTGTCACCCATTGTATTCTCATGGCTTCTGCAGGACTCTGCTCTGGGTTGTCTCCAGCACAACGTTGGTTTCAATTCTTCAGTGTCTTGCTATTCCTAGCAAAAAGTTATAAAAATGTATAAAGAAATTATTTGTTTGTTCCTTTTCCTTGGTGCATGAAAGTGTGCCTCTTGATATTGGAGTCACTTTGTCTTACTGACCTCTGGACTCTTTACATAGCAACGAGTGCTTTTGTTTACTTGCTATATTCTACCTTGTATTTCTTATCAAACTCCATAGCTCTGCCCACATACGTCACCTTAATTTTAGTGAGAGTCATGGAATGCTGACAGTACAACAAAGGCTGTTATTTCTGAACAGCAGCACTCTCTGAAATATTACTTCATATTAAACAGATTTGTCATGGTGGCTAAAGTCTTCAAAAATACAATAAACATCTAAGATTGCATTTAGACACAAAAGGCACTCTGTTTCAAGGCATTCAGGAGGTCCAAGAGGTCACTGCCGTGTTCAAGGATCAGGCTGCTTTACTAAAAGCCTGCTTACGTAGAGATTTAGTATATTAGGTTGAGAATCTTGATTTATATACCAAGGGGTTACTGAAAGTAGAGTGGATTCTTAGGTGCTTTGGAGCTTCTTTGGGAAAATAAATTTTTAGCAAAAAGTGACTGTAAGATTTGTAAAAGTCTTGTAATCATAATATCCTATATGTTACGCTTACAAGTTGTGCTGATATGTATAACTCCTGAGAGATGAGTTTGTTAGTTGAGAAATTTTAAGTGGTAGTTGTTCAGTCTGAAGTTTTGAAGAATGTAGCTGTAAAATTCTGCTTCCCCCTCCCATGCGATACATGATCTGTCATTTTCTAGCTGCTTATATTGGCCAGCTCGCTCAGTGGCGGTGGTTTTTTCTTTACTAAATTCTCTGAAATTCCTTCAAGATCCTTTTTAGACATCCCTTTGTTTTACCTCCCCGAGGGCAGGTAATACATCAGAGCCAGCTCGCTGTTTAACTAATGTCTCACAGGTAGGGAGGGAGGAAAAAAAAACAGGGTAGGGAGAGTGCGTCACATTGGAGGAGGGGAGCAAAGAAAAATGAGCTTTCTTAAACAAATCATGTGCAGAGGGACAGGCTGCCAGCGCTCAGGCAATTCTCGGCGGGGGCTGTGCTCTGTTCGCTGCCGGCCACGATGGAGGAAGAAGCTGGAGTGCTGAAGGAAGGCTTCCTCGTCAAGCGGGTGAGTGCTGTGCCTCCCCTCCGAGCGGCTCTGCTCCAGCATGAAGCAGCTCCTGCGGGGAGTGCAGCGAGCCAGGGCTCCCGGCGAGGGAGCCTGCGGGGCTGCTGCCCGCTCTGGGAAAGGAGCTCCTCCGGGGTGGTGCAGGAGCCTCCCAGGGGAGCCGCATGAGCTGCAGCTGGCCGCTGCCCACCCGCAAGCCTCCCTGTGCTGCCATTTCTGCCGAGGAAGGGGAATTAGCCGTCAGGATTGCTCAGGTGTTGGAAAGCCAGTACGGCTGCACCTCACCCACAGCTCTGCAGGGAGCACACCCCCGGCAGCAGCGGGGCCGCCGTGGGAGCAGGGGGAGACAGGAGAAGTTTTGGGTCGGTGAAGATAGCTTGTGCCTTCTTCGGTGACATGTCTGGGCAGAGTTTCCCATTTCACATGAGAGAATGGAGAAAAGATTATTCTTTTTGAAGGGGATCAAAGCAATGCAAACTTAAAAATGCTTTTGAAATAATTTTTCCATACTCCTCAAGCAGTGCTATTAGAAAATTCTAGCCAAAATGTGGTGAAAAGAGCTGAAATATTTCAGCCTTCTCAATACTTCTCCCTGTAGGACCAAGTCAATCATTGCTGGAACACAAGGAGGCAATTTAGCAAGGGGCATAGACTGCTTTTGGTACCAAGAACCTGTCTCAATGATTAATATGGTCCTTGATTTCATAGAAAAAAATGTGATTGAGAGGTTTGGTCAAAGCTTTGCCACGCCTAGGGAAATGCTTTAGTGCAGTACGTGGCAGTGTTTCTGGTGCTAACACGAAGGTAATCCTGGTCAGGAGTTTTCCTGGCAGGGCTCCCGGGCAGTTGGCCGGCCAGACGCTGGCCATATGAAGTTCTGTGTGGAAAAGGGGCTATTGTCCATCCTGCCTTCTGCAGCAAAGGCAGAGCAGTCCCAGCTGCCAGTCTCCTCTCTGGGCTACAGCTGTACTTTTTGGCTCGTAAGTGACTACTGAATTCAAATGGGAAGCCAAGGCACCAAGTGTGTGAGTGGAATAGGTTATTGGCAGCACACGGAGCTGGGACTGCCACTGTACAACATCACCCAAATACACAGCTTGACAGGAAGGAGACCACAAAGAGGACAACTAAAGGAAGCTGAGGGACAAGGGAACCAAGGATCCACAGAGAAAAAAGGAGGAAAGGATGGGATCAGGTTATGAAGACAGAGCTTTCATAAGAAGAGAACAGAAGCAAGGAGATTATCTAAATGGCAGAATTATGTACTGTAATGCATTATAAATATGAAATGTATGTATGGAATTAGGTTAAGATAAATAAAAAAAGGTAAGGCGACATCCTGGGAAAAGAGAACATTTTCCATAAGGAAAGAATAGAGCCATAGCAAAGAACATACAGGAAAAATGGCCAAGTAACTTTACAACAGGTGAAAATAACACTGAGGAACACAAAGGCAAGGAGAGAACAAACCCGAGATAGATAAATTGTATTTAGTACGGACTAGAAAACATTGGATCTACAGTGCCCTGGATTTTAGAGGCTCATTACTCCACCTTTACTTGCAGATTGCTGGGTTTCCCCTTTATTTACAGAGAACTAATGAGCTTTGATTCGTGCCACAACTGGACCTTACATGTTTCTTTCTTCTAGCCATGCCCACCCTATCCCGGGTGCCAGAGCTTCCTTTACCCCCTGCTTTGCCTGCTGGCTGTAACGCTCCATCCCCTGTAGAAACACAAGGCAGCTTCTTGCACAGCAAAGCTGGACCAGACTCCATCAGACAGGACTAAGCCTGCCAGTGCCAGCCCTCACTGGCTTTGCTGTCCTTTAACCAGACTAAAGAGAGCTGGGGGCTGTTTAGAGAGGAAAAATAGGAGGATTTGTCTTTATTATATAATCCATGAGGCATTCAACAGCAGCCTTCATTCAGTCTTTAGTCATCAAAAAGCATATTTCCTTTACAGGAAACAGTAGCACAGGGAATGTTTTAGCCCAGGAGATTGGAGACTGCTGGGATTGAAATGAACTTCTCATTAGCAGTAAGAGGGGGAATGTAAGGAAAAGCCAATTCACCCAGCAAAGCTCTTGCAAAACCACTTGGCAACTAGAGCCACATCAAAATGAAAAAGACACCACCCAGGGTCACCAGAGAAGAGGAGCTGGTTGCCAAGAGCCCTCACACATTTTGGATTAAGCCCTGTTGCTGCCTGTGCTATCAGCAGATATGCACCTACATCAGCTCTTTGGGATAATTCCTGTGAGCTTTTACAAGAAACTATTTGTGCCAGCAAAGTGCTCCAGGCTTAAGAAAGAGCACAGCATTTTTCTATGCCTCTATGACTTTATAGGGATGGAGCTTGCTATTTTATTACTTAAAATGTATATTTCAGGAAGAGCAGGACTCATGATGACTTCTTGTGCTTCTTTTCATACAAGAAGCCAAGAAGAAAATATGGTCATTTCTCCATGCTTGTGTTACATTCAGCTACGTGGGTTTCTTCCCCTCCAGGGACATGTTGTTCGCAACTGGAAAGTGAGATGGTTCGTTCTGCTTCAGGATAAGCTGCTGTATTACAAAATTGAAGGAGGCAAGAAGGAGCCTTCTCCAAAGGGCAGGATCCTTTTGGATGGCTGCACTATTACTTGTCCATGCCTGGAATATGAGAACAGACCGGTATGACTGGAAAAATGTATCTCTTCTCTATGTCACTCATTTTCTAACTTCTTCCTATCTTTTCCTCTCCTCCTGGCTTCATTGATTACTGCAACCATACCACTGGGGTGCTTCCAGAATTAGGCCCAGCCAAAAGCAAGCTGCCACTAGTAGTGTAACTAGGAGAAGCACTGAATCCCTCATTGTGCCTCTTCCCTGTGCCCAAATGTGAGTCAGCTATTAACAAAAAAACATCCCCAACCACTACTCCTGTACACACAGTGAGGAGACAAAAATGTAAATGCATCAGCCCAACAGTGTGTGGAGAGAGGACATGAACAATCCAATAGAACCTGAGGAGGGTGGAGGAAAAAGGGAAATATTACTTGTGATAGCTGTCTTAAAGCCTGGGTATCCATGGGGTGTTCCCAGGCAGCCAGATCAGACTCCTTTTTCCTTCACCAATGGAATAGTGCTGCTGCTGCAGAAAGTTTTCAGCAAGAGGACTCTGGAAGAAAATGTTCCTCCTGTGTTTTTCTGCTCTCCCATGGGTAGCAGCAATGCAGATTTCCTCTGTGTGGGGTATCTGTGTGGTCTGCTCTCTTCTCCAGGAGCTCCATGCATGTAAACCATGTTTATAACTGAAAACCCAAGGATTTGAGGGGAATAGAAGAGCCAAAAACACACACAAAAAACAAAACAAAACAAAACAAAAACCCCAACAAACAAAAACTCCCCACCACCAACAAACAAACAAAAACAAACCAAAAACCCCACCAAAAGCAGCACAGATTTCTGCCCACCATCCTTCTGAACAAGAATTGCTCTGAACTGCTCAGGTGGGATGCACTGTCAGACTTATTTGTGTCACTTGGGCCAGTGCTAAAGAAGCAAAATGCAAGAGGAGCGAAATAGCTAAATGATGTTATTGCTTTGTCCTCCTTTCCCCACAGCTACTCATCAAACTAAAGACAAAAACCAACACAGACTATTTCCTTGAATGTTGCTCCAGGGAGGAACGTGACTCTTGGGCTTTGGACATCACTGGAGCTATTCATGCTGGTCATCCAGTACAGGTACAAGAACTTCACAGAATGAAGAACTCTTTCAAACTGCTAGAAAATATCAGCCTCCAGTAAGTGTATATGATTTGTTCTTCTGTTGTTGCTGTAGGCCTGAGCTGATAGATGGGGAGGGGCAAGGGAACTCCCTTTCTGCACAGATCTGCTCCTGTGTGGCCAGGAACTTCTGAACTGACTGCCCTGTCCTAGGTTTGCACATACTTTAGCCAGGGAATGCACTTTTTCCTGACCATCATCTTTTGGGATATGTGGGTTCTGCGCAGGCACCTCACTGCTGGCTTGAATACCTTCCTAGTCAGCTGCAAATGTTCTCACAGGGCAGATGTGTTACCTCAAAAGATGTAACATCAGGGAAGCACCAGATGATAGCTTTGTGCCCTGTTGCTGAGTTTTCAAACTGATATCTGGAATCCAGACTAGGATTTTTAAGGTGCATCATCTTAAATGAGAGGAAATGGAGACTGATTAAGAAACAGAAGAATTCCATTAATTTAATTTGTGTTGAACAGGTAAATTGGGCTGACTATAGATCAGTTTGCAGAGCTCTGAATTGAAAGATACTTTGTGAGGCATCTTGTTTAGTGCTGCTATTGGGAGAATAAAGTTTTCCTGGAATGTACTTAGGACAATGCTTCTGGGGGAGTACCTAGAATACTTCCCATCTTTATGTGGGTAATCCCTGGCACTGACAGAAAGTATACAGCTATTTCTGCCTGTCTCTCTCATCTGCTGATGTTGTGCTGTGCTCTCATTTGCAGCAATATAGTGGAGAGAATGTATGACAGCAGCACTGGAATTAAGCTGACCCGCAATTTGGATCAAGGCAACAGATATAAAGAGACCTTCACAGGTACAGCTGGCAGGCAAAGAGCCACCTCACATCTGATATGCCACATTGCAGGGACAAGGGAGCTACTGTACTGCCTTCATAGTGGGATAAGCTGTGGCCCAGTGGAACCTGGCAGTGCAGCCAAGCTCTCCAACACCTTTCTCTCTCGCTCTTTGGATGTGTGGAAGCACACTTAGAACCCCAGACTTTTGGTCAACTTTGCACTTTTCTGACAACCTTTGGGATGGCGCCAAAACGCAAGCGAAAACCTGTGTGGCAGGAGACCATCTGCCTTCCCTCAGGAGAGCACACTGTCTTGGTATGAGAGCTGCCTTTCTTCCTGCAGGTTCTGCCCTGGTGGACTGGCTAATCTCCAACAGCTTTGCTGTGTCACGATTCGAGGCCGTCACCTTGGCATCCATGCTGATGGATGAGAACTTCATCAGGCCCGTGGGAGTCCGCAGCACCGAGGCCACGCGCTCCAGCGACCCCTCAGAGAAGTTCCTCGACGACTCCACGGCACTGTACATGTTTGTGAGTGATGCAGCTGCCCACACAGCCCACACAGCCCCTCCTCTGGCCCTCGGCACACACTCACTTTGGGGTACAGGTGCACAGCATGCAACCAAAGGCAAATGTGCAGGCTGAGAAAGTAAATGCAGAAGGAGCGGCTCTAGTCTTTTAGTTGTACTAGCACTGGCACTTTTGCTGGAGCCAAATAGCTACATGGATATGGAGGGATCTACAAATTACATAATTAGGCATTAAAAGAGGTGTGTCCCTGGAGTGCAGTGCTGTGTCTGCATGTATTGGAGGCAGTGCTGTAGTTGTGCTGCAGCTCAAGGCCTCAGCACTTATACCCAGCATGTACAGATTTACAGCTGTAATTTGTTGCCTGTGAATCTTATTCCTACTAGGCTGAGCAGCAGAGCTATGGAGTAGAATTTGCTCAGGAAATATAAGCTAAAAACAGCTAAGGAAAATAAAGTGGAAAATAAAATGCAGAATTTTGTACTTAAAAGTCTGTTTAGATTAAAAAGAAAAGTGGAACTGTCTTTTCCCTATTTGCAGGCTGAGAGCAGTAAGAAAAATACTAGTTCCAAGGAGGAGGTCCATTTTAACATTTCTGAGTTAAGTGGCACAATTGTGAAGCAAGGATTCTTAGTGAAACAGGTAAGCATAGTCTTGGAACCTGCCTGGGAAACAAGAAAAAGTACAGCTCTTAGGGTTTCTTAGGGAGTAAATATGACTTATACAATCATGGCTGGACAGATGTGCCCAGCAAGACTAACTTGCCTGTCAGTACTTGAGGTCTTGCAGTTAAGAGTATCCAGTTATAAAGAAGTGAACTATGGAACTTGCTCAGGCAGGATTAATTGGATATTCAGTACATATTGAGCATATACTGAAAGGTAGAAAACAGCATCAAAAGCAGAAGTACACAAACTCCAAAATCCTACCAGAGGTGTGACATCCACTTCCAAGCAGAGCCACTGTTCCTTTGGTTTAACCTATCCCATGCAGGTGGTGTGAACAGTGAGGATATGTTGCTGACTGCAGACAAATTTCAAAGCTGAGTAGCTTGACCTTTGTATGAAGTGGACATTTACCTGTGGGCAGTTATCATGTATACATGGGTGCTTTGGGGGTAGTGAAACATGGCACAAGTACCTGTTGGCAATAACTGTTTCCACCATCTGACCCTTGGACTGCAAAATCACTCCTTTGAAGGAGTGATTGACCCTCATCTTGTTCATAGCAAGCGTAGTTTCCAATGCTTGCTATGAACAAGATGAGGGTCAATCACTCCTTCAAAGCATACCACAGCCACCTGCAAATGGAATCCTACCTGCACTGCATGGCCACACTCTTACTCTGAAGCCTTGTACCCAGAGCCCCAACCTTAATGTTGTGCAAACTGGATCACCAGATGCTTCCCAACCCTCCCTCCTCCAGCTGCCAGGGCTCCATGAGGGTTGGCAGGGTGCTGCAGGATCCCCACAGGCTGGCAGGGCAGCCCCTATCAGCACAGGACATGAGAGCTGTCCAGGACATTCTGCCCATGGGCAGCAGCAGCCAGGAACAGCCCCCAGAGCCCCATCCCCGGGCTGGCCCTGAGCCCCAGCACCAAACCTCCAGGAGAGGGGATGCTCCCAGGGGCTGGCACAGGCCTGGCAGTAGTGGGAGGGCTGTGGTGAAAGAGTAAAGAGCTGCAAAAGGAGCTGACATAACCACTTTGAAGCACACACAGCATGGGGTTTTAATCAGAAACCCATATTTAATCTGAAATGAAAAGCAGGAGTGAGGGATATAACCATTTGTTCCTGTCACTCTGCTCTCTTAGCTCTCAGCACAGGGAAGGAAGAGATGAAGGAATTGTCAATGTATGAAGAAGAAAGATAAACAGNCTGTCACTCTGCTCTCTTAGCTCTCAGCACAGGGAAGGAAGAGATGAAGGAATTGTCAATGTATGAAGAAGATAAACAGAAGGTCATGGGAATTACCAAGATGTTAGGAAATATTTTTCTGTGTTGGATCCAAACCCTCTTGTTTTGGTATTTATTTATGTCTCCCCTACAGCCTGTAGGAGAATGGTCATTTCAGGAGGTAGTAATTTTAATTCTTCCATTTTGCAGGGGCACAAGAGGAAAAACTGGAAGGTGAGAAAATTTGTTTTGAGAGCTGATCCTGCTTTTTTGCACTACTATGATCCCACCAAGGTATGTGAGTGGGAAGTTACCATCCCCAGAAATCCTTTTAGAAACATAAACATTATAGTGAAGATACAGTTACGCTGTACATGTTTCTATCACTCTGGGTTCCTCTATCCATTTCCAGGAATTAGACCTCCCTGGCCTTACCCTAGGAGGTTGTCCTTGTAGGATTTTGTACCCCTGCATCTTCTGTCTTTTTCCCAGTGACATTCCTTTTCCCCAGCCAAGCAGCAGCAGTCTTCTTGGGATTGGTCTCTTGCTGTACCCTTGCAGTCTGGGACCATGGTCCTGCAGGGTTTCTTCCTGGGTTGTGATTTTCCTGGGCTGAAATCCCACCTTTTGAGGATCACACTGGTACTGGGATTTTTTATATCCTTATTCCAGCATTGAATAGGGTCTTCTTAATGCCAAAGTATTTATAGGAGTTTCTACTACTCAGTTTTAAACTTTCTCATTAAAAGTAGAATTTATGTACATGAATATAATAATCAATGTGAGCAACTCAGATACTTAGGGTACCACAAAGCCAAACAGGAATGCAAGAAGAATGTGTTTAGAAATGTTTTATGTGACTTTTAAAGAGAATAGAAACAACATACCAGTGAAAAGAGCTTATGGAGCCAGTTCATTTTTTGTTTCCTGTTCCTTCATGGGTTTTGGTTTTTTTTTTTCACTGCAAATTATCCTTGTAAAGCTATAAGCTGAAACTGCAGAACCTGAAGGCAAAAAGCTAGAGTACCAGCCAACTAGGGAAAAGAGCCAGATTTTTCCCATAGAGTCCCAGTAAAAAGCAGCAAGCTAAATACTTACAGAAATATATATAATTCAGTATGTTTTTATTGGTAAAACCACACATACATTTGAAGTGTGATTGCCTACCCTTGTGCTATTAACTGATCTACACCATGCCCAGCTACATCAGAGAAACATCTGGGACTGAAAAAATATAGTAATGCCTTTAACTACCTGTTGTAACTGATTTCTCTTGTGACATAGATGTTTCTTGCCTGGAAAAACCACCATTATGTCTCCAACTTCATAAAAGTAATGCATGTGCTCTGAGAAATCATATTTTCCTTGTTTCCTTTTTCTTTGCAGGAAGATAACAAGCCAGTAGGTGGATTCTCTCTTCGTGGCTGTCTTGTCTCAGCTCTGGAGGACAATGGAGTCCCAGCAGGTGAGCACAAGCCTCTAAACTTCCATACATTTATATTTATGCCATAGCAATACAGTCTTTGGGTATGGGTTTGTAAATATGGCTGCTTGTATGCACAAGTGGGCTGACTTTACACTTCCCTTTGCAAGCAAGGGAAGAGGCATGTCACAAATCCCTGCTCTGCTGGGTTGTGCACACCAAAGGGGACTCTTTTTTTAAGTGTTATTTACACATATCTTGGGTGTTCTCTTTATATGGCCTTTTCTTAGTCATATAACCTCCAAGACAGTCCTAAGACTGATCAATATTCCAGACTTAACAGAGAAAGAGAAAACACTTTCTTTTTGGGTGTTGTATAACTCAAAGTCTTGAGGCATCCTCTGATGCCGTCCATTTGTGTCCTTTCAACTTATGCTATTAGCTTTTCCTTTCTGACCTGCTAGAACCCAAATGTTGGGGAGACATATAAACCACAATAAAAAAACCAGTTCTGCTGGAGCATACGCTTAGCTCAGGCATTTGTCTAGAACCTCAGCCTCATAGATCAGTGTTTCTGCTATTAAAACAATTTCTTTTATGACAGTAAGCACAATGCATAGATATCAAATACAGAACATCTTTCTAAAGAGAAGGTCTGAAAAAGCTTTGGGGGCAGGGGCACATGATGAATAATAGAGCTTCTTGCTAAGAGGAACCCAGCTATGGGCAGGAGAAAATCTAATCTACCACACAAACTGGTAGGGGTTCATCATTCCAGGGTATAACTCAAGTAATAGTCTCCACCTAAATAGAGGCTATTTTATATTGTAAAGTGCACAGAATCACATAATCTGTGGCAAGAGTGTCTCTACTATATTTTCATAGAATCACAGAATCAACAAATGTTTGGGTTAGAAAGGACCCCAAAGATCATTTAGTTTCAATCCCCCTGCCACAGACAGGGTCAACTTCCACTTAACCTGTTTGCTCAAAGCCCTATCCAACCTGGCCTTGAACACTTCCAGGGACTTTGAAGAGGGAAATCAAAGACACAAAAGCTTTAGATATCTTATCCATAATAAACAGGAAAGATTTGATTCCTGATTTATTAAATTCAAATTCTTCCCTATGAAGCTTCATATCTGCCAGAAATATTTTCTCTGTGCACCCTCCTGATCTGTTGGGTTTTTGTTTTTTTTTTTTTTCTCTGCAGGAGTGAAGGGCAATGTGCAAGGCAACCTTTTCAAAATCATCACCAAAAATGACATTCATTATTACATCCAGGCCAGCTCCAAGGCAGAGCGAGTGCAGTGGATTGAGGCAATCAAACCGCTGACATGAGTTATGTGGACTCCATGCCAAGAGACAAACCACATCTATGACCAACTTCCTGCTCTTATTATCTGGGAGTGTTGTTTTTCCCTTGATAGTCAATGTTCATTATTTGAATCACCATAACATCTACCAGTTCCTGGCAGACCATGCAGACCAAATCAAGTAGATCCAGAATAATTCCCCCATCTTGAATTTACCATCTAACCAAGAGGCCAAAACAGGTGGATACAGACAAATGGGGCTTTACTAAGAAAGGACGAGATACTCCAAGACGGAAGAAAAGGATCTTTTGTACAAGTATTCAGTCTACGTCTGACAGATCCAGGTTGTGCTTTATCTTAAAGCAGAATTGTCTTGCTCCTTTCCCCTTTATAAAGGGGCTCATAAACTTAGTTAAGACTGAAACATCTAAGTCATGAAAGGTGCTGGTGTCTGAGGCTGCCTTTCTTGGCATACCACACGAATCTTGTGCTAAGTCACAACCCAGCTGCCAAGATAATACGCATTGCAAAACAAACAAGGGGTCTGTCTGTCCATCCATTGGCTCTACTATTTAATTCTCTGTTAGACTGGAAAAGAACAAAACATCTTGTTCCTCACCCATATAGATTATTCTTATGCTGGTAATGTCTCACATCAGAACAGGATCCTGAGTATCAAATCAGATCAGTGGAAGTTCCAGACAATTTCTGGTACTGAATATATTGGAAGAAATCCCTCAGCCATAAAAGCAAGACTTTTCCTTCTGGTAATTACCGAAAGTCCATTTATGCTGGAGCACCATTTGGACAGACAACTATAGTAGCAGTCCTCACTATTGTTTTTTCTATCTTAAGTCATTATTTTTCCCATTATTTGTCTACTAAACTTGTCTTTGATATCATTAAATATAAAAAACAAAAAAAAAAACCAAAAAAAAACCAAAAAAAAAACCAAAACCAAACAAAAAAACCAGTGCATTTGAATATCCTGTGCTTTTTAGAGATGTGATTTTTCTCAGAGGGCACTTTAAGTATATGAAAAATAATGGTTTAGTACGCTATAATTTTAGATTTATCTATAAACTGAGACACCAGAGGGTAAAATGGAATGTAGGAAATTCTTCAAACACCCAATCAGCCTGCTGATACACTATTTTCATAAAATTTCTTGTTTTATCTGAGTACCTGTATCTGACAGCCAGATTCTGCAGAGCCTTCAAAAAGGCAGCATGCTCGATATCTTCCCTGAAGTCATAGAGGAATTTGATAACTCTCTATCCACAGATTCATTTCTGTACAGATGTTTTGTTCTCTGAGTTGTGTACTGAAAAGAAGTCCCTTCATCACCAAAGGCAGAATATGATACATTTGTTTATTTATTATAATAGGCATGTATTTAGGATTTTCCTCAAAAGCTACAGCAATGAAATAACAGCACAACACTTACATGTGTTCAAATATTTAAGAGAGCTTGTAAAGAAGCTTGCCAGAAAAGGTGCAATTTTAATTATATGGAAGAACAAGAATGGGCAGTGCAGTTTCAGCTGCAGATACCATTTCCTAGGGCTGGTCCAGAGAAGACTGTGAAATCCACAGCTGTCAAAACCTTTCAATTTTGGAAAAGCTGCCTGGAAGAGACAGGGTAAGGCAGGTAAGGCATTTATTGCTCTCTGCTGGGAGACACAGATGATTTTGTGCTGATTGAGCAGAGATTCCAGAAAAAGCAATTCCCTCCTGATAATGTGAGCCTTGCTGGGGCCCATCAGACTCCCTAATTCATTTATAAGAAAATCTCCTGCTTCTCTTTTCTCAGACCCACCACCTGTATAATGCCTAGTTCTAGCCACCCACCACAGAGGACTGAGCTCTGCCACCTGGCATGCCTAAGGGGGTAAGGAGCCATAAGGATGTGAGATACTGCGTAACATCATAAATTTTGCAGTTTGGGAGACCATAAGTGTTTCTCAGCAAAGGCTTTGAGATTTATCCAGACCAGCCATAGCTCTGCAATTGCTGTGAGTGTGTATGTGGGGAAAAAAGTGTGTATCTCAAACACATCAGCGAATTAAAAAGATACAGTTCCCACTCTCCAGAATCAGCCAGGGGAAAAAGACAAAACGTGTCTGAGACAAGAGAAAATGTGTTTTCCTCTGTCCTCTGATGATATCCTGGTCTCCTTTTTTCAAGCCACTTTGGTAAGCTTGATGTCCCCTGAGATCCGCAAAGCTTTCACCAAGCTCAGAGGCTGAATGCGGTGAGTGAAGTCGCAGAGCTGCCGTCCATCAAGCAAGACTCGTATTTGCTGGTGTTCACACAAGAGCTCCATCTGCAGTGGAAAAGGACAGGGAAGGCTGTTGGAGATCAGCAGCAGGGCTGATTTCAACAGCATGGACTTAGAACTAAATGTTACGGGGATAGCAAAGCACAAAGTCTACCAGTTCTTCTGAAATGCCCCTAATAAATAACCTACCCTTTTCTGAGATGACACTGCAAAGCTCCAGTGGGTACTCTGACTATGATTAGAGAAAGGGATGCCTCTTTGCCATCAGGGCTTGAACTGTTGCTGTCTGTGCCACACTAGACTAGTTAACCTGGCAATGCCAGTGGCTGGCTGTTTGTGGTCATATACATAGCCTTCAGCTTTTTTCCCCTCCTTTTCTCTACCCTATTCATAATACCTGAAAAATTACCTTGAATGTGTCACCTGCTGTAAATGGAAAGTAGGGAATAGTCTTCTCTTCTCTTCCCCATTTCCCAGCAATTCGTGCATTTCGGGTGATAGATTTCTCACTGAAGTTAACTGTAAATAACAGCCCAACATCTTTGCTGGCATCCACTGGATCACAGAGCAGAGTCACTGAAAAGCTGAAAAAAAAATCTATTAAATGACTGGAACTTTCAGAAATGTGAAAGGACATGGTGAACATGGCAGATGCTTGTAGAGACTAGAGACAGCTGTTGGTTCCATGTCAGACTGAATCACAGCACTTCTATAGGTTTAGAAGCTGGAGAAAGGGATGAGACCTGGCTGATCTTTGTTTTCTGCCCCAGTGTCCAGTAGAATGCTAGTGATTTCTGATGTTGCTTTCCCTCTGTCTTGACTGAAAGCAAATCCTTCAAAATGTACTCAATTGTGTCCTAAAAGAGGTTATGGCATACTCTTCACCAGTGGAAGCAGTGGAGCTTATAGCTGTAGATGCAAAAAATGTGTAATGATGAGCATAGTTGCTGCTATCCAGATAAAAGGCAGCAATGAACCTCCACCTCCTGTGCCAAAACTGGTTTTTTAAATTGTGTTGATTCCAACCCCTCCCAAAGACAACCAGGATTCAGGTTGAGAATTGCACCTTTTCCTGAAGGAGAAATGCCACTTGTGTGTTCCCTCCAGTTCACATTAGATAAGGGCAAGGAGTAGAAAATCTTGTCAGGGCAGTCAGAAAGGCCGAACAGTGAACTCCTCCCTGACCTTTTAATCTTAGCCTGAGTGCAGAAAAGTTAAATAAGGCCATAAATTGTTTGTTTGACTTTCTTCCTTCAAAGAGCACATACCTCCAAGAAAGCGTCTGAATTTAGAAGAAAGGTAGGAGCATGTGTACCAGGGTGAAGCCCCCAGCAGTCCCGTCACCTACCTCTTGGGTTTGGAGTGTACCATGCCTATGACTGTGAGTTTCATGGTTGGTCTCAGGCCACCTTTAATTTCACCAACATACTGCTCCACCTGCAGGGAACAGTGAAAATGGGTCACGCTGTGGGTAAACCAGCTTTAACAGCTGCTTTGATCACCTGATATGACTTGGTTTTATTTTTATATGTACAAAAGAACTTAAAAGTATTTCCAGCTCAGAGTACTTCTTGCACTCTCATGACACAATAAATCTGGTAACAGCACTCCAATTGCTCTGGTCACAGCAGATGAGAAGCTTTGTGGCAGCATGATGTGTGGTGCAGACTCTGCTTGAGCCTACTCTGTCCTGCCACCTCAAATTTGCTACCAGATTTTGGTGGGCTAACTTGGCACCATCAGGCCTTACACCAGGCCAGGCAGCATCGGTCCTCCACTGTAAAAGCAGCATAGATGCTTCCCTGCCCCTGCATGTTGACCACATCCTCACAGGCAATCCCATTCCTTTTGTGACAGTGACTTTGAAAAGTCACACTTTTCCAGAGGCAAAAAAATGGCTTCTTGGTGGATCTGCTTTTGTCCTGTTCACAGAGACCTGTAATTGCAACCTGCACCCAAGATCTGAGCTACATTTGCTTTTTCCGAGCAATTCTCTAACAGCTTTGATGGTCAGTGGAGGAACTAATACAGGCCATAGCTGACATAGAAATATTAAGGAGAGACTCATTGGAAACAATTGATAGGGATGTTTTGAGGCTACATTTTCAGAAATGGTTTTAAAATGGAAATGTGAGAATACTACAGTGCAGCATGTAACCACCCCCCATGCAGATTCACTTAGAAAGAAGCTGCTATAAAACACTGAATGTTATTAGCAACTTGCATAACACTGATAATATTCCAAGGCAATGCACAACAGACCCTGTTTGAGATAAAAAGAGCTCTATCGTTCCAGTGTTCCAAGGTAAAAATTCAGACAGTTTTGCTAGAAGACCTGCACAATATATGCACACAAATTCAAGATAAAAAATATTTTGCCTGTACCTCATTTCCTAATTTTATTATAGTGGTTGTGTCTTCTGCTAAGATGACCTTATACAATTTATTTTCCCACTTGGATATTCACATCCAGCTACCTTTAGAGCTTCAGATATATTAATAAACCTCTAATTCCTAACAAGGTCAATATTGGAAGAATAATTTTAAAATTTACCTTTAAAAATGACAGCAGTACTATTAATTGTTAATGATGTAAATTTACTCTTGCAGGAGTGTACAGGTGACTCCCTCCGGCAAGTATGTTTTGAACTTTGTAACAACAGAAATGCATCAAGCACTTGATATGTCTTACATAAAGAAACTGCTTGTCAAGTAAAGAATCTGACTGTAGAGAGATACTTTAAACTGGATAAAGCAATTAGAAAGCAGGTAATAAGCATAAAAGATCTCAGGAAAAATGAAGTTCATGCTCATAGTGGTCTCATGTCCCACTTAAACTTCTTCCTTGCCTAGAGATGAGATATGAAATACTACCCCATATTGAAAGTCCACATTGAGAAATTGTTTGTTCAGGGGTGCACTATAATAAGTGCCATCACTAAAGGCACAGGGCATCAGAACTGAATAGAACAAATGACAACCACATGGTCTCAAGGGTTACAGCTCATCCAGCGTGGCTGGAGAAAATTCAGAGGCATGACTGTCCACACACCATTTATGTGTGCACACCTAGTTAACCATACAGGTGAGAAATACTCAGGAAGATATAGGAAGCAATGGTAGAAACTCCTGCAAGCTTCTTGCAGAGTTTATTGGTGGGTCCCAGCACATGCACAGGGGCACAGCTCCCATCCCGTATTTTCCATTCAGGAGCCCTGAGGACTGACTTGGTCACTTACTTTGGCACACCTCTCCTCTGTCATCACCGCTCTCCCTCTTACACTTGCCTCGCCGCTGCGGTCCCCGGAGGAGCTTTTGTTTTGTGTGTCAGGACAAAAGCGAACAAAAAGCCCGGAATAAAGGAAGGATGTTGAGGGGGGGTCTTATCTCTGCCAAACACTGGCTGGACACCACCCAGCCCAGCAGCTGAGTCACTCCTCTGGGCCTGGTCCCTCGTGGGGGAGGCTCTCAAAAGGCGCGGTGCGAGGGCAGGGGGACGCCCCCTGAGCGGCACCTGGAGCTCTGCCTACACCTTTTATACCAGGACTGGAAATTCCGGGTGCTGTGCACAGCCTACTCGTAAGATACGCTGTACTACATACGCATACTTGTATATGTAATACATACAAACCCCACGTCATTTATTTATTGATACGAACTCTCTCCTCTCCCAAATGCGTAACTACGTGTGTGTATGCATATATATATTTATATACAATGTACAGCCTTATATATACACCTACACGTAGTCTGTACACCCTATAAATATACCTATACTGTATACACTGTAGATGTGTGTGTGTGTGTGTGTGTGTGTATGTATGTATGTATGTGAATATATATATATATATATGTATGTATGTATGTATGTATATGTGTACCAGAGTGAAGTATATGTACAGGACCATACAGCTATACAGGGGGTACATACAGACACACACTCTGCGGCTGTGTGTAGGTGTATTTACGAGTGCACCCACAGCCGGCCATACCAACCCGCCTCAGACTGGGCATGGTTAATGAGGGGCGGGGCTTGCGCTGCCCGCGCTGCCCGCGCTGCCCGCGCTGCCCGCGCTGGCGTCAGGCGCCCCAACCAAACA
>VZRH01006717.1:1631929-1690145 GCA_013397555.1 Urocynchramus pylzowi | reverse complement strand
GGCGGTGTCGGGGCGGTGCTGTAGAGCCCAGCGCCGCCGGGGCTGCGCCGTGCCCCGCCGTGCCCCGCCAGGGAGCGCGGCATCGCACTCGTGGGTGTCACCCCGTCCCGGGTCATCCCGTCGTCCCGGGAAGATGCCTTCTTTTGGGAACGAAGAAGCGGATTCTCTGGAGCGCCTTTTCGGGTTTTTCTGTGAGTGCGTACGGCGTGGGCACTGGGAGCTTGCACAGGCCTGCGTGCCCCAGCTGAGCCGGTGGCACGGGGACGGCCCCGGGAAGGTGGAGGCAATTCTTCACGCTCTGGTAGCTTGTCCCGTGGGGGTAAGGTAAGTAAGGTACTGCTCTGGTTCCGTAGGCTTGAATGTGAAATGGGGAGGAGCAATTGGCTTAGTGCTGGCTGTGGGAGACAGGTAGGGTCAGGGAAGCAGCGCTTCAGTGCTGAGGTGTCTTGTGATGCTGTGTCTGAACTTTGGTGTCTGATCACTGGCCCAGAACTTAGCAGGCTGCTCATCCCACCGGGATTAACGAGTTGTGTTCATTTACGTAGCTGATATGGTGACTGATACAAGATTAAAACTACTTGGAAACATTTCAGAACTGATTTTGTTAGATTTTACCGGGGGAAAAGGACCATCTCTTGAAATTACATTTCTTTGACACTGAGCTTCGGATAGTTTAGAAATGGAACCACCAAGATCAGCGGTGTAGTTATTTAAAATGTTATCTTGTTTCCAACTCTTGAAAAATCTCCTAATTTCTGAAACTGCAATTCTAAGACGTTCAAATTATGCTGTTGATTTTTGTTTCTCTTACACTGTATTTTGGAATGGCATCTGTTTTACTCAATCCCAGTTACTTTTTATCTCTTACTTTTTATTTTTTCAGTTAGGTGTATATGAAGGGTGACTTTCTAGCGCTTCAGGGAACACTGGTATTCCCCCTGTTTAATCAGATGATCATACTTCTTCACATTAAAGTTTGTGTAACATTTCAGTTAAGGTTCTAAGAAACAATTTGCACTGACAGGAGCTGAAGGAGTCTGGGGTGCTCATGGTCAGATGAATATTGCTAACAGCCACGTGAGACATAAGAATTTCAATCTTTTTATCTTTAATATCTGGGCTATCACATTTAAATGCTTTAGTTAGTAGTGCTGAGATTTTTAAAGGACAGGAAACAATATTGTGCTTTCTCCTTTTCCTGGTCCCTTTGACAGTACTGAATATGTTCCCAGCTGTGTAGGCTTTGGGATGTTGAAGTACTGGAGGATGTGAAACGCTGATGGAAATTAGAAGGATTCTTTGTTTAATTGTACATTGCTTCACTTTTAATTTGGATATAGAGCTGCATTTGGGTGCTGTGACCTAAAACTTTGCTTCTTTTTTTTTGGTAGAAATAGGCAGAACAGGAAATAGCAGTGTTTGGCAAGTGGTCACATTTCAACGAAATCTGCTGAAGTGCTGAAGTACAGACTGAACTTTGGACCAGAACTAGATTTCTTTGTTTTGAGGAACTATGGCAGTAGTATCTGGCCTATCTAAAAGCAGTTATTTGCACAGCAGAAATCACTGAGTTGATGTGCAAGAGCACCAATATTCTGGTTTCTCTGCATTTTTTTTCCTTTGGCTACTTACTTGTGTTTGTTTTTATCTTACTCAAAGATAAAAAGATCAAAATGATCTCTGACAGTGTTTTCCTGAATCTTGGATATGGAGGCAACCTTTTATAATCCACTCTAAATGCTCCTTGCTTTTGCAGATGGGGACAGAATTCTAGCCCATCAAGAACTGCATGGCTTTGGCTTCTTGTGCTGGAAAAATGGCTTGCCATGAATCAGGTACAGAAACATCTTGATGACTTCCAAATGCACTTTATAGCTCTGACTTCCAAGTACAGAATGTGTCCCTCGTTGCTTATTTAAATGTAGGCTTTCCCATGTTTCATGGAATTAAGTTCTCAAGGTATCTGGAGACATGCACTGCTTTTGCATTTAACAAATTTATCAAGAAAGAACTGTAATATTCACACTGAAGAGAAAAACTAGATTTTTTTAAAAGCTATTAGAAGTTAACATTTTTACTTTTTACATTCATATAAATGAAAATCAGGAGTGTATCAACTTCTGATTTGTGCAGCACCTCTCTTACATTAAAGATTAAATAGCTCAGGCATCAGACAATTCTTTATAAGCTTTAGATGGTGAGGGATGTGCATACTTACTTTTAAAAGTAATTTCTCCTTGGCACTACTTAGACTTGCATTTTTTCTTTACATTCTGAGGAATTGATGGTTTTGTGGTTCTTGATGAGGTCTGTTTCCAAATGCATGGATAAATGAAATCATCTGGTGTGAGAGCAGAACCTGACTGGAATAGCCTTTAACTGAGGATAAGGTTACTTCAGAGAGATATTGCAGTCTGCCTCAAAGTGTTAATGAAATAGCTTTGTTTATATGCTAATGTAAATAAAAGTTTTATTGACTTATATATATTTCCCATTCTTATATGGTTTAAGAAAACTGTTCCAGTTGCTCTTCAGAAAGAAACTGAATTTTTATTGTTCTTGGAAGAACTACAAAAAGATGTCTCTGAGGAAGTCCTAAAGGTGAGCTACTTCTGTGCCCTGTTCCTTCTTGTTCTGCAGTATGCCCAGCTTCATTAGATCAAAGTTAATGCTTCCTGCTAACTGCCTGAGATGTTAATGTGTTATTAATAGTCTAGGCAACTGAGAGAGAGTGTAATTCAGATCCCTTTGTGAAGTTAATCTGTGCCTGCAAGTGATTTCTCTGGCTAGAGTGGAGGCTGCAGGCAGGCAAGGAACAGGTTTTTGTACGTGCTGTTTTTAACACACGTCAGAACTGGCTGCAGCTGCTTGCCACAGTCTTCAATCCATAGACACCTGTAATAATCATAAGCCTACAACCAAGTAGTTTATTTTGTGATCCAAAATAAACTATACTCAGTAAGCACATTTTAAAAGTATGCATATTTTCTTTTTCTTTCTTCGGAGATCTTAATTTTCATCTCCTATGCACCCCTTTTCCCCCTTTCTGGAAGTTTTTGGATACTCTCCTATTACTGCTGACATTGCCTAGGGATTGGTATGACATGTGTTCTGAGGTCCAGGATCCATTTTCTATTATTAATTCAAAGATGCAGGCTGATTTATTTGAGAAGTATGTGGAAATGTGTAAAGATGGATTTATATCAAAAGCAAGTATAGAGCAAAATATCAGCAAAGTTACTATCTGTAGATAATTTGATGTTAGTTGCAACAGTTTCAGATCTAATGTGGTGTGTGAAATGTCAGAAGATGTTGCTTCTCCTACAGATTCTAATTCCTTAAAGATACTCTTTTTTGGTTTGTCTATTTTAAGAGGAAAATGAAAACTTACAATATTTAGGGGCCTTTTTAGCTTAGGAAAAGTTGTTCAGTATTTCACTAAGGATACAGAATTAGCAATTACAGGATGAAAGCAAGCAAAGTAAACTTGAATCTTGATTAAAATAAATCTGCTTGAAGTCTATTAATGAATAATGAAGTCTGTGCATGTTACTGTCTCACCTCTGAGATCATGAATGATTCCACCATTGTCCACACTGTCCACCAGTGTTGCACAGAAACATGAGATTCAACAATCTCATATCTTTGTCACAATTTCTGTCAGAGGCATGTTGGTAGGTAGAGTTACATTTTGATCCAGCAAATAATATAAAAAAAGGTATTGTGGTCTTGCTTTCTGTTCTCATTCTTTGTGCACACCAGCCACCTCTCCCCCATGTAATCTCTGAGGTGTCTCTTTTAGCCAAGGGTAGCACTCACATAATTCCAGGAGTGCCAAAAGTGCTTCTTGAGTGCTATTCAAATGGCTTGTCCCTCACTTTCCCACCTCTTATTGGGTCAGTTAATTGGGATTTTTTGTTTGTTTGTTTTCCCCTTCCCAGTTCTGAAATTGTAGGTTTGCTTCTGATAGGTAGAAAAATTATTGTTGCTTAAGAAAAGTCTGTGAGATTGCTTCTGAATCTGTTGACCAGTTTTAATCAGATTTTAAAAAATGATGAAGATGATATAGTTGGTAGATAGATGGTACAAATCTGGAAAATAGGATGAAAAAAAACCCCCACATATCATTATGCTCTTAGAGACTTATCAAGATACAGTTACATTAGGATATTGCTTAGAGGTAGAATGTGGCAGTGCTTCAGCCATCCCATAGGGACTGCTATGGTTCCTTGCTTGAATATGGTCTTCACTTGTGTTACAGAATTCTTTGTATTTTGTTACATATTTAGCCATATCCACTCTTCTAGGGAAGATATTGAACAAGGTGAACCATTATTAATGGATTTCTTTAGTAGTATGGTGTTTCCAAATTGATTTATCTGCTTGCTTCCAAGTTTCTTCTGTTTTTTTAAATAATTAATTTCATATATTGATGTAGTCTAAAAAGCTTACTCTTTTATTATTTTCCTACCAGGAACTGTTTGAAGCATTTGAGTGCACGCAGGACAAGCCCATCACAGACAGCAAAAGAGGAGATGACTGTTGTCACAAATTCAGTCTGGATGTTGTTTCAGCTCTCCGGAAGCTTTTGCTGCGGGCTCCCCAGAGGGCCAGAGCCCTGCTGGAGCTCTTCCAGGGGGAGCGGGGCACACGCTGCTCCTCACCCCAGCAGTATCGCTCTCTGCAAAACATCTTCGTCGAGTTTCTTTGTGACTCCTTGAAATCTCTGCAGAGGCTTCAGAGCAGTTCTGAGCCTTCAGCTGAACTAGATAAAAGAGAACTAGTAGATACAATTTATGCTGCTCTCCGAATAGTGACTTTTGAGGTGGAGCATCAAGCAGATGAAATAAAGCACTTATTCAGGGAGCTCTTGGATGTATGCTGGGCTGAGGGGAGCCCACTGAGGGAAGAGAAGCTACTAAACTGTATGCTGAGGAAACAGAGCCATGGCCTGCTAAGCCTCTATAGCAGTGTTGTCACAGAAAGAACAAGAGAAAAGTTTTTGTTGTCAAAATCAATACAAAAAGGTTTGTTTCACTTTTTGCTTTGTACTAATCTCCTGTTTAACAAAATCGCTAAGGCATTAAACAGGCAAGTAGCCAAGAAGTCAGGCAATGCTCTTGCTAAGGAGCCTTAACAAACCATGGAGTCTTTAGAAAGATGATGGTAAAAAGATCCTTAAAGCAAGGAATTGGCATAGGAACACTGGTTCTGTCACCTACATTTCTGCAGTCTGTGATGTGTTTTGTGATCACTTCCTTTACCATGCCTTGTTGTGCTCTATTTTAATCTGCTCAGCATTTCTTTTGATGAAAATCTTGCTTGTAACTTGAAGTTTGCTACTTCGTATGTATACAGTTTTTATTTGTTCACCTCCAACTCAGGGTCATCTATGTTGGAGTATGTTCCATTTCTGGCCAGTAGCAGTTCAGTCACTTCAGTAATCCCCAAATTTTCAAACCCCTTAATACTGGGAAAGAAAACTTATGAAAGTGGAAGGAGCTGTGGAGAAGGGTGATACCCCAGCAGGAGAGAAGATGCACTTTGATATCTGCTCACTTGCCAGAGCCCAGCTGTTGGTTTTGTACCAACCATGGCTTCACAGCATCTTCACAGCTGCCTGTGACTGGTACATTTAGTTGTAACTCGGCCATCCTGATGGGTCCCTTCCAGCTCAGCATATTCTGTGATTCTTTGAGGATCTCAGCTGAAGCTGAATGGCAAGTGGTGCCCATGACCTTGTCAGTGAAGTGGCAAGGAGGGAAAAGCTAGAATGCCTACCCTCTTTTGCTCACCTCTGTTCATTGTGGTGTAAGTCAGTGGGGTTTGAATCCTCACTTCTCCTTCCCTCAGGGATGGCTGAAGGGAAGCTCAGGCTGGTGTGGCAGACTCTAGAAATTCTGATAATAACTACAGTTAGTGCTTCCTTGTGGGGAAAGAGAAATGGAGATCCACATGCCTTCGCTCTCATTGGGAGTAGTTTGGGTCTCACTTTGCACAGATCTGAGAAGTTCCAGTGCTGTACAAGTCTTTGCTAAAGCCCTGCAGAGTAATGCAGTGTCTTGAGCACAAATGAGAATTCATACAACTCACAGATAAGGATGTACATGGCTAAAGAAAGTCAGGCAGTGTGACCTGAGCTGGTGCAAACAACCTGTGTGCTGAGCAGGCTTTTGCTATGTTAATGATTGCCAATACAGTTTTTCTGGTTTTCTGTCTGACCTCTGTCAAATTTCTTTGCTTGGTCTTCCTGTTACCCAGTAGTAACATGTAACAGCTGGTTAGTGCTTGAGGAAATACTGAGTGTTTCTCAGTTTAAAGTAACAGCAATTATGCTTCTCTCAGAGGTACCCCTCTCCACTGGAAGGTAATCTTGTTGTGATGTTTTTAGGTTCATCTGAGCAGCTGGATACAGAGCGAACTGTGATGAGTTTGTTCTCAGATCCCAAAGAAGGTCCTTCTTGGAAGACAGCCTATTTCTACTGCTTGAGCAGCAGCAAGCACTTTCTGGAACAGATTCTGGTACAGCTATAAAATCATTAACAGGGAAACCCAGTGGAGGCTAAAGTCAGTCCCTGTGTTGAATATATCTTAGTGGTGCACAGAAGCATTTTGTATTCAAATACATGTTTGCCAGGGGTGATGACTAACAGGACCAAGGAGGTAATGGTGAGAACTCCCCTACTTGCAGCAGTGCAATAAAATTGCTGGTGAGATTTTTGGAAAAGCTTATCTGCATACACACTGAAGATTAAATCTTCTAGGTTTAAGAAGTCTCATTTTCTGCTTGTAGTTTTGTTGGATACACGATTTACCTCATGACCTTGAACTTGTTGCTTTCTAATAGTGGTAGACTTGGGCCATTCAGAATAGCTTGCACGGTAAAATTTGTGGTGAAAACAGTCTTTTATTAATTAATTGATTTTTATGTAAGTACATGGATAGAAGAAATAGAATACAGCCAGGTGATCACTATTAAAGTGTGAGGTTTTAAGGTTGAGCGTATTTCAACTTTGGCATAATGTGCTTGTAGAAGTCTTTTACATTACGTCCTTGGCAGAAATGTAATAAATAGAAGGAATGCCAAGATAGTGTAGAGTGGAATGTGAGTTGGCTCTGCAGTAAGCTTTTGAAAAATGGTGGTTTTTCTTCATGACATCTTTGACTAATGAGTATCCTGATGGCTTGGACAATATAAGTTTAGGGACGTTCCAGGTGCAGAACTTCACTATTTTAGTGAAGCTGATATTGAAATGGCTACTTGCTTATGTAGTCTGCCAGGCATTATGGGTCTGCACATTATGGAAAAATGAATGCTTCTTTCTTTTATTTTCTAGGTGACTGCATTAGCTTTACTAAAAAGAGAAGACTACTCGGGCCTGAAGAGCTTGTTGAGGAGAGAATTCAACCCCCTTAGCCGCCTCTTGGTGTTGTTAGGATGGACTCATTGTCAAAGCTTGGAATCAGCAAAAGCATTGCTATGGACTCTGCACAAAACTCAGGTAAATCAGCAGAAAGCAAGTGGCAGTCTCCCAGTCTGAGTCCAAAAAATGCAATTTGTTTGCAAAAACAAGTAAAACTGGGGAGTTTTCAGTGAGAATGTCAGTCTTCCTCAAAATGGAATTGAAAAAGCTAAGATACTACAGTCATGTGCAGGTAACATTATGTAGGGACACTTGCCTTTCTTCTCATTTGTTGGCTGTGGAGACAGTATGACTGCAAAGGAGACTGAAAGTTTCTCTTGCATAAACTCATAAGCCTCCTCTGCTGTTAACATGAGCAGCATAAAGAGAAAAGACAGCAATGGTTGTTGATTAGTTTTGAAAAGAGCTGGGCCATCCTTCTTTCATGTAATTTCCTTCAATGAGTCATCCCTGGGTAGTGACTAATTCAGGCCTGAGTTTAACAACAGGGTAGCTTGGAAATTCCCTGTACTCATTCTCAAAGCAACATGATAAATGACAAGAGCTGTGAGGAAAAGACCTACCTTTTTTGGGGGCAGTATTCATCTGTGCAAAAGAGACAGGGTTCCAGCTCTGAAAGTGTAGTTGCACTTCAGATGATGCCTGCTGGCTGGCTTAGATGTCAGAGGTGGGGAGATGAGGAGCCCTGTACTGCTGTGTCACAGTGCAGATCTAAGCTGGTATCACCTTAAGGGAGTTACTCTCTGTTGGTAATACACCAAAACTCTGTTCAGTAGCTTCTGCAAAGTTAAACTCTTAGATCTGATTTTAGCAGGCAGTCATCTGTAGTAGGAAAGCACGTGGGAAAGGAGAATAACCATCTGCTACCCAGTATGTCATCTTTCGAGTACATGATTAGTTCTAGAGATTACCTTTAGACTGTTACTAAGAAGCATTAATTTCCATTTTATGAGCTGTTCTTGAAAAGAGATGTAGCCACCTTTCTATGGTCTGTAGATGTGTCAAGGGGAGGCTGATTGACTTTTATGTTCTGTCAAAATAGCCCTTCTTTCCTGGCTTTGTAATAAATCTGGCAGTTTTCTGTATTTGAAATTTATTACTAGGTAAAGAAGTGTTGTAAACAAGCATGCTTGTGTTGTGACACAAGCTTGGTTCTGCTGTCTGGCTGGAGGATTTCTTGTAATGAGATTCTTTTGTTTGTATTTCCATTTAGGATCTGTGCAATGATTCAGTATTGAAAGATTTTTGTGATGGGCTGTGGACTCATGTGGAAGTTCTTGAATGGTGCATGCAGCAAAACAGGTAAAATGCTCAGAAGGACTTTTTCCAAACTGTGTTGCCAAATCTACCTGTTAAGTCAGCTTACTTGTGCAAATAGAGAAGGCATTCTTTCCTTGGCTAAGCATGTAATAGTGACTGTACATACAAGCTCTCGAAATTTCTTATGGGCTGCAGTTATGCTCTGTTTCTCTTTTTAATTGCAGTAGTTTGGTTCAATTAGAATGGCAGTTATATCTTTAAACGAGGCTGAAACTTAAATCTGTGCCACCTCTTTGTTCTCTCTTGTAGTATTACTGTCCCAAGGAAGGTTCTGTTGCAACACTTGCACAATCTGGATTGCCACACTGCTGTGTATTCTCTGCATCATCTCACCAATCTTGTGGCACTGAATGAAGATGATGTTATTGAGCTTCTTCAAAAAGTTCCTGCTAGAGACCAGCAGATGCAGGGTAAATGTGTAGGGTTGTGAGAACCTAAAAAACTCACAAGCTGTTGAGGATGTATGTTCAGTACTTCTGCCAGGATTTGTTCTCTTGACCTTCTTCTTAATTGTGGAAGATACCAGTTACTAGCTGTATTGTGGAAGAAATCTAGAGAGCATGTGGAAATTATTTTAGAAAGCTTTTGGGGGGAGTAAATTGTCTTTCAAGAAGGAGTTGTGAGATCTGTTTGATCTCACAAGGACAGATCTCTGAAAGAGCTTTTTCAAGATGCTCTTACCATCTTTTTCAAGATGGTAACAAGACTTTGCACAAGCTCATGATATATGCTGCTTGTTGTAACTTCTGTACTATGCAACACCTTTAGTTTGAAAAGGAAGTGTATGGTTTGTATTTCGGTGCACTTTAATTGAAAATCAAAGAGCAAAACTAGATGAAATTGACAATATCTTATACTACAACATCTTCATTTTTGAAAGAGATAAAAAGCAGGTTTTTTAAATTCTGATATTAACTGTTACCAAATTTAAATTTAGTATTGAAATCAGTAAGACTTAGCTACAACCTTTGTTTACATCACTCCTGCCTCATTTTTCTCATCTTCACATGTTCCAGTTGTGTGCCTAAAATACCTGCAACTGCTAAACACATTGGATCACTTACAATTGACTCTGTTTGGACACACTTTTGATTGCAGCCTGTCTCCAGGTTCAGCTGCTGCAATTTTAAATCTGTTTTTTGATAGGCCCTCTTAATAATGATACAGAAGCTCTGTTTTCCTGCATGTACTAGAACCTAAGAAGCTGCAATATTTATTTTTTAAATATTTCTTTTATGTTTGTTAATTTGGACATTGCAACATGTGTAATTGCAACCTAAGTTGCATGGAGTGCTCTCAGTGGTGGATCTTGCACAGATTTTTCCAGATTACCTTCTGGGAAGTAGGTTTCTCTCCTTCCATATCATGCTGTTGTGATGTTGATTTCTATTCCTACTTCTACAGGTTTTGGTGTTAAAATTATCATGACACTTGTCTTGAATAATCTTAAAAGATGTAGATAGATATAGATCCTTATTTTCAATGTCCTGCTTTCTGAAATAGTTTTGTTATTGCTGGTATTGTGGGGTTTTTTTAACAGTTCTTATATTTTCTGCTTAAATTCTGTCAAAGCCTTTCAAAAACAGGAAGAGGCAGTCCCATCATATTTTCTGGGAGTTGCTTGACTGTAGCAAAAGAACTCTAGCTGCAGTTTCTCTTCTTTTTTTCATGTCACAATAATTTATAGAAATAATTAATGGAAGACAAATTGTCCTTCTCTTTTCAATCCAGCAATTATTGCAGAATTCAGATGATTCTATATAAACACTTCTTAATAGAATCTCCTTTAAAAAAATCTATTTTGAGCCTTAAAGGGAAGAGAGGAGTCATCAACTTTTGTATTGTCAGATGTAGTAGTGTTAACAGGCCTTTTCCTCCCATCACCCCACATGCTTCCCCTTCTTCCCCTTCTTTTTACTATATGCCTGTCAGCTGCAGTAGTGAAACCAGGGTAGTGGCAAACAGTTGAGTCCAGGCTGTGCATAATGCTGGTTTTGATCAGTCATGGTGAGCAGCAATTTCCTCATGAATTACAGTATTCAAGAAGAAGATGTTAGTATTTCTGGCATAGGAAAAACAGTGCTATTAGTTAAAGGATTGTTCTTCACTATTGGTTTAAGGAAGGTGTAAGTAAAGGAAAAAGATTGGTTTAGGTACAAATACTGACACAGGCTTGACTCACTGCATCCAGGTTTTTCCACATGTGAGGCAAAAGTGTATTAAACTTAATTTTGATTACCAGTATCTGTCATAGTATCGCCAGCTAACTGTTTCTCTTTTCCAGAGTATTGTATTTGTCAAATCTCTGGCTTTACCTGCCTGAAGTCCTCTTAAGGCAGTGGTATTGAGATGTATTTGAGTATTTGGGTTTACATATTAGTGTAGAGCTTCTGGGTAACAGTAGAGTTTCAGTGGCCATGTGAGTTCTCCAGAGGATTCATGTGTGGATGTCTCCTCAGTTCTGTCTGCTGTCTACATTACATTTTCCATCACTGTCACTGTTTAGAATGGCAGTGATAGGGAATAACTGTTTCCAACTGTTTGTGCTCTCAGTCCTTTTGCTTTGACTGCTCTGTAGTTTTCAGAAGAGTTCAGACTAGGGCTTTTCTTTGTAATCATGCTCAAACTTTGTGAAGGACAGTGCTGAAACAGTTTTTAGGTTAAGTAATTCTGTTCAGTTCCAGAATTTGGATGTGGACATTGTCAGTACATCGTGCTTTGTATCTCTGCTTTGTTTAAAAAATAGCTTGGCAAATGCTTTTCCTGCTTGACAACAGGTAGAGGGGCAATTCATCACTTGTATAAGAATACAGGATGGTGGGTCCTAAGCACTAATTTAACACTGTGTGTGGTTGTCAGGGCTTTTTTTTCTTTCTTTGTTGTGGGGTTCTTTTAACCTTTTTACAGTAGATGGATAATTCGTCTAAACTCAGCATAACAGAAAATATGACACTATATTGTGTTCCTGGGTGAAGGGGATGATGATGATGATGTGATTTTTACAATTTGCAGCTGTCCTGCTCTGTTGTACTGAGAAGGTATCATGTCTCTGGCATATGATGCCTTTCCTCAAAAAAAACCCAAAGGGGAAGAGAAGTGGGTGAAGTACTTCTCTAGTTTGCCTTTATCATAAATGTGTGAAGGAAACTGTGGGACTGTACTTCTTCTTTAGTCAGTTGCAGATTGTATTTCATCTATTGTGTCAGCCACTGTGAATCAACCATGATATCTACTTATTAGTACAAATCTGAAGAGGTGGTGGTACTCTATTCTTACTACAGTCCTAGCCTGTCTACACTGTTTCCCCACTCATCTACTGTGTACTGTAACACAGGATTCTAAGAGGCTGAAATGAAGCAGGATTTGCCCATCTGTTGTAAATGCAGCAGTACAGCTTAACCACACACTGCTAATGAGAGTCAGTGTGAGGGATTTTGGTCATTCTATGCTGTAGCCAGGTCCTGCTACACAAGTTCACAGAAAATTTCATTTTTAGAAGGGGATCCAGACCTGACTTTTCTGTGCTCATCTGTTGTGGGTTGGGTTGTTCAGGCTTTTTTTTCCAAAAGTAACAGTGAGATAGATCAAAGCTGAGACAAGAACAGCACTGGGAAAGAAAGACTGGATAAATATTGCTGTGCAGGAACTGCAGGAGAAAATTAACTTGTTTTCTTGTTTACCTCCTACCCCCTCACTGCCCTGATTTCACTCCACAGCTGCCACACTCCCTAACACCCTGAGTCAGCAGCGCAACCTGGCCCTCTTCCGAGCCTTCTGTGCCATGAAGTATGCAATCTATGCTCTCTGTGTGAATTCACACAGGCATGCCAAGTGCAAGGACTGTGTACACAGCCTTCTTGGTGATATCCCTGAGGATGCAATTTCTGAAGAACCAGAAGGTGATTGGCCTCCTTTCTCAGGTTCAGTAACGTGTGCTTTGCCGTGCAGTTGCTGGGCTCTCAATTATCACTTAGTATTGGGATAATGTTGTGCCCTGTGTGTACAGCTGGCTATGGATGCTTTGCAAGCAAGTATAATGGTATTTCTTTGGGGTGTTGTTATCATTAGTAATAATAGATATGAATAAGCTACCAGCCTTGTTTTAAAACATTTAAGGCAATTGTACAAAAAATACAGTGCTAAAAGGAAGTGATACTAGATATAGGATTGTAGTGACAGATAATTTCGTAAGAGCTTATGATTTCCCAGAGCTGAAACTGATTTAATGGCTAGAATTGGTGGAATCTGGATTTGCACATCATTGAACAAAGCGATAATTGGCATAGCTCAGAGGGAGGGGGCACACTACCTTTCTAAATGTAAAATGTTGGGCATGTATTTACTTGGTTTTTGGAGGAATGATTGGGTCTGAGCCACTGGGCTAATTCCCTCTTCTGGGATTTTCTAAAAAGGCACAAGTTGGTGCAAGGAATCCCTGAAAAATGTAGTAAATGTTCTTTATTTTTGCTTTTAATGGTACAGATTGCTCTTCAGTATTTCCTCAGTACATTACGAAGTGTCAGCAGTTTTTAAGGAGTGTTCCCATTCCTCTGCGCCTGGAGGTTTTGGAGAATATTTTCTCCTTGCTTTTTGTTTCCTATAATGACCTCTATACTGACACTCCTCTACCTGAGGACTATGCAGAGGATGAAGACCTTGACAAAAAGAGTGCTACTCTGAGTGTAGAAGGCAGTGACAGTCGACGGTCTTCCACCTTGCAAAGTCCACAACACCTAACAGAGGCTGAAAAAAAATCAGAGAAGCATCTGCTGGCTGCACCAACAGTTCACACAGATACCCGAGATCTTGGTGACTCTATATTAGATGGCAAAAGCTGTGAAACCTCTAAGCCAAGCTACCTGGATCTGAAACACTTCACCAGTGGTGTTACTGGATTTTTGGTGGATGATGTGGCCATGGAGGCCTTCCTCACATTGCTTCTCAACCACCTGGAAGAAATTCAGAGTTCTCTCCCATGGGACTCCAGTAATGTGCTTCGTGAAGAGCTGGAGCTTGTTGAGTGCTTGAATCTTTCTGCAAGCAGAGATGCCTTTGGAAGTCGCGTGTTACAGTTTTCCAAATACCTTTCTGAAGCTCACTGGCGATACAAGGTGGTGATGAGTAACAGAAATGCAGGTAGGCTTTGTGTTTGGCACTTTCTGATATGTTACAGCTGTTACAGTCCAGACAGTGATCTCAAGACTAAATTCCATGAGCATCTTACTGAGGGAGCACATTTTGGCAGATACTGAGACACTGACCTACTTGGAGACCACCTGGTGCTTGCACCATTCTCCAACAGAAGTGATCTCTATTCTAATCAGAAAGTTTGGGTCATTTTCTCATTCCCCTACCTTTTGAGGATGCACTGCTTCCATTTGCCTTTGTCCCACTCCTTTGTCACGGGTCTCACTGCAATGATATGAAGGGACATGGTGGTGCTGGATCCAGTGCAAGCCAAATAGTCTCAGCTTGTTCATAGACAATGTTGATTTATCCTAGTCTGGAAACATGTTAGGAGCATGTATCAGAGGAAGTTGTATTATTCTGGATGATTGTTGAAGTAGCTTGAACAACACACTCAGGAACCTGTTTCCCACCCTTCTCCATAGCCCGTAACTTGTTAGCCCTGCTGCTATGAGATTTTGTCTTGTATCATGTGTAGCTTATTGTGTATCTCAGACTATGTAAGCTCCATGTCCCAAGAAAGACTTGGCAGTCTGGACCGTAAATATTGCAAGTTTCCAAACCTGTCTTCAACTGTTTGTTAAGTCTCCATCTATAAAGCTACTTGGTGATGTTTTTGTTTAAATATTTCACAGAGCATCAGCTTGCAGCCTCCAGGAGATACTGCTCTTTAATCAGGTGCTCCAGCTTTAAGAAACGAAGTAGATATCGGAGGTACAAGACAGGTGGGTTGAAAAAGTGTCTTGGAGAAGGCACTTCTGAAATGTGCATGATTTTGCTGATCTCATATCTGAATGCAATTAGATTTCATGGCCTAGGAGTAGAGAACTAAATTTATTTCCTTTCGTTTTCTAAGTGGTTTGAAGTATTAGTCCAGTTCCATTGGGATTGAGGTTGTTTTCTAAAGTTTACCTGCACAAATAACTTCTTCCAAGAAGACTAACTTCTTCCAATCAAGTCTGATTTGGGGCAGGAGAGAACTTCAACTACAGTACTAATTTTTCCTGTTCCCCACTGTGTCCCATGTTCAGTATGTTTTCATTCCTGTTGTGGTATTATCTAGGATGTGAATTAACAGGGATCTGTGGCATAAATTGGCAGCCTTAGGAGAAAGTTGTGTTCTTCACCTTTTTTTTATTTAGCCTTTGAAAGGCATGTCTGGTTTTGGAGTGGCATGTTCCAAAATAAGAAGCTTCGAAGTATCCAATGTGAGTCACTGATGGGCCACCCAGCATAGTCTCTAGCCTAGCTTTTTCTTCAAGTTAGCAGTTTTTGCATTTATCATAGATGTCAGTGATGGCTCATTCATGAGATACTCTTGAAGATCCTTTGAGGTTGCTTAATCTATTATTTGCAATAATTTTTAATTACCTTGTCTAGTAAAAGTGCATTTAATGTGCTGATTTTGATTTGTTTCCATTTTAGATGGGAAAGAGGGAACTTCCAGTCCATCACTAGAAAGCACAAGTAGTGAGCTAAGCACCAGTACCTCAGGTAATAAGTCACAAAAGTAGTATTTCTTTGTCTTTTCAATGAACATAATGGAAAATTTGCTTGAGTAGTTAATGTGAATTATTGTTGTGTGCAGGACAGAATAATATCTTTTCAGATATTATATATCTGAAAAGATATTATTCCCATTATATATCCCATTATTATAATGGGAGCTTCTCAGAGCTCCCATTTTTGGATGAATCTTTTGTAGTCAGAATAGCACATGTGTCATCTTCTGGAATAAGAAAATTAGATTTTTCCTGGTATCTTTGGCTTGCAGGAAACAGTATGCAAGCAATGTAGTGGCCTGCAAACCATAAAAAAAGCTAATGAACTGATAGTCATGTAAGCTAAGACATGCTTAGGCATGCTGGACTGATTTAATAGGTCAGATGCTTTAGACTTCTCCCTTGATCCATACTGAACCAGTGCCTAGCACTGTGTGCATGTTATGTAGCTGCTGAAAAGCTTTACATGGGGATGAGATCCAAACTGCAAATTCTGACCAAATAGTGAAGTGTTATGAGAATTTTTAACAGGGTATTTATGTTGACTTCTTTACCCTAAAACTTGCTTGCTACTCTGCTCCTATAATTTTGTGTTAAATATGTGAAGAGCTGTTATCTGCTAGTGGCTGTTATTTGGTGAAATGTGTTTTCCCTAATAGTATACTGATTAATTCTGTCTTGCAGAGGGAAGTACCAGTAGTGTGTCTGGCTTGAGTGATCTGGAAAGCAGGGCAAGACCACGTCAGCAGAACCCCCTAATTCCTATGATGCTTTCCCCACCAGAATCACTGTTAGTTTCTTGTGTTTTGAGAGGGAACTTTGTGGAAGCCCACCAGGTAAATTAGATGCATGTGTTTTGACTTTTGAATGAAATTCCTGCTTCTTCTGCATTTAGCAAACATAGGGCTTCCCAGTGAAAGAATCACTTCAGTAGAAGCAAGTGGAAGGAACAAAGATATTCCAAACCAACATCCCATGGATGCAGGGTTTTTTCTGCCTTATATAAAAATGTTTTCTCTACACCTGGGTTCTGAAAGTATGCAAATGATTGATGAGAGCTAGTCAAGTCTAGTGTTTCAACTGACTGAAGAAAACAGAGATCATGTGAACTCTCATGAGGAAGCAGCATCTTAACTGCTTTTATTTAATCCGTTTTTCCAAACAATGACACTCTTCGACTTGTAACCCTGGTAGAAACATGCAAAGGTGTTCCTTACCCAGAGCAGTGATTACTTTGAAGGAGGTGTGTTTTGAGACTAAATTTGTGATATTGAAAACAGGCAGAAAGACTTGAAAATTGACAGTCTGCATATTTGTAATTCTCTGCTCCCTCACAGCTGTGCATACCTTCCTCTGTGTGGCTTTTGAGCTGATGCTCTGAAAAAATACCTTGAGGTGCATCAATGAGTGGCTCTTCTGTCAAACTGTGACCTGGCTGAGTTTTGGATAGCCATACTGGAGCAGTTCATATCATTTAAACATTGCATTAACATCAGGTTACTACTCAGCCAGTTAGTTCTGTTTGATTCCAGGCGTGCCACTCACCTTTTCCCTACTTATAGGGCCAAAAGAGCATTTTGTTTTGCTTTGTATCACCAGTGATAAAACATTCAAGCTTGGTTTGTCTTCTGTTGTTGGTTTCATAATAAGTTGGTAGGTTGTTGGTTTCATTATAGCTCTGCTTAGCTACTCTGTGTTTAAATTTTGAGAAGGTATTCCTTGCTGAATAAGAATTTATTTGAAATAGTCTGCTTTGGAGGCAAACTTGATAGATACCTCTCATTACATAGTGTATTGAAATTGTGAACAGTCATTCTGAAAGGTGTGGGTTATGAAAATTAATTCAGCCCTAGTCCTGCAGCAAATAATAGGCAAGCTTTCAGCCTGTTGTGTCTGTGGAGACGTTTCTCAGTTAAAGTATTTGTTTTATTCCTTTGTCTCCTCTAAACCCCCCCTAAGCTCCTTGACCTTTGAAAACTTCGTTTGACATGCTCTGTAATTACATCTATTGTTACTTTGAAAGGTGGCTTTGATGTTTAATCTGGAGACTTCCCCTTGCTATGGTGAATTGGTTTTCATGGAGCGTTACCAAGAGGCAGTACGAGAAATGGCAAGAGTGGAGCACAATATTGAGAATCAAGCATCAGATGGCACTGGAGGCATCAGGAAATCTGGCAGTGGCCGTTCAACTCTGCAAGCTATTGGGAATGCAGCAGCAGCTGGTAAGGACTGGGCTTTTTGGGTTCTCACAAAGGGTTGGGGAGAAGTGAAAAATACGAGAAAGCAACTTAAATGTAGTGTTTGTTCAGAAGGGTAAGTGGTGGTTCTTTGAGTTAGAAAGGGACTATGAATGCTGAAAATTTGCTGTTGATGCCCAATTATTTGCATCCATTCTACAGTAATTGATTGGTCCATGAAACAGGCCACATATGGAATTATTTTCTATAAGGATTAAAAAATACTCATAACAGGATCTGATCTAATTATGCTAATAACCAGTGATTGTGTGCTTTTGATGACACCTGTAGGTATGGTATTTTATTCCATCTCGGATGTTACTGATAAATTGCTTGCAACCTCTGGAAATCTTGCCCCTACTCTTCAAGAAAACTTCTGGATCAGGAACATCCAGCTGGAGCATACTGATCCGTTGCGAGAAGTCCTTGAGGACCTCAGTCCTTCAGCAATGGCAGCATTTGACCTAGCTTGTACTCAGTGCCATCTCTGGAAGACATGCAAACAGCTTCTGGAGACAGCAGAAAGAAGACTCTACAACAGCCTTGAAACTCGGGGTAGGCTTTTGATTTTTATGTTTATCAGCATGGGCCTGGGAACAGAAAATGCCTCTCTATGTGGGGTTGTTTGTGCTAACACCCAAGCCTTAATTAAATCTCATTTTGTACTTTCATGTTAGTGTCTCTTTTTTCCACTCCTAACTTTGTCTCCTTTTGCACAATGACTGTTCCAGGCCACCGACCTGACTTTGTTTTATTGCACTCTGAAGGTGTAAAGGGTTTTCCAGCAGTTCTCCAGCAAATAAGTAAAATTCTCAACTATTCCTGCACATCACAAGGTCAATCCAGACCAGGTAGTATGCTTTGCTGATAAGGCTTTCTGTTGAAATGTGCTTAAATCAAATTCTTGTCTTCTGTTGCAATGTAAATTTGAACTTTCCATTTTGTAGCTTAGTATTTATAACAGAAAAGGCAAGGGGGATGTGACCTGAGTTCAGTTCTGAATAATCTGAAATGCTCTGTTTTTTTTGTATTATCATAACTGTTCTGGTTTTGTGGGCCTTCTTCTATGCAAAAAATACTTATGTCTTTGTTATAGTTGCTGGTTTTTTCTCCCTCTTTGTAGAGGTGTCAGATGAGAAAATAGGGAGTCATTTTCGATGCAGTATTGTAGACCTTCTGCAAGCTTGCTACCCAACCTTGACTGAAGAAAGTATTACTAATGAAATCGTTTTATCACAAAACCTGGATCATATCCTAAAAGCACTGACATGTGTTGAACGTTCTGTGGGTGAGTTATTTTTGTGAACATAAAGACTGATTGATGTATAGATCTAAATTTTTGCTTTGGCCTTTCCAGACAGCAATAAATCCAGTAGTAATGCTCTTCGACATATGCACAAATATATATTTTAAAAATCATAAATGCAAAGGGTAAAATTCATCTGTAATTCTTATATTTGTTTTCACAGCTAAAATTCTGAACTTGTCAGAGACGTTATTTGTTCTATTTCTATGCAGTCCTAGAAAGGAATTCTTTTAAGTGTATTTTAAAGTGGCACCTTATAGATAATTAGGTATATTCTTACTCATACTTTTTTCTCTTTTTTTTAAGTAACAAAATGGAGATAAACTTACAAAACCTTTGTAATATCATAATGCCTTCCAATTTTTGTTGTTCTTAAAATATTTAATGAGCAAAAATTCAGGAGAACTCTAAGAGCTAAATCTTATGGAGCTCAAGGATTGGTCAGCACCTGTGTTTTAGAAGAAATGTTAATGACACATAACTAGATATATTTTAGGTCTGCCTTAATACAGTTCTAGCTTCTCCGAGCTGTGGTTACCAATTTAGATGAACTATAGTTTTATTCTGCTGTGAAAATTTCTCTTGGTTTCAATTGAATTATAATGCTTACAGTAAAAATTTCCCTTGCTTTCAGTTAAATAATAATGCTTATACTGAGGTCAATAATTGTGGAGAGGAAATAAAGCTAAAGCATTTCTCTCTTTCTCCCCCACCTCCCTGTCTCCTTTCTTCTTGACATTTCATCCTTGAATCTTGTCTGTTTTCTTAAACCAGACTCTAAAGGGAGCCTGCTCGGCACCTTGGTGGAGCAGGGCTCTCTCAAACAGATGGAGCTGGAGAAGCACGTGGTTTGGAACCAAACCCAGCTCCTGCTGAGAACTCTTGACCAGCATACCCAAAGCATGCCAGAGAACAGCATGCAGACAAACTTTGTGAAGGCCTTCCTTGACTACATCACTACGCTGGCTGCTGTGGTGTTACGAAGCTTGAATGCAGACCTAGGTGAGGGGTTTCTGCTGGAAAGTCTGAGCCTAGGTGAAGATACTCTGACTGTGTAGTCTGGCCTGATTCTGGAAAGTAATTGTGCAAAAATGGTTCCTTGCCAAATGTATCTACTACCTGTGCTTTTGATTTCAACTCATTATTACATTTCTTTTTCTTTTATTTCATAACACCTAGGCCACCCACAGCTCACGTTAAAATAGTTGATGTCAGTGGGAAAATGAGAACAGAAATGCTAACTACTCACCTAGACTTTGCACTCCACTTAGAATGGAGACAAAACAAAGAGCTCTTGAAATCAAAAAAATCTTAGTACTACCCCTGTAAGGTGAGATTGATTTTTGCATCCAGTGGATCAGTGTGCTGTATAACTTACAGCTCCCTTAGAGGCAGCAGGCACCCTGCTGCTCCACAGGGATAAGAAAAAAGTGTGTAGAAGGCCATGCAGAGGTAATCGGGCAGATGTTTTTTTAATAGAATCAGCAGATGATGGTCTATGGAAAGGAATGTACCATCAGCACATAAAACTGTCAGAAGAGCAGAACAATTCACTGTGCTAGGAGTAAAAATGCTTATCTGTGTTTTAAAGTTGACACTAATTGAGCTGCACTAATGTACAATACCACAGCACTGATTTCAGGGAATACCTTCCCAAGAGGATAAGAAAAAAGGGCAGAGATCTGTTTGCAGACATGCTAGTTCAGCTCAGGTCACTGCCATGCAGCTGTAACTTCTGTATGGACATGATTTAGTCCTCACTGGCTAACTGCCAAAGCCAAAAATTGCACAAAAATATTCAAGGGCTGGGTGAGTTTGGGGGAAATGTTATTGTGTTGGAAGATGAAAGGAAAGGGTGAAGGTGGGAGAAGGTGTCCAAAGTTACTTGAGGTAACTCAGTAGTGGATACAAATGCTTTCCAGCAGTAGTGGCCAGGGTTTCACTCCTTTGTAAAAGTACCTGTACTCCTGTGAGTTCCCTCTGCCCTTGCTAACTGACTTTGATAGAGCATGGACTCACCAATCTACATCCAGAAACTCATCAGGAAATAATTCTGCATGTTTTCTACTTCTCACCACAAGTACCTATTTTGGTGAAAGTTTGAAGTAGAGTTGCTAAACTGTTTGAAGCTAGATCTTGCTTGAAGGATGAAGAATCTCTACTCTACCTGTTTTGGTAATATGTCCAACATAATGTTGCCAAGATTGAGAGGCATATCATAATCACAAATGCCTTGCAATTTACTCTGGATTTTACCATTCTAATGTGAATTTAGAACTCTGTGAATTTAGTCAAAGTGGTTTAGATTCAGGGCCTTAAAATTTATATTCCTAAAATAAAAGTTGGTTAGTGTATTCAGCTAATGTGTTTGTATTATAATAAATATTCTGGTGTTTTTTCCCCTACAGATGTATCTGCAGAAGTGAAAGTGGGAAACCCGTTCATACTGTTACAGCAGAGTCCATCTCAGCTGCTTTCCCAGCTTGTTTTTGAGAGACAAGTTCATCCTGATAGGTCAGTGCTTTTACAAATCATGTACTCCTGTAGGTTATTTTGGTATTGGTGACTTTTACCTCAGCCATAATTAAGTTCTTTGACTGCTTATCACAGGTGGTACAGCCTGCTGTGTCCCACCAGCTGATCACTTAATGCTGCAAGGATTGGTGTGCAGGGGAGGAGGTTAGTCAGTGCCTTCTCCATCAACCTGAAGATTTTTGACTGGGAGAACAGTGGCTCCATATTTTTAACAATTACTATCTGTTGTGAAGTGAGAGTGAAATTATGTGGATTTTTTTTTAACTGTGTGACAGTTCAGAGAAGTGCACTTGCAGCATGTCAATGTAATACAATAAAGTAGGCCAGTAGGTTTTATTAAGAATACTGGGCATGACTCTTGCCCTGGTCAGCAGGTAAACTGGATAATCTAGACTCCTTCCATTGCAACTGCTAAGTTAGGTTGGCGTGGAAACTGTCTGATTTGATGAGGTAGCTTTTAAAAAGATGAGCACTAATGGTGAACTATTTTAGTAGCTTGTATTGAGGTAAAAGTCAGTTTTTGAGGGGTAAGTTCCTTTTCTGTAAAGGAATGGCAGCATAAGCTCTGACTTAAAATAGTATATGCAATCTTCTTGTGTATGTACCTGTGAAGAATATTAGGGCGCTTGTATTCTTAAAGCATTTGGAAGATTTATGAAAATATGTAATTATGGAGTACCTTTTATATGTGCTGGTAAACTGATTCTGTTTTCAATCCTACAGACTTTCTTCTCTCTTGGCTAAAGAAGGGTTGAACCTGAATGTGCAGCAAATCATTGTTAACTCTTGTTGTGAGCCACTGTCCTTGTGCAGTGCAAGGCAAAACAGCCAGGCAAAGTCTCTTCTGACAAACATCAGCAACTTGACACACCAATGTGCCTGCCACTGCCTGCCAGATGTTGAAATACCTATTCACAATTCTGCAGTGACCTCTGAGGATATCTCCACTCCGGCCTCATCCTCTCTGAGTGACTTGAGCCAGCACACACTGACTGCCTCCTCCCTGGACTTCCTGAAGTCTCAGTCAAAGCTAATGGCTACAGTGGCATGTCTAAGTGCATCTAATATACAGAAAATTCACAAATCAAGTTTGTCTTGGATGGAATTTCGGGGCAAACGGGAGGTGCCCTTAGCCTTGGAACAGATTTCCAGGGAGTGTGAGGCATTGTTGAAGGAGTTCCCAATATTGGAACGATTTCTCCTTGCGATGTTTGACCCGCTTCGGAATCAAGAGGAAGGCAGCAGTTTGGCTACTGTCTTCTCTGGCAAGGCATACATGTCTGTGGTTCTCCTAGGATTGCATTCCACCACAGCTGTTAAAGTATTAACAGGAGTCTTTGAACAAGCTCTTGTGGCAAAGGATTGGGACAGAGCTCTGAAGGTCTTGGATCTGTACTGTCAGGATGTGGAGGAAGTGGTCAGTGTGAAGGATGCTGTGCTAAGTTGTGCAGCTGCTGAAGGTAAGAAGGATTAAGTCAGGCTTTTTTCCTCTTTTTCTCCTTAATTTTTTTTTTTTTTTTTTTAAATAAAGAATGCAGCCTGGATCAAAATGTAGAAACTAAAGTAGTGGTCCTTGGGCAAATCCAGAGATGGAAATAGATAATTTTTCTTTCTTCATCCTGAATTTGCTTTCTCTGGTGGTGTTGTTTCTGTTTCACAAATGTGCAAATCATGACCAATTTAGTATAAGAGAACTGGAATCCATCTTTAGTGTTATTTTTATGTGAAGAGCTGAAAACATCAGGACACAGTAATCATTGTACTGTTAATAGAACATCTCTTACAGCAGTGTCATTGTTATGCATGGATGATGTGATCTGTGAAAGGTGCCTTTTGGAGTCTGAATAGTAAGTATCTCGTGCTAACTTTGGACACTTCCCAGAAATGTGATGCTTGGGATGACTCTTACAAAGATTTTTCAGCCCTATCAGTGTTTCTTTTGTTGATGTGATCCAACTAAGATAAGGATTTTTTTTTTATTTCCCGAATTACAGAAACTGAATTTCATATTAGTGTTTTGTTTCCTCCACAGATAAGGATGGTTGGCAATACTTGTTCCCAGTAAAAAATGCAGTGTTGAGAAGCAGACTGGCTCTGCGCTGTCTGGACAAGTGGCCCCTTGATGCCTGTTTGGAAATTCTAGCTTACTGCATTTCTGATCTGGGCATACCTCATGAACTAAAAGCCAATCTGCAGAGCAGGAAGAAAGAACTTCAGGTTTATCAAAAGGTATAAAGTCATTCTTCAAGTAACCACTGAGATGAAGTAGGCAGCAGGAAGCAAATATTGCTTGCCCACTGAAAAGCTTCAGCCCTTGGTTCTTTTTTGACCATGAGAGCTTTTCAAGTCTTGTATCCAAAACAGTTCATGTGAAGTACTGTAGTATCCAGTTAACACTCAGCTTCCATCCTTCACAACTTTCCCACTTGCCTGTTAGCATTCAGATCTGCAAACATGTTTAGATATAAACATTTGTGTGAGTCTGATTGTTTTCCTAAGTATTTTCCATTCTATGTAAATTCTAGAGCCTCTGGAAGCTTTCCATGGCAGTTAATCATTTTACAAGTTTGAGAAATGCAGATGGTGTACAAGACTTGTGGTCCAAGCAGCAAGTTTGTATTGCAGTGAGTTCTTCTAACTGCAGTGTAGTGCAGAAACCCTTAAGTCAGACAGGCTGACCTGGAGTTCAGCTCAGAGTGAAAAGCCAAACAGCAAAATAAGGAGCTATCCCTACTGATTTCTGTCTGGTGGGAATTCTGCTGACTGACAGCTCAGTTCTCTCTGTTAGTGCCAGCAACATCTGGCTATACTTTTACATCCATAATTATGTATTACAATGTGTGTACTTTTACATCCATAATTATTGCCATCTAATCTTTCAGAAACCTTCCCTTATAATTGTGCTTTGTAGACTCATATCTGTGAAAACTGTGGAGATTTGAGTGCAAGAGCATTACATCATCCCTGAAAGGGGCTAAACATGGTCTCCTTTTTGATTTTTTTGTTCTGTGAAGCAGCTCTTGATGTGATTGGTTCAGCTGTTTTCTTAGGCTGTTGATTGCCATAAATTGAAATTCTATAGTTTATGCTACTCTATATTAACTTTTTCAGATTTTGAATGTGCAAAATGAACCATTGTGGAATGACTGGCAGGATCTGAAAAAAGCCTGCATTGATGACCCCCAGGCTGTCATGAATATCATTCTGAAAGCAAAGGTTAGACATCATCATGTGAATTTTGTTGAATTAGAATGCATTAAAGTTCAAGTAAATAAATTTGTTGAAGTAGCATCTTAAAACAATGATCAGTGGAGATTACCTTGGGAGGAAGGATTCCTTTACTCAGCTCTTTGCTACAGAAACAAATAGAGATCTGTGTTTAATATCAAGATTTACATATAATTAATAATTCTTTAGTTAAAACTTTTAGTCTGAGATACAACCTCTTCTTTTACAATTTTGAAGATTTTAAAATAGCATAACTTTGGTCATAATACAGATTTGATTATTAGGGAAATGCTAATATTGTAATTCTGGCTGGCTTTAAGTGTCTTTCTGAAAACTGACTTGTTTACTGTAAGGTAAACAAGGTATTTTAAATGGAGGCTGTGACTGATGAAATTGACTATCATCTTCCCTTGTGGATGTAATTATTATTTTTTTTATCTGGGAGAGGAGTCTAAGCTACAGAATCTCTTGATCAGAACTTTGGGAGAAACAACTATATCAGGGAGGGTAGAGTTTGTCCTTTTATTTTTACTTTTTAAAAAATTCTTTAGGATTATGAATTGTGTGAGGAATGGGGACACTTGTATCCTGTCCCAAGAGAAGACTTGATCAACCTTCACCGTGAGCACCTTCTCCACTTACTGGAGATGGGAGACATGGAAAAAGCATTGCAGGTAATATCAAGACATTCTCAGCCTCATATCCATAGATCAAATAAGTTGACAGCTGTTTTGCCTGCCTTCACTGTGTGTGTTTTCATGGTCTTTTCAATTCCACCCTTAAGAGATGTTATTTGCTTAGATAAGCTTTTAGGATCCTAGCTCTCCCCTGTTCTGCTTAAGTAAAAATCCAGCTTGGCTATTTAGTTCTTGGACCTTATAGCATAAATGTCACTTACATGGAAATAGAAGGCTCCTTTCATTTGAAAAATCCTAATGAAGCGTGTCAGTGCTGCTTGAGCAGAAGAATCAGAAGTGAAACTAATAACATGAATTGGTCAGCTGTGCTTCAGTGCCCAAATTAGTGGAGTGAACATTTTTGGTTTTAGTAATGATGGAGCAGTCACTTACAGAGTGAATTATTTTGCTTGCTGGAACACTGTAGGATAATAAACTGTCATGGACAGAAGGCTGCCTTCCAGGAATGTTGTAGAGTTTCACTGTGTTTTGTTTGGTTTTGTAGCTTTTACAAAGAATCGAAGACCCTGGTGTTTGCCTTGCCATCACTGAGCAGTCCCTGGACCAGCATCCGAACTTGGCGGCCTGTCACTTCTTGGCTGATTACCTCACAGCTCACTTCTATGCCAGTCTGACAAGGGCACGCCGGAATGAAATCCAGGCACTCTATATAGGATCAAAGGTCAGGAAAACCCCTGCCTTGAGGGATTCACAGCAGTAAATAACTGTAGAAGTAATTTTGTAATGCATAGTATTTTCATAATATAAAAAGCTTGTAGGTTTTACCAGAGCATTCTCACCACACCAGGTTTAAGATCCTGAGTCTCAGGATTATTTCCCGAGTTAGAGATGGCTTAAAGCTTCTCCTTCTCCATTTTTGCAGTTCCATGGTACGAGCAAAGTAGTCTCGGGTTTGAGCTATGGGGAGTGGAGGAATGCACAGGCTGAAAGAGGATAGGGTGGAATAATATAAAATTGTGGAGTTTATCAGAAAAGTTGCTATCTTTGTCCCAAGTGAAGAAGAAAGTACCCTCAGCTTACTCTGTATCAGTAATACCAGGTGTCCTGTGTGTGCCCACCCGTATGGTGGTTTTTTGACTTCATGTTTCTCCCAAGTGCCTTCCAGAGGTGGAGAGTATCACTCCTCTTTCTGGATGGCCACTGCTTTTACAGAAGTCACACAGGTTCTGTGCTCAGCTTGGGAATAGATGCATTAATCAGCAGATTACAAAAAGCACTGCATTTTGTTTACATGTAATGCATTCAACTAAGGTAATGTCTGTTTTGATGTAGGACTGTAAACAGCAGCTTGCTCCAGTGTGTGCCACAAGAGTATTTTGCTGGGCTGCTTGTTTCTTTACTTGTTCCTTCTGAACATACGACTTAGCTTGAAAAGTATCCATATTAATTGTCCATCTAGAGGACAATTGCTCTTATTTTCTCCTCTTAACATTTCCTCAAATGATAGAAGGATAAGGATTGGGTTAATATGCTTTTTATAAGTTTATTTTAATAAGAGAATGTGCTGTACTCTGCTACAACATACTTGTAACAGGTTTCACTCTTCCATATTCTCTGAAATAAGGCAGTGTTTTATAGAATGGAAAGTGGAAGCTAGGTGATTCTGCAAATCCTCTCAGTAATTCTGTAACAAAGGTAGGAATTGGTCTGAGGAGTCCCACCCCCTTTTTTTGACCTCCACCTGTCATTCCATTCTCTGCATAAATTATTCCTCTAGTTTCTTGTCTTTAATCTCACAGAAACACATATTTAAAGGTGTGTAATTTTATGATACTTTTTTTTCTTGTGTCTCAGGTACTACTGACTCTGCCTGAACTCTCCCGTGTTAACTACTTCCACCTCTCCTCAAGGCCACTGCTCATGCTGGAACAGCTCCTCATGAATATGAAGGTGGACTGGGTAGCTGTAGCTGTGCAGACACTGCACCAGCTCTTAGCTGGGCAGGAAATTGGTTTTACTGTAGAAGACATTGACCGTTTGCTTTCCAAGTATGCAGAAAAAGCTCTCAACTTCCCTTTCACATTAAAGGAAAAGAGATCAGGTAACTGTCTGTCAGAATGCTGTTTTTCACTTGGGAAAGAAGGGCCAAAATCATCCCAGAATAATTTCAGCAATCATGCCATAACATTTTTTAGATGTGTGCCTCCAGTCTCCCTCCAGCCAAGAATGTGTGCTTAAAGTCTTTGCCTTTCTTGTAAATAGATGTTTTCAAGGACCAGCAGCTCCAAAAGTTTCTCAGACTTTTCTCTGTTGTTCCTTATTGAAGTTTCTTTTCTTGAGTAATACTGATCAGTTCTATTTTACTCCTGTTTAATGCAAAGTCACTTACAACTTAAACACTTCTAAAGCCTGCAGCCAACTACATCTGCCCTCAAGGAGAATGAGGATTTAGTCTTCTGTAGTATTTCCTCTTACCGGAGTCCTATTCCTTTTTCCTATAGAAAGCTTCTAGACTTAGAGTTCTGTTTAACAGTCTTGTTACAGTTCTCCTCTCTGGTTTGCCAATCCCTTCTCATCCATGTTGTCTTTGAGTCTCGTACACTTGGCTTCTTTTATGGTTTTGGAACTGGAACAGCAGAGGGTGCTGCAGATCCATTCCAATGCTTTTGTATCACTTTATTAAAAACATATGGGGTTCTGTACCTATCTATATCTATTTATACTTGCTGATATGGTACCAACTTGCATTATGCCAGTTTCCAAGTGTTGGCTTCATTTTGTGATTTAAAGATGCAGCTCTTGCTAGCATAAAAGCATCACACTTAACTATCTCCTCTTGCCAAATGGTCTATAACTTTGCAAGTATGCATGTTCCTTCCACTGCAGTGTGAAGCATTTAATATTTTCCATGAGCATCTTGTATCAACCAATTGTTTTTACATCTCTGCTGAATTGTTCCTATAGCTGTCATTACTCCCTTGCTTTGATAAGGATCCCTTTCTTTGTTTTTTAGGTAATTAAATTTTATACAGTTTTGCATTAACTACTGTGGACTAATTTGCATGCAAACAGTAATATGTAATTCCATATGTAGCCCTGTTTTGTGCTGGCCTTCTTACATACTCCTGTGAATGGATTCCTCTAATCTTCTTGGAAACAGGTAGATATATTGACCAGTATTGTCCTCTGATTTCCACACCACCTCCCCCCCCCTTTCTTCTCTTTGTCCTAGATTCTCTGATACGTATTCAAGAAAGTCTCAATCAGGTCTTGGAGTGTGAAGCATTGTCTAAATCAGGATCATCAGAGCTGTCTCCTGTCAGCTTTACTGGTAAGGTTAAGACCTTGGTGCCTGTTGGGGTTTAACCTCAGCAGCAACCACAGCTGCTTGATTATTCCCCCACCAGCCCCTTCACAGGTGGGATGTAGAGGAGATTTGGAAAAGGGTAAAACCTGTGGGTTGAGGTAAGGACAGTTTAGTAACTGAAATCAAGTAAAATATAATAATAATGATGATGTTGATGAAAAGGGAGATAAGAAAAATAGAATAGAACAAAACCCAAAAAACCAAATGCTGTATAATACAATTGCTCACCACCTGCTGACCGGTGCCCAACCCATTCTCCAAGGGAGATCACCCCCTCCCAGCCATTTTCTCCCAGTTGATTCACTGGCTATGCCATTCTACAGTCCTTGAAGTTTTTTTCCCTAGGATCACTGTTGTGACCTGAGGAAAATAGCACACCTTGTATTTTCTGAGAGGCTCCACTCACAGTCCTCAGACACTAAAAAATGGCAACTAAGTAATTTAAGCCAGAACAACTGGAGAATATATGTAGCTAAGAAACAACCAGAAACTCTTCTGCAGCTTCTATTCAGCAACTCATGCAAGAGATGCACAGCCTGTGTGTGCTCTCAGGGAAAGACTAACAGAATATTCTCAGACCTCTAAGGATGATGATTCTTAGCAAGTGATGGGCCTGGACTAGAACTGCAGAATGATATCTTGATCTGCAGTTTAAGGTGTCTGAACTATTTCCTGCTTCTGTATCCTTAACTGAAGACTCTTCTTGCTTACATCAAGTGACAGCAGTGCTTTGGATTAGGCTGTGTAGCTCTTCAGTTTTGTCTTATAATGGTCAGTCTAACATCTCTGTTCTGTTAAAAAACTCAAATGCATGGTCCTTTAATGTTTGTTTGCAATCTGGTATCTACTTGAATGAGAATGAGTTAGCTTTAGTGAAATTGAGATTTTTGTTCTTCTTTAGTTTAATATACATGTACACAGAAGGTAGCTTGCAGGGCTGCAGTGACATGTTGAACTTTTTAATTAATCTGTTGTGTAACTGACTCACATGACATAAACTAAAAGCCTATCTAATACTGTAAACTTGATTCAATGAGTATTTCATTGTTGGGGTCAAAGATGCCAAAGGCCACACCTAAATTCCTGCCTCTGTGAACTGATTTCCCCACGGTAGATTGAAAATGCAATGAGACTAGTTAGGGCTAGGCTGTTGCTAGCTATGCCACATCTCCCCTGAGACAACAAAGGAGACTCCCAGTCTTCAGGAATGTCAGCACTGGGTATACTTAAGATTCTGTTTTATTGTGTACTGCTTTTTGGCATCCAACGACCGTGGTATTTTTTTTCTTCCTCCTCCAAGTCTCTGCTTGTGATACAAAAACAGATGTTGACACGTTGTCTTATACCTCACTAATTGTTGTGGAAAAGGTCTCTTAATAAGTACATTCTCTTGTTTGTCAGCATTGAAGTACTATAAGTTTACAATCTTAGTTTAAAGCATATATATTCCTTATACAATGTTATTCTGCCATGCCTAGCTGAGAGATAATGATAGTAGTCATCTTGTGAGGCAGAAAGATCTTACAGCCTCATTGAGTCTGTAGTGTTTTCTGGTACTTGAGACTCTATTAAACAGCTTAAATCCCATTCCATATTTTTCTTGGCCTGGCTAATTTTCAGGTGTAACCATATCTGCAAGTCCCAGAGACAGAAGTCTGCCACAGAACTTGTTTCCTCAAGAATTTGTGCCTCCTGAGAAGCCACCACCAAAGCAGCAATGGATACCTGATGACACTGAAACAATATGTATGGTTTGCAAAACTGAACGCTTTACTATGGTAAGGAGCAAAAAGTGCAGACATTTCTAGAACTATGACCTTAATATAAGCACTTCCTCATAGTCTGTTTCTTGAAAGACCTCAGCTACCTCAGCTACTTCAGCAGGTTTGTCTGCATCACCATGGGCCCAACAAGATTGCCAGTCCTTTGATATTTAGCCATTGGTTTCTGTTTAGTGTGGTTGAGGAAACTGGCACCACTTAGCTCCTTGCAGAGTTCCCTGAAGTGACAGAGCCTAAAGAGGAAATCTGGTCATCAGAGAGAAGACAATTATGGGATCTCAAAAATGTGTAACAACAGCAGTATTAATATTCCAGAAGGCTGTCTAGTTGACTCTGCTGGCAAGAAATAACCTGATCACTGCATAGAAAATGAAATCTTTGCTCTTGGTTACACTTTTCTAAAAACTATTGTTTCACAGAGTACTTGAGAACTGCATTGGTGCTCTAAGGGAGAACATTGATTCTTAATTTTGCAGATGTGCTGGCAGTCTGTTATCTTCTGCTGCTTAGAAAAGTACTGTTTTCTCAGAAGTATCTGCTGCTTTTGAATTTGGAAATTTCTACAGTGGTATCAGGAAAAACAGTCTAGAGCTTTTAACTTTTCCAGGATATGAGCTAATTAGCTTTGTGATCAAAACCGGAATAATTTAAGTAATAGAAAGCCCAAGGCTGCTGCAAACATATTTTAAATACTGGCCGCTGGGTTTGGAGCTTGATTTTTTTTTTTTCTTTGCTATCCTTTCTTCAAAATGGAGTTTTAACAGGGAGACTCAATCACTGTATAATTCTGAAAAGCCTTGTTCTGCATAGTCTTTCCTCTCTTCAAAAGGAATAAGTTTACTCATGAGTGGAGAGAGACACAGGAGGGAACTTCAGTAAATTCTCTTTGTAGCTCATCCATGCCCTCTTGTGCTCAGTTCAACAGGCGCCATCACTGCAGGCGCTGTGGCAGGCTGGTGTGCAGCTCTTGCTCCACCAAGAGAATGGAAATAGAAGCTTGCAGAGAAAATCTCTCTCGTGTGTGTGATCAATGCTATAGCTACTACAACAGAGAAAATGTGCCTGGCTTGGTGCAAGACGTAAGCACGTAAGTCCTTCTGTCCTAGTTCTTCTCAATTTCCAGCAGAGTGCATGAATGGAATGAGAGAGACATAAGCATTTGGATTTATCTGGATAATGTAACTTCAGCCATTTGGCCTCCAGCTGTTGGGATTTTCAGGGTTGGTAGGTGTGGGAATGTTCCTTATGCCTCTCTTTACTTTTCACATTGGATAGAACATTGGAGGGCCAGGCAACAAATTCTTTAATTCTTTAAATATCAATAATTCTTTAAGATTCAATTAGTCACTAACCTAAGAATTGAATGCTCTGATGCAAAACATAGCACAAATAGCTACAGTGTGACAAAATTCCTTGCAGTACACTGGACTCCTGGATTAATATTGCATGTTGACTATGTTTGCTGAACATGTTAGTGTTTTAGTTATTCCATAATCCCTCCATTATGGCTCCCTGAACCCTTGGGAATTAAAAATCAAGTTTCTGATTAGATAGGTTTTGAAACTGCCTTTAATAAAAGGGACAGCTGTGATGACAGACTTTCATGATGTGGTTGCTTTCAGCTAAGAATTGGACTGAAATTCATTGTGTGTACACAGGCTAGCTGGTGAAAAGTGCAGCTGATAAGAGTTTAACTCTCTGTAACCTTAAGCAGGCTTGACAGGGTCACAGAGGGTAAGATTTACCCTTTCCAGCCATGCTTTCAGATGCATTTCCTCTTTTCCTATCGAGCCTGCAGATAGCAGCACCAACTATGGCAGTATCAGCAGGTTTCCTAGGAAAAGAGCAATTCTGTGCAGATCTGAAGAGGAACCTGTGAAAAAACAAGCAGTCACTTGCAGCTGAACAGTTTGTGCCAGAATGGCTGCTTACATTGCCAGATTAGGCCAGCAGCACTCAACACTGTGCTTGAATGCCACCTGCCAAGTTTTAATTAATTGTCTGGGTTTTTTATACTCTCTCTGTTTGTATATCAAACCCAGCTAAATCCTAAGGGCAGAGGCTTGGATACCAAAGGCTTCATTTTAGCTCTGACATGTCCTGATACTGGGCTGTTCTTGTTCTCAGTGTCTGCTTTTTTATTATGTGTGGAACAGTGCTGTTCCTGCAGAAGGTCGTTAAGAGCCAATTACTTCGTGCAGTTGAAATACACCAGTACAGAGGCAGAATCTTACATTTCCAAGCAGAAGGGATTAGGGGCAGAGCAGTGTGTTGGAAAGGACAGGTAGGGATAGGTGTTGGATTTTTACAGAACAGTGTTCTGAGGAGGGTAGCCATATTGATGTCTGCCTTAAAACCATGTTTCTCCCAATGTGCTGGAGTATGCATGATGGTTCTTTCTGTCATTTTATTACAGCAGAAAAGAAGATCAGGACCAAGTGGAAGGTAAGGAATGGAATAATGTTAAACCTCAGTTTTTTAAAGTGCCTGATTAGCAGTTAGATACTGGAAGCTGATATACCTAGTTGCAGCTAAAGGGTGATCAAAACTTGAGTTGCAATATATCACTGATGGTTTTTGCATGTGCAGACTAAAATTGAGCATTTCAAACTTCTGTGAATGAAAATTGAGACTTAGGAGAGATATCTGAGCCAATATTGAATGTGTTGGATGGGTGTTATAGAAAGGAACTGAAAAAGAGTTGGAGAATCCACTTTTCATTCTAGAAACAGTCAATGAGAGGCAGTGGTGTGAGTAGGAATTAATTAGCTCACTACAGAGCAGTGCTGAGGGATCCTCTTTTTATAAACCATGACAGTACAATTCTGAGTACTTCACAGTACCACTGCAGTGTGCTGTGGTGTTTTATACCCCATGCTGCCTGGAGGTAGCACAGGATGAGGTCCCTCTCATGGGTCTGGTTGTGTCCTGAGTTCTATCTCCTGTGTTGATTGTGTGAAAATAGTAATTGTATTTTGGTGCCTCAATTTCCAAATCTAATATCTTAAGTTTCGGGAATAATAGCAAAATTTAATTGACTTTTCCTCTGCCATTTTTCCTCAGGAGGTATTTACTGGTTTTGGTGCTTTGGGTGATTGCAGAATTTTGCTACAATGATGTGAAATTCTGTCAGAACAAGACACAGTTAGTTGAAGTGCTTATAACAGTAGCATGAAACGTGGTGCAAAATTTGCATTTGTGTAATAACAAAGCAAATAAGAATATCTTTTCTTATTTGTTCCTTTTTAAAGTGTGATGGGCTATTTGAGAATTTTTTCTCCTGCTGTTGATGGAAATTAGCTTTACTGCTACCTTTATTTCAAGACTGAAACAGCTGAAATGTAGCTTTTGTGTAGCATTGCTGCACATCACTGGACCTATGTGATCCACTCAATAAGAGTGGATAAGAACAATGTGAAAATCCTCAGGTTTAAGATAGAAAGAGTTTTATTTTGCTTTTCTAAGTTATCTGGTGGGACTGTGAAGAAGGCTTATCAAAATATTTTCTAGCCTAGTTTATTTGTGCCAATTCTGTTTCCAGTTCAACTTGGAAAAGTGCAGCAGAGGTGTTGGGTTTTGGGTTGGTTTGGTTGCTTAGGGTTTTTTTTAATTCACCCTACAGTTTTAGAGTTACTCAACACTTTAAAAAGAGATGTGAATTCTAAATAAGTATGTTTTGAGACTTCCTAATTTTTTTTTTTCCAGAGGAAGCTCATCAGGGGCAAGAATAGCAAATTGTCATTATTCTCCATTTCTTGGCATTGTGAGATTGGCCATTGTTTTTTTTTGGAACCGCAGTCACAAACTTGAGCATCAGAGGGCTTGTGCACTCTCAGCTACACTCAGATGACAAACAGTATTTGATTTATAACTATTTTGGGTTACAAGTTTCAAAACAAGTAATTCCTTAATCTGGAGGAAAGAAAAATACTTTTCACAGAAATTATATTTCTTGAATCATTTGATCAGAACTCCAATTTTTTGCAGTACTATTTTATAAGAAAATTTAACATTAGGAGTTAGGCCATCTTAAAATATTTTAGCTAAAAGCTCATGGACTCCATGGGTAAATCACCTGAATTCTGAAAAGGCCACAGAGGCGGTTAAGTCAATTTACCCTTTCTTTTACAGCTGTTTTTTATTTTCCCCTTCAAGCTGAAACTCACAGCTCTCATATTTCCAGTTTCTTCCTACTCAGAAATATTTAATAAATTGCCTGAGGGAAGGCTAAAGAGGGAAGGGTGCTGTGCATGATGCCCATTAGCATAATAGTTAAAAAATCATTTGAAAATATGTTAGTGGAACCAGTTTTTGGTAACAGTGACTGTAAGTTTAGGTATGATTTGGCAGCCTGCTGGGGGAAGGAAATGTTTCTGTGTTTCTGTGTGCTGGACATGTGATGCTGGCAGGAAATGGCACAATGAGAGGACTATAGGTGACTGGTTTTTGAGAGATAGGAATGTTCTGCATTATGTGTCCTTAGCTGGGTTGTTGCTTCTTGTGCAATGATTTTACCTGGTGTTTTCTTTTTTGCTGTAGAAACTTCTAATAATGAATATTCCACAGTGGTACGAATACCCAAGGCAACTGATCTTGAATGGATTTTCTCCCTGAATGAGGAGGAGAATGAAATTGTACGCAGGGAATTTTATTATGAGCAGGTGAGGTCGTGAGAGAGTCCAATATAAGCAGTTCACTGGAGAACTACTTCAATACCTATATTTGTCTGTCTTTCCTCAAATTGTCAGGCTCCCAGCTCTTCCTTGTGTATTGCTATCCTTAGCCTGCACAGTGACAGCATAGTGTGTGGCCACCAACTGATAGAACACTGCTGCAAGTTGTCCCAAGGGCTCACTAATCCTGAGATGGATGCTGGACTCCTCATGGACATCATGAAACAGTTGCTCTTCAGTGCTAAAATGATGTTTGTAAAAGCTGGAAGGAGCCAGGACCTAGCTCTCTGTGACAGGTGACTCTAATCAGATATTCAGTAGGATGTATTGTGGTACTGTCAAGAGCATTATCTTCTTTCATTGAGGATTGGAGGTGGAAGGGTTGCTTTGTGTTTGTAATGTGGACCAGTTTAAATGAGAAGTTTATAATGTAGGAATAATGGGAAAATTCAAATAGAGAAGTTCAATTAATATCACTTCTTAACAATTACTAAGAGAATTCTCTGACTAGAAAGAAATTATTCACAATGATAGATACATATTTTACTTCTAATGTTGTGTATTTGCTTTCAATCTGTATTTTAATATAGGATTTTAAACATGTGCTTCCTGAGAATGAATATTTTATACTTCTCCACGTTTTGTCCTACAGAACTTGAGCTGGCAGGTGTGATACATAAATTTCACATGTACTGTTTTTGTTAAGATATAGCTATTGTCTTCAGTCTGCATGAACGTGGCAAAGAGACCCCAAACAATAACAAATACTCCGAAGGGATAGTACGATGGATAGAGAAACCTGGTGTCCCGGTGGTTGGAAACCACTAAGAGTCCTAAGAGTTGTCTTTGCAAAAAGTTCTTCAATGTACAGTAATAGTGAAAGTGTATGTATTTGTTTAACCTCTAGCTACATCAGCAAAGTGGACGTGTTGAGTATTTTGGTTGCTGCTGCCTACCGTCCAGTGCCATCTTTGGATCAGATCCTTCTCCCAGCAGCAGTAACAAGATTGAGAAATCAGCTTTTGGAAGCAGAGTACTACCAACTAGCTATAGAGGTAACACAGGTGGAGGGATATCAGTGTTAATTCTTCTGTAGTGGCTTTTGTTTTCCTCCCTCCTGAATTCAGATGGATGTCATGTGTGAAATGGACAATATTTAAACAGTTACAAACTGAGATTAAGTTTCTAAACATGGAAGAAATAATTTTATGAACACTGGAAAAAATTTATGAGATGGAAAAGTCTTGCTGTGTAGCAGGCTGCAGAAGAGAAGGATAAGCAGCCTTGTTCCCTGGTACAGTTAAGATTGGAACGGACTAACTGCAAGGAAGTAATTAAATGGAGGAATCTTGCAGCCAGTAGAAGGGGTGAGATACCCTTTTTGGCAGGACTTTATCTGAAGTTTAAATGTTCGATTCTATTTGTCTGTAATCTGACTGCAAACATTGGTAAGGCACCTTTCCCAACCATTTACCTGGAAATCAGCAGTGTTGGCAAATCTCTGCATCAGAGTTCATCTGATGTGGTTTATCATCGTCTAATCCTGCTCTCAGGATTTTGTAAGCCTCTCTTTTTTGGCATTGCACTTTGTTAAATATGGGACTATGATACTACAAATAGTATTAAGATTTGTTAAGCAGCAATAAACAGCAAGATTTTGGTTTTGAATAGAAATAGTTCTTGATTAAAAGCAGCTAAATGAGCTTTAGGTCTACTAAAGAAAATCAGGAATAAATTTTATCAGCAAAGTTGTGTGAAATAAAAAATATCTTGGCAGTTCATGAAGCATCTTCTGTTGCCTTTTTAAAAACCACAAATCTGATGGATTCTGCTCGGTAAAAATCATCTGCTTTAGAAAAACAGATGTGAAAATGTTCTGGTTTAGAACTCGTGAACTGAATTTTACCAGATAAATAGTAGTTTAAACTTATACAATAAAAAATACTTCCACATTTGGAGATCATGGGTGTTTTGGTAGTTGGTCTTTCGTGCCTGTAATGTGGAAACAATCAGCACAGGTTTTTCGTATGGTTTGTAGTTTGTTTTTATTGGGGAATATGCTCTAGGATGGGAAAGGTCAGAATCACAGACTGTGTGATAAGCCAATTTTCCTATTTGCTGTACTGGGACTGTGTTGTAATATTAACAAATTATTTTGAATTTAGGTTTCTACAAAATCTGGATTGGATCCAGGTGGAGCATGGCATGCCTGGGGCATGGCTTGCCTTAAAGCTGGAAATTTAACTTCAGCAAGAGAGAAGTTTAACCGATGTTTAAAGCCACCCATGGATCTAAACCAGCTGAACCATGGTTCAAGGCTGGTCCAGGATGTGATACAGTACCTGGAGTCCACAGTGAAGCCAGTACTCATCACAGTAAGAATCTTCTTTCTGCTCTGAGGGGCTATGGCATGGCCAAGTAATTATGGTTTAGTACACATCCTATAGCAATGCAAGTTACAATAGCAGGTTTTAGGGTGTTTATTTTCCTTCTTTGTCATGATTGTGTATTGCAACTGAATATTGTTGAGAAATTTGTTAGCTTTTTCATCACATTGAAGAGATTGTTGGATTGCCTGAGAGACTGTAGGATTTTATAGCAATTTGGAATATACTTTGTGGGGGGAAAATAGGCTGTACTGGATAATGTAATATTACTACAGTCTAAGGAAGGTAAACTTAATCCCAACAGTATTTTGTGATGCTGTAGTGATGCAATTTTTCTACTGAAACTCTGGTAACTTTATAGAAGTTCAAAGACTTTCAAATGCCTTCCCACTGCTCTCATCAAAAACCACTACTAAATGGTTTGGAATTCTGATCAGGTACCAGGAAATTACTTTTTGTACTAAATAACTGCATAAACATGATGATGAAAGACCAAGTACATATTTTAGGAGAATAAAAATCCTCTTTGAACTGGGTTGTTGAAGTAGCTGTTGACGCTGGAATTTTTTTTTAAGTAAGTCTTCTACTTGTCCTTGGAAGCAGCTATGCTGGGTACAGCAACATTCAGCACATCTGTTGATAACAGGGTTCCAGTCCAATGTTTATAAAAAGCATTGCTGGATTCTCACCCCTCTGAAACCATACTTGCTTTAAAAACAACATAACAGAAATGCTTCAGGGCTGAGTGAGAAGACCTATCTGAGAAGATTTTCCCTTGCTGATCACCTGTCATTGATTTTTTGTGTTAATGGTAGGACGATGATTACTTTGCCACATTGAGGGAACTTGAAGCAACACTGAGAACAAGAAGTCTGTCTCTGGAGATGATGTGTGAGGGGAAGATTCAACACAACAGCTATTATCAGGAGTGCTTGTTCTATTTACACAGTTACGGCACTAATCTGGCAATAATAAGCTTTTACATGAGGCATGACTGTATGAGAGAAGCACTGCTTCACTTGTTAAATAAGGTAAGTCAATTTTCATCACCAAAACTGAAATTTGAAAAATAGCAATGAGCATCATGCAGTGTTTGGGTGGCTTTCTGCACAGGAGTTTGCTGAGGTCCTGAAATGCTGTTATACAAACTGTCCAGTGACTGACAGGAATTCAGGGAGACAGAAGAACAACACTGATCTTTACAAAGAGAACATGCAGGTTTGGTTCTTTTTATAGAGGTCCTGCATCAAGAGCACTTTGGTTTTTTTTCTACAAAGTTGAAAACCTGGGATTGTTGTCATAGAGTTCAGAAGAGAGAAGGAAAATTTTGAATTCCAAGGTGCAGATAACATTAGACACTATTCCCTATCCATGTGCCTCTGTCTCGTGGTATTGTTTGTTGAATCATACCTATGTTTGCACTTCTGTAACCATTAGGAATATAAGGGAATACAGAGGACAGAAGTCTGGGGAACCCAAAATGTGGTTTTCAGCTCTCCCTTCAGGAAATTGCATAATATAAGAGGACTTAAGTATCTCTGGAGTAAACAGTTCTATTGGTGCTAAACTACAATTAAATCTAGAAATTATTCCAGGTTCTTCCTTAGACAGTAAGGGTGCTTCTTAGGAGATGTGAATCCATTATATCTCACCAGCTTGTGAGAGTGTGGTGTTTCCTTTTCTAAGTTGCTGTGCTTGTGTTTGAGTTACTGATTTTTTTAATTATTATTTGAAGTAACTCTTATTGAGAATGTACAACTTGAAACACCAACTTCCATTATCTGGTTATAAGGTTTGTTAATAGAAAATAAAGTTGCCTTATCCGCCCTGCTTTCTCATTGTACCATCAGTCATTCTAACATCTTACAGTCTGCATATTGAATTACCTTTTTTAATTTATCCTTTACATCCGTTTAAATCTGCTTTTAAAGAAAAGTTGCATATTTTGTAACGTAGGTGACATAATTTCACCTCTTAAGTAGCAGACTTGGAAAATATTCTAGACAGACAATTTGATGTAGAAGTTTTGGGCAAGGAACTGGTAGTAATCATACAAACCAGAGAGGAGGGTTTGTTCCCCTAAAGCTGTAAGGTCTTAAGCTTCTGACTAAACATTTTGCAGTTGGTTGTTTGGAGACATTTTATGTGTACAGACTTTGTCACTTGTATCTTACTCTGAAATTAGAAAGAAAAAAAATCAAAAATTTCATATCAAGCCTTTAAAACATTTGTGGTGGCCCTCTTGACACATATTAATGTTACTGTGGAAAGAAGCACATGTGAGGCTGCATTTGCAAGACCACAGTCAGGAGGTCAAGGGGAGCAAATATCCCCCTTAGGTCACTATTTGTGAGGTTTCATCTGAACAACTGTGCCCAGTCCTGGGTTCCCATGCACAAAACAGACACTGTGAAAGTGAAGCAAGTCTAATTAAAGGCCACCAAAATGTCTAAGGGCCTGAAACACCTGATATTTGAGGATAGTGATAGAGCTAGCTTTTTCCTGCTGGGAGAAAAGGCAAGAGAAGATCTGTGTGTGCAGTTTTCAGCTACCAAGTGGGTGATTATAGCAAAAATAGAGCCATGCTTATCTCCTGTGTGCCCAGTAAAAGGGTAAGAGACAGTGGACACAATTGGGAACAAGGGAAATTCCAATTGGATATAAAGAACAAGGTTTTGGGTTTGTTTTGGAGTTTTTTTGGTGCATATATGAACACGGGACCAGGTGCATTTTGGTGCATTTGGACACGGGACCAGGGCCACAGGGAGGTTGTTGAATCACTCTACTTTGTCATGCTCAGAACTTGACTGGACAGGTCCAGAGCAGCATGACCTAACTTGGAAGTCATTCTTTGAGTGGGTTTTTGAACAAAATAACCCCCAGAAATTCCTTCCAATGACAATTATTTATTAATTTTATGATCTCTGTCACTTAATATGCCTTTATATTACATAAGGAAAATAAGCTGCAGAGGCTTTGCTTCAAGCAACTTTCTGTTTGTGTAGGAATCCCCATCAGAAGTGTTTATCGAAGGGATCTTCATTCCAAGTTATGAAAGTGGAAAACTGCATATGTTGGAGAACTTACTGGAAACAATTGATCCAGGATTGGAAAGCTGGGGAGTCTACTTGATTGCAGCCTGCAAATACTTGCAAAGAAAGAACTATTACCATATTCTGTATGAACTGCAACAGTTCATGAAGGTAAGTTGAGGGACAGTGCAATCTCTTTCAATGAAATGCTGAATGCTGTCAGTTATTTACTTTGGTCTAAACCTGCATGCTGGACAAGTATATTTTTGCCTCTTCACAGTCTTAGAAAACATAGAAAAGCCTGAGCCTCACTAAAGCTGACGTGATCCATGTCATGGCTCTGGCACATTGTATTAAAGAAAACAGAGCTCTGCCTGCTTTGTGTGAGCCCTTCAGTGCAGACAGTGATTACTGAAGGTGGGGTCCTGTGGTCCACCTTAGTGGTGAGTGCATTTCTTCCAGGATCATGTCCGTGCTGCAATGACCTGCATTAGATTCTTCACTCATGGAGCAAAGTCTTACACTGAACTCGGAGGAAAACAGGCGTGGCTTCTAAAGATCAAGGACCATCTCAAAGTCTATCTGCAGGAGGTCTCAAGAAGTTCAGGAAGGAAAAAAATGGCATTCACTTTTCGGAAGAAAATGTCTGCTGCAGATGTGTCGAGGTATTTTTAAACAAGAAGCTAAGTTTTAGGAGAGGTGAAATTCAGGCTTTAGGCTTTGGGGTTTTTATTTGTTTCATTTAAGTTGGCTTCAGCTAACACTTACTGGTTGTCCTTGACCCAAATCTGCTTTTATGTAGTTACAAGTGTAGGATTCCCATCACTTTTTCCCCCAACAATCCAAACCAGGAGATGGGCAGTTGTTTCTACTAAAAATATATATGTGTATCAGACTACCCTCCTTCAATTTAAAAAAACAAACAAGAACCCTACAATGCATAGACAATTATACATCACAATTATAGTCCACAAGATTTTTTTTCTTTTTTTCTTCCTTTCCTCTCCAAAAAGCAAGCAGCTTTGTAGTGCTTCACTGTCTCCTGGGGTTAACTCAAAACACTGCACTATGTACAAGCTATAGGTGCCAGAAATAACTGGTTTCCTGTATTCAAAAGTCAAAGTGTAAATTTAGCCAGATCTCTCTTGTACTTGGGGTTTTATATCTTGGTTTTCTTAGGGGTCTTTTTCTTTCTTTCTTTTAGGCTAGACTCTTAACTTATACCTGGAGGGGTGTGTGTGATATGAGGTGAAAAAGCAGGAACAGATATTTATTTGGGGATCCAGTTTCTCTGGCTCACTTCTTTGAAATAATGTGAATAATTGCTCAACTTCAGTTTGTGATGTATGTTAAGTGCACAGATCTGAAAAGTAATATTGCTGCAGACTTGTACAATGGACAAAGTCAAAAAGCAACTACATTAATTGTTTATAAGTATGCCTTCTTTTGAAAGGTATTGAAGAAATTAGTCAGTTCATATAAATAATAATTGACACTTTCCCTATTACAAAACATAGTCAGATTTTTTTCACTGTTTAGGCACATCAATACAGTTGATCTGCAGATGGAAGTAACAAAGTTCCTGCATCAGTGTGAGAGCTCAGGAACCTCTCAAATGACAGACTCCTCCTTGCCCACACTCTTTGGAAACAATAACATGAAAATGGATGTTGCTTGCAAGGTACTAATTGCTATTTTAAACACAGCTCTATTTTTCATCAACAACACTAACTTGTAATGCAAGTTGAAGCATTTGATGGTTGAAGCAGTTTCTTGTATTTTTTTTTGGGCAGGTTACTCTTGCATGAATGCAACCCATCATTAATGAAAAATTCATGTTTTTCCTCAGAGTAGCAGAGAACATGTGAGAACTTGGAGCTCATCTCCTCAAAGTTCAAGTTTTCATAGGCAGAGCATCCAAAATACAAATAGTAACATTCCTTTTGACTATGCATCCCATTATATTTGGAAGCAAGGCAAATAATGCTGTTATTTTAACCATTCTTAGCTTTGGCTCATCTCCATCTGTAAATTGCCTAATGTCCCTCAGGGAAGCAGTGTGTGACAATAGACCCTATAATTTGCTGTACTTCTTGGGATGGTGCTGTTTTCTGTTGAAGTAATGCATTTTCTTTTGGCCTCTGGGCAAAATCTGGATTTGCATTAATATTATTTAATTGTACATAATGAAAAAGGAATGTGCATTCCCAGACTTGTCTATACCTCTCTTTTCAGGTCATATTGGAAGGCAAAAACATTGAGGAGGGGTTTGGGATTGCATTTAGAGTTCTCCAGGTATGGAAAAACTTGATATAACAAGCAATATTAATGCAAAGTAACTCCTGAAAGCAGCAATTATTTAAACAAAAGCCTTTTTCCCCCCCAAATGTATTTTAATCCCCCCAAAAGCAAAACTTGTTAAGAGAAAAGTCACAAGTTTAAGTCTTACATGTCCATGTATTTGTGGAAGTTTGGTAAAGAAATTAAGATGCTGTTTCAGTAGGACATTTCCAGAGTAATTGGGTCCTACAAAGGAATGAAGTACAGCTTTTCCTTTGCTGTGCACCTTGTTCAGTCTCTGAACTCTGGCAAACCACAGTCATAGATGTTTGTAGAGACCTCTCACGTGGTACCTCTCTGCAGTTCAGGACAGTCATGCAAAGACAGTGAATAAATAGGCCAGGGCTCTCTCTGTTCTATTCTCCTGATTTGAGAGCAAAATGAATTAACTGGAAACTCTCACTGGGCACCTCTCATTCCTCATGTCTGGGTAAAAGTTGAGTGATTATCAGTCAGCATAGCTCATGAGCCTCTAAACTCTTCTGAGTGTTTCTCATCCATGTAGTCCCAGACAGTAGAGCAGGGCACTTTTGGACAGAGATGGCACACTGAAAGCGTATTTATGGATGTGGCAGGCCCTGCTCCTTCTTTCAGGTCAGGATGTACAAGGCAGAACTCCTGTTTGTAGGGAGATGGAGAGCTTTAGAAAAACAGCACTTCTAAGCAGCAGCAGCCACTACCTTCAGTAAAAACGGAGCAGTGAGTCCAGCTGCCTACCACTTCCATTTCCATCCTTTTTTTTTCTTTACTTACTCATTGCAGGATCAGTTCACAGCTTTTATCATCTCTTCTCTCATGTGGATGGTGTACGATGGTCAATTGCCTCCTGTTTGGGGTATCCAAAGGGTGACTGCTGGTGGGGGGGGGGCTGGAGAAATATAGTGGGAATGTACTAAGTGAGGGAGAGGTGGGTAGGGATCTAGGAAAGAGCTTTTGCCAGAAGAAATAAAACTGATTTTTTGCCAGTCCTGAAAAGAAGGCAGTAACAGCACTCTTGTTCTTAAGCAGGATTAATTTTTACAAGTCTGGTTATAAAAAAAACTTTAAGTCAACCCTGAGCAGTGGTGAGTGGAAAACCAGAGGCTCCCAAAACAGCTTTGACTTTTTTGACTTTTTGGAGCGTGGTGTGGTATTTTGTCCTTAGGTGAGACTGTCTCAGTTGTGTAGACTCTCTCTGAGAAAACCTGCTGAGAACATTCAGTGTGTTGCTCTGATGTTCCATCTACCTCTAGGATTTCCAGCTGGAGGCTACAGAAGTTTACAACAAAGTGGCCAAGCAGCTGGTGAAGCAGCAGAAGTACAGCGAGATCCAGCAGCTCCTGAAGTGTGTCAATGAGTCTGGAGTGGCAGCAAAAAATGATGGGGATAACATTATTCTAAACTGTCTAAATGAGTTCAAAAACATTCCTGCTGAGGTAATTCTGCCCTGCATTGTGTCCTTTTTGAAGTAAAAAGGACATAGACCATACAGGCTGCAGGGAAGTTTGGTGCCTGTACTCACTTCAGTGAGTCCTTTGGATGTTCTGGCTCCTTGCTACGGGCATAGCTGCAAGGTGGGAGTGCGTGGCTTGCCTTGTACAAGATACTCTGAGAGGGAACCATAGGTAGCTATAGCACACTCCTACCCAGCACTTCCCAAATGGATACCCACAGGGAGACAGAACATTTGCTTCACAAGATCCTGTCAAATGAAGGAGGTGTTCCCTTCAGTGAGGTTTCCCTGGCTAACACAGAGGCTGTGTGGAGGCAGAAACCTCCTGCCTCCATAGGAACCAATTTTGTGGTTCCCTTTGCCTACCACAGTGTTTTTTCCATCCCAGTGAAGGAAGGAGATGCACTCTGCTGGTTCAATTAATTAGATTAGGGGATGCAGTCCACTCTTTGGGTCAGGGTGGGCCATGGGGTAGCTCCTGCTGGGATGTGGGGAACCTACGAATTCATTTCATGCAACACAGGCCATGTCCATGAGAGGCGCATAGCGTTCTCTAGGGAAACCCCCCAGGGTTGGCAGGCAGGAAAAGCTGTGGGTAAAGAAAAGACTTGGAATTAGTATTTTTTGTATTTTCTACTTTCTGCAACTCTTGCAGTTGGGACAGTCTAAGCACCTGCTGTGATCTCAGCAGCCCTGCCTGTGCAAAGGGGTTTCATCCCTGATGGGGCAAAGTTTTTCAGACTATTATCACTTCAAGTGTGAACACCTTTTCCCTTCTTTGGATACAGGATCTTGATAATCTGATTCAGGATATGGACAGTGATGAAAACAAGGTAAGTAAAAGCACAGTAGCAAGAGCTAAACAGCCCAGTCTTGGTCTGCAGCTTGCAGGCTCTTTTTCACTGTCTTCTCTCTCATCCTCATGCAAGTAAGATTTTTGAAGGCTACTTCCTAGATTGTAGAAATCACAGGGAATTCCTCAAGGCCATGGTGTTTGTGACATGTGTAAAGCCGTGACATACAGGTATCAATTGGGACTATCCCTGTTAGTTCCCTGAGAGCCCTCAGAGTGAGGGCTGGGCATTTGTTAGAGTGGGAGGAGAAGTATTTCAGAAAGGCACATTGGTGGGTTTGTTTGTTTGGTATTCAACTTTTCTCATAGGTGCAGGTAGGTTTCTAGTAATGGCAGACAGCTAATGATGACCACTTCAGCTTATTGTTTCAGGATTGTACTATTTCTGTGGTGATCAAGAGTTAAATGATAAAAGTTCTCCAGCTTCTGATAAACTTTTTCTCTTAGAGGAAATGAAGCCTAAACTAGTTTATTTCTTTGTCAGCTTTCATACCAGCCAGCCAAGTCACTGGAGAACTGTAGATGCCTGTTTATAGAAGTGGCTGTGACTCAGCATTTGGGGATTGTTGTAGATCCTGCGTGGCATAGCTGGGAATAAAATCTAAAGATTTTTGACAGTCCTCTGTCTGCTCTGAATGACAAACTCATGGTTGTAGGCAGATTGAAAAATGGGCTTTAATTCTGCTTTTCTGTAAGATCTATCACTGATAGATGGGAATTGTTCTAGAACCAGCAGTGGAACAAATGACAGATTCAGACTCTTTGCTGTGAGGATACTGTAATTAATGCACGAGATAGGATTCCTGAGAGTAATTTCATGGTAATACAGTAAAGGAGTGTCTACAAGACACAAACTTAAGAAAATACACCTGTTTGCCCATCTCTTTCACTGGGATCTGCTTCTTGCCATTCTCTTCGGTAATGTGGTGCTCCTACCTCGTACAACACGCTTCTGAACTGGGTATTTCCTGTGAGTCCTTGCTTTAGCTTGTCCAGTTAGTTTGCTGCAGCTTTCTGAGCAGGCTGTGCCTGCCTCTCGTGCTTCAGATCCAGGCCTACATGATGTGCAACAAGCTGCGCTCGGCGTACCTGGTGTCGGTGCGGCAGGAGAAGGCGCGGGCCGTGCAGCTGGTGCAGCACGTGCGGCAGCTGGCCGAGAGCAGCGGCGACCACGTCGTCAAGGCCATCTGTGCCCAGTGGCTCGCAGTGCACCAGCCCAAGGGGAGAAGTCGGCTTCCCCAGGGCACTAGGAAGTAACATGTAACTGACATTCGCCGTCATACTGAAGGAGAAGGCTTCAAGACAGCTCAGAGGTGTCTGCTCCAGCAGCCTCTAGGTAAAATGGAACTCTGTTGATTGATGTCGGTGGCAAATGGATGCTGCTAATGTGCCTCTGGTGAAAGGAAGGGAACTAAATTACAAGTGCCAGTCCTGTATTTTGACAAACAGTCACTACCTCAGGGTGTTTTTTGGCTCTCTTTTTGATGGGGGGAGAGGGGCAGTTTCAAACTGAACAAACAAGGATTTAGATGTATGGAAGACAGCACTTCTGTTTCTGGCTTTAGTTTTTGGATTTTGTTGGCTTTTAATTTTGGGGGGGTTGATATTTTTTGAAAAGCACTGGACTTAATAATATGTGGTTTATTTTTAATCCAGAAAACATATGTAGAGAGGACAGAAAAATTTTATCAACTCAATGTAGCCTAGAGTATAAAATTTTCGTGATGTTTCCTGAAAAATTTTCAAGATTGGAGAGTTCTTCTGTTACAAAGACTAAAACTCAGATTTTTTTTAGCTTGTTTGAAAAGGTAGGAACTGATTCTTTTGGCAGATTTGTACTTACCAGTAACACTGTGTGATGTGTGCCATAGATGTGGCACTCGGGCTAGTGCCAACTAGATGAATGAAGTTATAAAGGGTATATGCTGTAAGGGGAGTACAAAGGGAAAATAAGCCTTTAAAATAGCTGAAAAATCATGTGCCTCTTTCTTTATAGGGTAATAACCAATGAATCATTGTGATGCAGCTTTATGACTGAACAGTTGACAGTAAACTTCCACAGTTTTTCATCAGGTATGGCAAAGAATAAGGATAGAGCAAACTGTGGCAAAATTAAGCAGGTGGTCTGTATCCCTGTCACATAGGGATGTATTTATTTATTTATTACCAGAATAATTTGTCTCTGTCAAGTACAATAGAACACCAAACTGGACACGCCCTGTATTGACAGGTTTTGCTCTGAAGTGTTAAGTTGATCGGTTTTATGAAAAAAAGCAGCAATCTTTGTGCAATGTCTGTGTTTAGGGATGCTGAAAAAAAGTAGCTGCTTCTCTGCAACTAGCACTGGGACATGAGAAACTGGCAAAAATGTGTTAGACAGTAGTAGGACCTTCAAAAAAAAAAAAAAAAGAACAAAACATGGTGTCCCCAAGAGTTTGTTTGCTGTTTACATGTATTTCGGCACAAGAAGTAGGAAAATGAATTCACTTTATCAATAAAAAATTGTTTACATCAAAAAACCAACAGGTTTTCTGAAGTGTAATGTAAATAGTTTTAGTACATAAAATAATTGAGACTATCAAGTAGGAGTTTTGCACTATCCCCAAGCTTACTATAATGAAAGAACAGACTTCCATGGTGTTGGAAAGGATTTGGTCCATCTTCTTCAGGGTTTCAAGAGCTGACACAAACACCTCTCTTTGGAGGTGCTCTGCTCTGCTCACTAGAGCAGAAATGACCACATACAGCTTTCAGAATCCCCTGACCACAGATTTGCATTATCTCATTAGTGAACAGTACTAATGAAAGCTTTTGTTTCCTTGGTCAGACTGACCTAGCTTTCCATCAGCTTACAGCCATCAGGCTAATCCTAAAACGTGGCACTGCCTATGGCTTCAGTCATTTTTAAGTCTCTGATTATGGGGAGGAGATTTTACTGTGTGTGGGTATCCAAATCTGCATTGCTATAATGTTCCTGTTCTGCTGTGTTCCTTCAGCTGCAGAGAGCACTAAGAGTGGAGTTTGCCATGCAGACCTGTCAGTTCCCTACCTACCTTTCTTCCTGACCTCTTTGCACTGTACCTGATGCACTTTATATAGTGTTTGGTGTAATTTGATGTTCTTAACCTGGAATTGTAGGGATCTTTCTTGTACCAGCAGAACTGGAATTTTGACCCTGATTAATTACATTGTGTCATAAATAGTGCAATTATCAAGGGGCTTTGAATTTTTGAGCAGGAAAAAGGGATTGAATACTGCCAGTTTTAAGAGAATTTCTCTGTTACTGACCAAGGTTTGTTTACAACTAAAACAAAAATAAAGTATTATGACTGTTAATGTATTTTCAGTTTATTTTTTATCTCAGCACAGCTAGGGTTCTCTTTCTAGACCCGGATTTTGCTTTTGGAGTAATTAGAAGGGGCGTAATTGTTCTATCATGCCAAATGTATGTGTTACTGAGTATCCTCAATATTTAGATCAACTGGAACGTCACGTCTTTAGAAGTCCCCCCAGCAGCTAGGTAGCCTAGGCAGTTGAGCCTCATGTGTGTACTCAATAATCCTCTTTAGGGAGCTTTGCAAGTTAATCTAACTCTCCCTTACAAGCCTCCCTTTGAGACAGCTAAATGAGCTTTAGCTTCCTCATTTTTTAGAGATCAGCTGAGAGGTATAAATTACTTGCTCAAGGTCAAAGAGAGTGGATGTATGTCTATAGAAATGTTTATTAAATATGTCTTATGTTAAGTCTACAATCAGACTTCTTTAAGAAGTGCATTGACCTGCAAAAATATTTAACACCAGAGACACTTTTCTGCTTTTTTAAAAAATGGTTTCTCTTGCTCCTGAAGTCACTTTCAAGATCAGAGAATGACACACAGAAAGCAAGCCAAGGCTCCTGTGGTAGGTAACATTCTACTGCTACATTATAGGTGTGGATTTAGCTTCATAATTGGGATGCAGCATAAAGAGGGAGGGGGCAAAAACAGTAGAGTGACAGGGAAAAACACAAAGGGACTTTTTAAAATGTCACCTGGACTGAATTCTCTACATTAGTGAGGCAGATGCAGATAACAGCAACACCAAGTAAACTGATTCAGCATTTATGAAAGAAGAGACAGGGTCCTGTTGTAAAAGGAAAGTGTCTTTATTCAGTAATGCTCAGAGGTAGCACAGGACTGATCTGCATAGACATCATCCAGACAGGAAGAATTAAAATTAGCATTGGTTTTCCAAAACTGGCAGTTGGTCACAGTGGCAGGCTCATATGCAAGTCCAAAACTTCCAGGCTTTTTTTCTCAGAAGCAGAAGATAATCCTGTGAACTGTGGCACTTGGTTTCTGACTGCTTAACTCTTTCAGAAATAATCTCTGATTATGGATTGCACTCCAGCAATTTGCACTCACATAGCACTGGAGTTCCAGGGGAGGAGTCCCAGCACTATGTGGCCTGAGCCAGCTGCTTTGTGGAAGTGCAAGCTGTGTGGTCCTGCACGGGCAGGCTGGCAGCCAGTCACTGTCAGCCCAGTAGCTGCTGGATTTCTGTGCAAGTCTTACCTTCCTGTCCTGGAGCCAGCTTGACCATAATACCAAGACAGTCCTGCCTCCTGCTTCAGCTATTTAGCTCTAGGAAGTTTGGTGTCATTTAAAGCTAAAGTCTCAGCTGAAGTTGTTCAGTATTTTTTAACATGGTTGAGATGTTCCTTATTCATTCTGCTCTATTTTCTAGGTTCTAAAGTAATTTAAAGTGAAGCTGGGGAGGGTTTACTGTAACAACTTTTACACCGTCTTTGTTCAGTGCTTCACAAGAGAGATGTTGATTTTTTTAATAACTTGCCTGTGCACAATTGCAGCCCTCCTGCAGCTTTTAACCTCCTAGTCACACCAAAACCTGGGTTCTCAGAAGATTTGCCAACCCTCAGTTAACCTACTGCAATCAGTGGGTATTAAGGGCCACAATACTTCAATGGCTAGGGTCCAGCTTCTTACAGAGCATGCAGAGAAAGTGATTCCATGTAAAAAACTTTACCTAATGCTTGGCACAAAAAGGCCAGGACCTGCTTCTTTGTGCTAGAGAGTATTTGTATTGCATTACTTTCCAGAAAATGTAATATCCCAAAGTATTTTTGCTCTGCCAGTTCATAGGGTGGGAACTGAAAGTAATCTCATAGGTCATAAGTTTAGAATCCTACATTCTTACTATTGCTGTTAGGGAAAAAAACCAACCAAACTTTATTTAAAATAATTCCTTGTTACTTCATAATCTAAACCTAAGACTGCAACCTCCCTTTCTATTCTAAAGCCAGAGAACCGTAGCCTCAAGCTGCTGTGTGAGATAACAAGCAGGTTGCTCCCTGCATTGGTGCTCTAATTCTCCAGCTAGGAAGAGGGACTGATTGCTTACAAATCTCAATCCTTAAGAGTAATATTCCAGAAATTCAAATTATATTGTGCCCACAGTGCCATCCTTAGGGCGGCTGAAGTATCAGGGTTGTACTCTTGAGGTCTCCCAGCAGTGCTGTTCCCTGGAGAAGCGTTGCTGGGCCCAGCCAGGGACACTCTTGGTGCTGTTCAGTCCCACTGGATGCCAAGGAGCTCACAGCTCACGCTCCAGAGCTTCTTTGCAGTCTCATCATCCCGACCACGTGGAGATACGTACGCTGGCTGGCAATCACTGTAAGAAAAACACTCTTTTAATCCTTTCAAGTCTAAGAGCTCCATCTACATTAGCATACTGAAATGTCTGTGTTAAGATTAGGGAGTTGTGCTCTATCAGCTTAATTCAATACTAGTTCAAGAACAATGGGAGCTATCCAGCAAATGAGCAAGGGTTGGTGCTAAGTCACCGCAAGAAAGATTTCTTTCCAACTAGCTAGGGAAGAATCTCTCCCAATGGCACCAAGAACTGGCAAGCAAGTGCAGCTCTATCTGTTGTCTCAACGCTTAAAGAAGCCTCACTAGTGTGCATTCTCATTAATACCACTAAAAAAGCACATGTGCTCCAACCAAGCTCCTCAGGAGCACGTTTCCTAAGACACACTGGAAAAAAATCACTCAAACAGCCCTTCATTCTAAACTATTTATCCCACTATATGCCCATGAATAACACTGTAATAACCATGTATGGTTACCCCCTTTCCATTATCATCTGAACTGTGGCTCCTTTCTTCTCAGCTCCTCCAATCAGAAAGCACTCAGTCTGGAAAAGAGGGTCCTGTGTTCTCAACTGTAATGCTGCAATAACTTGGGAGTTTAAGAGTACAGAAGAAATGGCATTTTGTAAGGTTTCCATTCAGCTCAGTGTTTATAGATGGAGTCTTTAATACTCCTGAAATGACTGCTGGACTTCCACCTGTGTCTCTGTGGCATACCATTTTTTTTCTTAATGTCTACACTTGTGTTTTATGGTCTGGCCTGGAAAGTGAAAAGGATTCTAGGCTAGTCCAGTGTAAATTATGAATTAGCATTGAAGCTTCTTGTTTCCCACCACGTCCAAAACTCCCTTTTTTGTAAGAGTTTAAATTCCACCAGTTTTCTGTACTTCAGGACATCAATGCTACATTTTTATCCCAAGACACACAGTCAGGGAAGACTTAAGATGTCTATTTATATACTCAGGTCTCATTAAGATGGTACTAACTCCCAAATGAAGATCAGGCGATGTCATTACAGAGACTTATCTGGTCACAAATCACAGTAAGAAAGCTCTGCAAAGACACAATGGCTCCAACAGCACCCATGTGAGGGAGGGAAAAAAAACCCCAACAAATTTTCTTATTTGTTCCCAAAAAGCAGTATTGTTACAGTGCTCTACATGCAATGGGAAGCTGGCAGACATATCTGTGGGAATCTGATTGAATAGCAGTCTTCAAATATAGAATAATGATGACTTGAAACTGCTCTGGGCTGTGGTTTTGGTGATTGGAAAAAGAGAACAATGTAGGGTCCTGGAGTAAGTCAAAGAAGTAAAAAAATAACAGATTTTGTAATGGGAGCTAGACAAGACCATTTCCATGACAGCATGACAAGCAGCCCAGCAAGCGTTCCTCCCAGCTGGTGGGTCTATCACACTGGAGGATAAAGTTATTTGGTCACATGCCAGACCTGAAAATCCCACCTGCCTCTGCAGCTCCATCAGCTCTCCCAGCTCCCTGAAAGCACAGGCCCTTCTGCTCCAGTGGGGTAAAACTACGAAGGGAAATGAAGTAGTCTTCCCAGAACTGACTGAAGTGACCTAATTAACTACACAGTTCTACTGAAAAATTATTTTTCCAAGTGTTAGGCAGGGCAGCATTAGAGCTCTGAGCACATGACAGCCATTCCTGCACTTTGAGTACATTAATATTTCTAGCACTAAAGGACATGCTATTGTATGAAGTGTTGCACAGGTCAGGTGTTTCTTCTAACATGGTTGCAAAAGACCTGGAAGGGGTAATGCTCTATTTGTCACCTTCAGTCTTACTAGACAGCCTCTTACCTGGTCCCTTCTTAATGAAGAACGACAGTAAGTCCCATATTCACCAGCCAATAAAGTTGCCTTCCACAGAGTATCACTTCATCAGCTTGCACCCACCTGAAATACTGTCCAGTCACAGAGTCCAGCTCCTCAGCTACTGCACAGTAGACACTGGTCTGAGCTCCTTCACAAGGCGTCTTCAAGAAGAAGGAGAAGATCTTCCACAGCCAAGTCATTACAAACGAGTGCCGGACCAGTTCCGAATAGACAGAACCGGGATGGAGAGCGTTTGCTGTGACTTTAGTGCCTATGGCAAAATAAAGTAATCCAGGACAAATCTGCATGGATCAAAGTGTCTTTAAAAGAAGAGTAATATACTCCTCAATTCTAGCTCTAGATATTCTGTAACTTAAAGGAGAAGTCCTTTAAGTAGCCTTGGATACAGAGAGTAAGTGAAGTCGTCTCTAGTTACTGCATGCTGGATGTGACGGATACATGTGACCTCTTAGCCAAATCAGCAGTAGTTTGGTACAGGCTCCAAAGAAGATAAATGTCTGAGCTGTAAATGGGCCAGAACTCCTCTAGGAAACCCACAGAGGCCAGTAAGTATCAGTGCACATGCATTTGAAGTAGCATATGGCTTTTCCAATCTCTTTTACCCAGGAAGGAATAAGGCTGTGGATGCACTGAGTCTTGTGTACCTTTCCCGCTGTATGTAATTTGAATACAAGCCAACCACTCCATTCCATAAATATTACAGCCTAAGTAAACCTTCTCTGAGCTCTCCCTGCTAGGCGACATGACTGCAGGGTGACGGTCTTCCCTTGAGCTAGCTCACCTCCCAAGGCTGTTCCTCAAGGCAGAGACCTTTTAGCAGCAGCAAACCTTCAGATGAGCCCAGCTGAACCTCAGCTCAAACTACAAGTGGACTGCACAGCGGGTAACTCTCCCCTGGAGCAGGGATTCCTCTCAAGGTTTGAGATTTATTATCTGAGACTGAGAGCCTTCCTTAAGCAAGGCAGAGAGGCCCTTTGCTTGCCACAAATCCTTGGTAAGTGACTGCTGAATTAATACTGAGGAAATATTACTAGTCCATGTAGCTACTCAATAATAATTATTATAAAATTTGTATGGATAATTCCATTACATATAAGTTGTCCAAGTCTGAGGCTAAAACCGGACCTAGGCTCCCTAAGGAGTTTAAAAAGCATGGGGCTCCATGCTGAGCCTCGTGATTCAACAGGAGGGTCTTCCTTACACAGTGTGTTTCCAATCCTGTGTGAATCATTTTAACTTAATTCTAAATCAGTTTTCCTTTGTATGTGTCTTCCACGTAAGTAATAGAGTGAACCTTGCCATCATACTTTAAGTCACCCTTTTATGACATCAGGTTAAAAAACACTTTTGCTAATACCTTTGATGGTGATTCTTGAAGCAGTTTAAATCACTCATCGATGGCACGGGAGCATCCCCTGCTCCCTTCTAAACACAGGAGTCATTATGTGCCTTCTGCAAAACAAAGTGCTAGAGGGCCTGAGTGCTAAACCAGCAGCAGTTTCCAGCAGGCTTTTGAGAATGCCTGCCTCTTTTGACTTACTCTAATGGTAATTTCCTGGGGAAGACACTGCTTCTGTTGTAGTAAATAAATACTACTTAAGTTTATGAACAGGACTGAATGATACAACTGTGATAGATGTTGTGATATACAAGGTACCGTCTAATCTTATGCTTGCTCTATGGGCCACTAACCTTTAAGGCAGCTGAGTGTGCATTAGCTTTTCTATTGGAGACTGCAGCTGTGGCTCTGTTTTCAGCTTCCATCCACATACCACAACTGTCTGTGTGGATGCAGCTAGTATTTGACAAGCACCAAAGAAAAATGAGATACATTGAATTGTGCTAAGCTACTAAACTCCTCTACCCTGATGCTGTGAAGACAGTCTGTGTTGTTAAGTCTCCTGGTTCCACAGACAGCACTTTTGCTCTTCCTGCAAAGAAGACATTTCTTTGACATTTGACATTTGCCTCAAACCATCCAATTTCTGCATAGACAATTTGCAGCCCTTCCTTCAATCCACTCTCCCCATCCATGGTGCTCAGAAAGCCAAGCAGATAACCCCCCTGGCTGCCTCTGGAACTTGCCTTGCAGCCGCCTGGCCAGCTCCCGCGTGAAGAGCACGTTCGCCAGTTTGCTGTGACAGTAGGCAAGGCCACGATTGTAGCTCTTCTCCCCATGGAGATCATGGAAGCGGATTCGGCCTCCGTGGTGAGCCAGCGAGGACACGTTCACGATGCGGGCTGGGGCACACTGCTTCAGACGCTCCAGCAAGAGGAAGGTCAAGAGAAAATGACCTAGGGGGGAGACAAAAGGTCATCCTTCTAGCAAGGGTTCCCCTGCTTGCTTATATGTGGTATCTTACTGCTGCCCTCATTTCAAGTCCAGGAAAAAGAAAATTTCTGTTAAATTCCCCTGAGTTAACATCTGCGCTTTTTTGGGGCCTTCAAATTCTGCTCCTCATCTTCAAAAAACTGGGGCTGTCATACATTTCAAAATATCCCAGGTAACACATACAGATACTTAAACTGGATCCACGATACGCAAATACATCGCACTGCATCTCCAGAACTCTGACTCTGGCCCTCCATCCTTCCTGGGAAAGGAAGAATGAGGAAGAGAAAATCTTAAAGCAGGATTTTCCTTTGGCATTTTGCAACAAATGTCCATGTTAGAAGAAGATGATCTTTAAGGGCAATTCCAGCCCAAACCATTTGACGATTCTATGATTCCATATTGAGTGCAAACATGACTCCATTGGCCTTACCAAGATGATTGACTCCCAGATGCATCTCAAAGCCATCAGCAGTCTTGGAGTAAGGGCATAACATTACCCCAGCATTATTAATGAGAATATGGAGTTCCTTCTCCTCTGCAAGAAACAACAGACATCCTTAAATAAGGAAACAAAGAATGCAGACAGGAAGGTAGCACAAGTCACCCCTTGCTGCCTGACTTGCAGCCACATCACCTTAAAAAAAGGATATGGCTCCTACCACAAACTAGCTCATGGCTTCTGACCAGCCCCTGCTGTGAACCACAGTACCCAAGAGGTACAGAGACAAGCAGGGCAGGGATTTGGCAATGGTTAGAAGAACAGACAGCAGTCCTTGGTAAAATATTCTCACTAAAAAGACAAATCTAGTTACTGTACCTGCTAGAAATCTCTCAGCAAACTCCCGGATGGACTTTGTATCAGCCAAGTCCAGTTTTTTCGCAATGACTTGCTGGTTCCCGGTCTCAGCTCGGATTTCACTGGCTGCAGCTTCTGCCTTTGCTGTGTCTCTGCAGGCAATAATTACCCTTGCACCTGCAAGGAGGGGATGGGGGAACAACAGGAACAGGGACTGAGATCACTGGAGCACACTGGATGATCAAGGCTATGACAAGCAGGCTGACCATGCCCAGAAATTAGAAACAATATATCGTTTCTTTAGGGAACTAGCATCAGTCAGGGGGGTGGCTGGAAGGGACAAAGCCTTTCCCACTCAAGCATGAGTTACAATCCAGCTGAAAGATGATTTCAGACCAGGCAAATGCACATCTTAAGTGCCTCTGTCCATGTTCTCCCAGGTCAGGAGTGCATACAACAACAGTGGTATAGGATAGGGTTGTATCTGCCTCTATAATGGGAACAGCAAGCCAGGAGCACATAAAGGTGATGGATTCCAGCCAGAGTAATTTCTAAATGGATTGTGAACAGGTAGTTTAATCTTCTTACCAGTTAGCCAAATAACATCTACATCAAATTAGCTTGAAACACGAATAACTAAAGCACACTGTGGTGGACCTATGGCATTTCCCAGCTTCATACAAGCAGAATCCAGGAACTCCCCAGTCCCCTCGAATCAGTTGCACTGCAATGCATTTTTATGTCCCCAAGGCACATTTTTGGAGTCCAAGCAATGAAAACAGTTGAGGAACTGGGAACTTGCACCTCAGTGGTTACAGCCTCTGAAGGAACAGCACTTCGACTCATCTGCAGTAACTCTGGAATCCAGTTTACTTCAGTATAAGCCTACAACACGTCTTCCTTAGGTCCAGAAAAGGGGCTACTGACACAAGGCACAGCCTCTCCGGCCGCAGAGGGATGCCTGCTGACGAGACTGCACTTGCCTCTTCGCGCGAGGTCTCTGGCGGTCTCCTTCCCGATGCCTGTGTTGGCTCCCGTGATTATCACCACCTTCCCCTCCAGCCTTGCTGTGGACTTACACCGTCCTCCTGCGACATACCGCCTGCAAGAGGGGAGGCACCAGTCACCTCTGCCTCCTCAGGGGGCTCGGGCCGGGGCTGAGCACCCACAACCTGGGGCGTCGCATCAACACTCGTGCTCACCGCTGCGCCCTGGGCCCCAGGGAGCCACGGGCGCCCTCACCTGAAGCGGCTGCTCGCCCCCCTGCCGTGACCGGGACACCGGCAACGCGCCCCCCGATCCCCCGCGCTTTCCCGAGCGCGGCCCCGCCCTCGGGCCCCGCCCCGTCCGTGCGTCAAGTGGAGCCACGGCTCACATTGGCTGCTGCCGCGCGCCCCGAGGCCTTTTGGCCAATGGGCTGCGCCGCCGCGCCCTGAGGAGAACGCGGGCCCCGCCCCTGCCGCTCCTCCGCGATCGCGCCGGTGCCGGGACGGAGCCCGGGCTGAGCGAGCCCCGGCAGCGCGGCAGTGTCACCGGGGCGCTGGAGCTGGGCAGGCCTGAATAACTCCGACCCCAGCGCGGGCTGCAGAACGGGATTCCCGCTGTTCGCGCTCCCGCCACACACGCACAGACACACAGGCGCTGAGACGCGAAGCGCGCCGGCTCCGCGCCCCAACGGGCGCCGCTCTGCCGGGCGGAACACACGCGAGGGGCAGGGGCTGCGCTCGGTAAGACGCACCTGATGTAGGGCGCTGCCACGAAAAGAAAGATGGGGACGGAGACGGCGGCGCCCAGCGCGGCTTCCCAGCAGTTGAGCATCGCTGCCGCCAGCTACGCGCGCACCGCCAACGCACGGCTCCCGGCAGCCCCCGCCCCGCCCCTTTGGATCCGCCTCCGCCCCTCCCGCGTTGGCCGCGCCCACTGCCCTGCCGCCACACCTCCACCCCGGGAGTGCCCGCGGGTGCACCCGCATCCCGCTGCTTTTTACCCCACAACCACCTGAAAGGGCACCGCACGACTCCGACCTGGGTCCCGCGAAACATTCTGAAACTCACTCCTCAGTTAAGGAGACGAGAAATGTCTGCGGAGACAGCGCAGCGGCGGCTGTCGGCAGTGGCGTTTGAAGCACGTTTTTACAACCTCACGCCGCGGTTCATGTCGTTAACCCTGACAAGGGGCATACAGCGATGTACACGTGGGCAGGCGCCCAGGCCTGGGAGCAGCATGGTGGCGGCAGGTCACGCCGGTACCGGGGAGCCGCGGGCTCGCACCGGCGCTGCCGGCCCGGGGCGCTCCGTGGCGGCGGCACACGAGCGCCCCAGCGCGGTGCTGGCGT
>VZRH01006717.1:1599984-1631743 GCA_013397555.1 Urocynchramus pylzowi | reverse complement strand
TCTTCTGCCGTGCGTTGTCTCCAGCTTCTGCCCTGTCCTGCTGGCTTTGCAGGGGTGTGGCTTCACTCCCCGAGAGCTCCTCTGCTCTGGCAAATTTCAGCTCCGCTGGCAAGCACTGCCGTGCTAGGCTCACAGCATCAGTCTCTGAGGAGGAGTTGTTATTTAGATGCTCTTTCACGCTGTTTCTATTTGAACTGGAGAACAGGAGGCTCAGGGGTGACCTCCTCACGCTCCACAACCACCTGAAAGGAGGCTGCAGCCAGGTGGGGTCGGCCTCTTCTCCCAGGCAACCAGTGGCAGGACAGGACTCTGCCAGTCTGTCTGTCTTAAGCTGCACCTAGAGAAGTTAAAGTTGGACATCAGGAAGAATTTCTTTGCAAAAAGGGCGATTAGACATTGGTATGAGCTGCCCAGGGAGGTGGTGGAGTGACCCTCCATGGAGGTGTTTAAGGACAGACGGGATGTGGCACTCAGTGCCATGGTCTAGTTGACAAGGTGATGTTTGGTCAGGTTGGACTCAATGAATGCAAAGATCTTTTTCAGCCTAATTGATTCTGTGATTCTGTAACAACTGCAGTGCTTTGGGGGTTTGGGGTTCTTGTCCCCCCTTTTTTTAATTTGCTATGTTGGATTTACAATTAAAACCTCGTTGGCAGAAATAGAAGCAGTTTTTATTGTCAGAACTTCCCAGAAGTATTTGTAGATTTGTTGGAGAATGTTTGCATTTTAGATGACTGTTTTAAAAGTCTGGTTTGTGCTCTATGTACTCAGGAAATAGAGAAAACATATCATTCTAACCACACTAAGTTGTACTGGTTAGAAACACAACCTGCTTTTGCAGGTATTCTTTATACCACACCAGTGGGTAAAATGCTCTGACAGAACACTCCTCTGTAGGGATCTGTGCTTCTGATTCGGTCCTTGATACTTGGCAGTGTTCTGAGAACCAGAAAGGGAAGTGATGTGACGAGGAGAATTTTGCCACTGTCATTGAATGCCTCTGATTAAACTCTTCCTGTGAGAAATGTAATCCACGGCTGTTAGGAGCTGCTGTAGTTCAGCTCAGGTTTTGTACCCCAGTGATGGGCAAGGGCTGTCAACCACATTCTGCTCATTCTCCCCCAAGTGACCAGTTTTGTGTAAAATCATAAAAACAGTTTGTTCACAATATACCACTCTGCACTGGATAACACAGAGCATGAAACACTTCCTGTTTGTTTCTGTTTAATAATGAGTTAAATTCAGGGCCACAGTCCTTGTCATCAGCATTTCCAGGAAGTTTGGTACAAACATTTGCAAATGACTACTTGCAAACCTGACTTAATTTCACTAGTGGTCAACAAGGATAAAAAGCTTAAAAGAAGCAATACCCTTTACTGGCAGAAATCCTTATTTTCATATAGAAATGAGCATGATCACTTTCTTGGTGAAGTAAAACTTTGTCAGGTCTCCTTGACACTGTGGTAGTCATGAGCAATGAATTCTGAGCCATGGGTTTAAATGGAGTATTTACAGGCAACTATTTTTGCAATATTTGCGATTTTTTTCAATAGACTGCAAATAATTACAAGTTGAATTTTCAGACATGCTAAAGAATTTTAATACAACTGTTCTGTTCTTTAAATTTTTTTTGCTGCAAAAATCCTGGCACTATTTTTTCAAGTGTTTCTAAGAGAGTTTAAGATTTAGGATTTTGTCTGTCTGGTAGAGTCGTTCCACTCTCCTAATGTTCTTTGTTTGCTTCTTGTACTTAGGAGGAGGGGAGTGTATGTTTATTTTTCAAGTTATCTGATCCTGCAATATTCAGGAGGTGATAAAAGAGACCTTGGAATACTCTTTTAAGACAATTCACATGCTCTGAAAGCAACGCAGAACCTGTAGTCCTTGGGACATCTTTGAGGGGAAGAGGTTTGGAAATGCTGTTTCACTCTGTATAAACAAGATGACAAATTCCTAATTCTAGAAACCCCTTCCAAATTTGTAAGAATGGGAAACAACCTGGGTAAGTTTCAAATCATGTGTTTTCCTCCACATGAATTCAGTGAGCTGTACTTTCCAACTGAATCTCTTTCTAAGTGATTGGAAATAATTCAGTTAGATGTTGATGATGGGTCATGCTGCCATGGCCCAGGCACTGCTGCAGCATTTCAAAGCTCTGTCCTTGTGCTTTGAGTTGTGGTTCAGCGCAGAGCGGCGCCAGGTGAATCTCTCAGTGTATTTTGGTTTTCTGCATACTGGCCAGATCCAGTGGAATGTTTTCAAGCCACATTGCTGGATTTCTTGTTGGCCTGTAGACAAAAAGGTCTCGAGCTGTTGCTGCTTGGCTTACCTAAACCATTCCATGATTCTATGCCTTTTGGAAGCTGGCATTTCTTTGGCTGCAAGCTTATAAGTGCATCATCTTATTAGTCTGCATGGGAGAAGCAAAGCAGGGAAATGCTGCTTTTCCAGATCTCTGATGGGTTTCCATGACTGTGAAACAGCAAAGTGGGTTTAAGAGGGCACTGCTTGAATCAGATTAGTGAAATGACCTGTATGAAATAAATTACCGACTTCCAAAGGCTCTTTTTCCACAGTTCATGTCCGTGATTTCACTTGTAACCCAGCTACACAAACAATGGCATCAGCACAAATGTATATGGTGAAAAATCATGGAGGAAGTTGAGGAGAGTGTATTTAAGAACCTCTTAAGTCAGCATTTCCTCCTGAATAAATTGGGATGTGAAATTGCATTTCCTGATACCAGCTGATATGCAATATATTGGCAACCATGATGAAGCTTAGTCTGTAATAATTCCGTGTGCTACGTGAGACCACAGCTACTTCTTCAGATGATGGGTTTTAGTTCTGTCTTAGGTTCTCTACAGTTCAAATTCTGGGCTTAATCTGAATTTGAACTGAGAAGGAAAGCCTACAGCTTAGTCATGCTGTATATGTGAGAGGAGCTATATACCAGTGTTCTGAACACTTCAAGTTTTTTTTCCTATCTTCTGTTGAGATCTCAGTGGTTTAAAAACTACTTCTTTTGCAGAGGACTGTTCTTACCAAGAGGCATTATCAAGTGAGATTTTTTACTGTGATGATGTTTTTATAATGTTGTATGTAATTATGTCTTTAATCAAATTGGAGGAGTTTTACCAAGATGGCAGTCTACATTTTCTGCTGCCTAGAATTTTGTTTAAGACTGAATAATAATCTTTTGAGAGAGGTGAATTAAGCTAGGTGCATAGTTATCAGATTTCTGATAGAATTTGGTTTTGTTTGCAGTACTCTACAACAGTCCTCTAGTGTTCATCTTCAGTGCTTTTACAAAAGATTGCAGAACATGTGTTTTTGCTCAGTTGAGATAAGGAGAATTTCAGATTTATACTTTCATTGATGGTGGATGTTGGAGAGATATGATATTTTTTTAGCATAATAGATTAACAGCAGTGAAACCCATTCTTTGGTCTCCAAAGCCCTAGGTACACAGCTCTGGGTAAATTACTGTCTCAAACAACTGAAACGTCTAGTGTTGTCGGCTGATTCAAACCACTCATGTCATTCCAGAGGAGGGGAACATTTGGGCTTTAGTCTGTGAACCTGAGGTGATACCTTGGTGGCATCTTTTATCTCAGAGAACTCTGGAATGCTTATCCTGTGTGCTTAGGTACTTTATGACCATGGGAATGCAGAGTGCCAGATCTGCCAGGACCTTCAGGGTTCACTTGAAAATGTAGATTGACCTGATGTTCTGTTACAATCCAAATTATAGTTTCAGCCTTCAGTAATCTTGCCAAGTGTTTCCAAAAAATAAGAAATGTATTTATAAGCTCTTTACCAATGTGTCTTCTTTGCTGTTCTTACACACAAAGTGTTTTTCAACGTGCAGTTCTGTCAGTGGACAATGAAGGACAGTAGGTCAGAAAAGTATTTGAAAAATTACTTCTTTTGTCTACCTAGAGGCAGTGTTCAGCATTTGGAAGAGCGATTTCTGCTCTCTTGCCCCACTCCCATCTGAAAAGTCGTTGTAAGAACAAGCTGTTCCCATTTGAGATAAATTTTGACCTGGTGTTCTGCAGCCAGCTGTCTATGGCAGCTTCCTTGTTTTTAATGGGATGAGTTGGAGTTCTATTGTCATTTCTCTGTGGTTGATCTGACATACTGCTTTTACTTTCCCAGAGGAGAAGAAAAAACTGGTTCGAGAATTTGATGAGAAGCAGCGTGAAGCCAACGAGACGGTGAGTGCGGGGCTTCCGGCCTTCCTGATGGGTGAGACTGCTGCCTTGAAAAGGACAGTACTTACAAATGTTACTTCTTTATGGATCCTATTCTAGCAGGCAGGAGGTTAATTTTTTTACTGTTTGATGATTGATCTGATAGGTGTGTCTGTGTTTATTAAGACTGTTGTGTATACTTATATGCATACATAAATATAGACAGATATTCTTACGTGTTTTTTGAGGGGTTTTTGAATGCTAGGTTTTGATAACTGCCTCAACTTTGTTGAAAAAGTGGAGTGGTGGAGGTGCAGTTAAAATTGCTAGAGGTTTTAGGGCAGGCATGTACGGAATCTGCTGCCTTGGGTTTTTTATTGCCCTACTGTCTTTTTTTCATGTTGGTCTTAGCCTGTCTGATCTTTCTGTAGTCATGTATAGGCTTGCTGGGCAGCAGGTGATATGGAACAGCACCAAAAAAGCCATGTGACTTGTCTTTTAAAACAAGACATTATGGATTAAGCTTTCTTTTCATATTTCAGTGTGCAGTTTGTTAGATTGTTTTTTAGTCTCAGCTGAACATGATGCTTTATTCCCCTAATTTACTGGGGTTTATTGATGGGTATCTCTAGGTGATGATGATCTATGAGATGTAGACCTTCTGCTGTGGGAGAGCTCAGGTTGGCATACAGCTTTAAGCATTTTGAATTTGTTACAACTGTCAGTAGAAGTTGATGTGAAAATTCGTGCATCCAGAATCTCGTGGCTTGCAGATTGTAACTCCAGTTGCCAAGCCTGGATGTTCAGAGCATGAATTTAGTGCTGTGCCTACCCATGCAATAGATCTGAATGAGGAGATGGCTGAGGTACTCAACATCTTATTTACCTCAGTCTTCAGTGGTAATCTCTTTTCCCACATCTCTTGGGTTAGTGGACTGCCATGCCAGGAGCGTGGGAGCAAATTCCTTCCTTTAGGGGATGACCAGGTTCATGACCACATGAGAACATATATAAGTCTATGGGACCTGATGAGTTGCATCCCAGAGTCCTGAGGGAATTGGCTGATGTAGTTGCTAAGCCACTGTCCATGGCATTTGAAAAAGTCATAACAGTCAGGTGAAGTCCCAGATGATGCCCCACCCTGGCATCAGGGTGATGTCCCTGGATGCCTCATCCCTGGAAGTATTCAAGGACAGTATTCAATCTGGTCTAGTGGAAGGTGTCCTTGCCCATGGCAAGGGTGTTGGAGCAAGATGGTTGGTAGGGTCTCTTCCCACCCAAACCATCCTATGATTCTGTCTCTGTTGCACAGATGTGATAGAAAGCTGATACCCATCCTATGAATGTTTAAACTATAAGAAAGTGATTATTGCAAATTTTGAAATTTAGAGTGACATTTTAGGGAAAAAAAATCAAGCATTTAAGCTTGGGAATTTTTTTTTTTTTATTGAGGCGTTGTGTATCTGAAAAGGCACGTAGGCTCAACAGCATTGGGTAGCGTGGTGTACTCAATACTAGGTGGGATGGGGAGGCTTAGGGCCATCCCCCTCAGCCAGTCCAACACAAACATGTGAATCCCTTCATCTGGTGCTGAGTTTTGAGTATGGCTGCTGCTAAGAATAGATTTGGTGCTTTAAAGAATAAACATGCTTTCTTTTGTTAAAGCTGCGGGAAATGGAGGAAGAACTGAAGTACGCCCCTGTGCCTTTCCGCAACCAAATGATGAGCAAAATCCGAGCCTACAGAAGAGACCTGTCCATGTTCCAGAGGGAGATGAGAAGCACAGACTTGGGATTGGGCCGTGGAAACCAAGGCGATACAAAATACGGAATCTTTGCCACAGAAAATGAGCAGAGTGTAAGGATTAGATGTAAAGTTTATTCAAGTGTGCTGTGATTGTGCAAAAGCAGTATCGCAGATGCATTGTTTACAGTGTTTCTGCTTTAAGCCACCTCTGTGCTTTTATAACTCCCTGTATGTCTCTGTACGTGTAACATGAATATCTCAGGGAGGAGAAAGAACACCTGGAACTCAGAGGAGAGCTTTTCTGTTCTAAAACAAAGATAGGAATATAATCAAAATGGAACTCCTTGAAAGCTGTGTGGTTAGTAATTTGCAGAAGATTCTGTACCAAAACTCTTTGTTTAATCATTCCACAGGTCTCCCTTCCTACGGAAGGGAAAACACAGAAGTGATGCTACGTAATGAAAAAAAGGTTAACTAACTCACCTAGTTCTAATCTCCTAAACTAGCAAAGTGTGAATCATGCATTGTATAGATTCTTGGGTAGAATTATCTTTTAAGTGATCCTAGTGTAAATCATTTCTAGAAAATATAAGGATTTTTCCTCTAGCACTTTTTTCACCATGGTTTTGCTGCTACAATGCAAAAAGTACACCAGTTTCTTGTTTACCAGATAGGCTTAGAGGTAGCTGAGCTAGTGAGACTGAATCTCCTTATTGTCTTCAAAGTCCTATCATCTGTACAGGAAGTTCATGGAGGTGGGCTTTTCATTTTTCTGCCTTAGATGAGGACAGTTTTGAGGGGGGTTCTTTGCTTAGTATTTCCTTCTGCTGCAGCTTGGGAATTTTTTGCATTTGATTTCTCTTGACTGATTACTCTAAAACCTGAGAGCAGGGTGATAGATTAGACTTTCTGAAGCTTAAGAAAACACTTTATTTTGAGCTACCTTCTGACCCCAAGGTCAGCAAACATTCCTTATCCTCTAGAGCAGGCTACTGGCATGAAAAGAGGATCTTTGTTACTTAGCAGTCCATCTGTTAGTTCTGTTTGTTCCTAATCCTTTTGACTGTAAACTCTTAAAGATTTCCCTGGCAACCAACTGTGAAATTGAAAATAAGGCTGACTTTAGATGTGAATGGAAGTAAAAGCTAGCATCTGGAAAAGAAAGGTACTATTTTCCCGTAAATGTTCTTTGATGGAAAAGTAAATTGTCACAAAGACAGTTTTTTGTAACTGTTTTAACTCTGCAGTGCTGTATTCTTTTTTGGGATTTACTCAGATTTGGCCATAATCTTACAAGGTGAACAGGACTTGGCCAAAATTAACTGGGCTGCATGAGTTAACACAAGAAGTATGTACAGCTAATACAAATGGATGGCCTATGGAGTCACATTCTAACTTTTTTTTTCTTAATGTCAGAAGCCTAATACTTCTCTCTTTGTGCTTAATTGTTAAGCATCCATTATTTTTCAGACTAACCTGCAGTCACAGAGGGTGCTGCTTCTCCAGGGCACAGACAGTCTGAACCGAGCCAGTGAGAGCATCGAGCGCTCGCACCGAATCGCTGCTGAAACCGATCAGATTGGCACGGATATCATCGAGGAGCTCGGGGAGCAGCGGGAGCAGCTGGAACGCACCAAGAGCAGGGTGAGTGGGAAGCGGGGCATTGCTTTGGAACAACCTGATGTTACTCAGTGGGAACTGTATCTGGGACCTTCCTAGGCATAGTAATCCGATTGGGTATTTCTGCAGACCAAATTCAGGCTGCCGCATTTCTATTTGTTGTCATAAAAGAGAAATAATTACTGTAGAAGGGTCCAAAGCAGGGTGGTCAAGTGTCTGCTGCAGTGTCTGTGCAAGATGGGAGATCAGACCTATAGATCTGCTAGAAAAAATAGCATTACTGAAAAAGTTAAAGATTAGAAAATTGTTAAGGAGTTGCCTTGTAACTAGATTACTAGTTAAAGTTAAGATTTTAGAAGCAGTTAGCAAGTTTTTGTAGTGAAATTAAATTTAGTAAAAGAGTAATTACTTAATGACCAGCTTTCCAATATTTGTAGGGAAGGAGAAAATGTCAGACAAGATGTCTATTCCTCATCCTTGGTTCAAGAAGCTCTGCTTCTGCTGTGAAAGCTTCAAAAACTAGATCACTTGTTTTGTTTACACATGTATGCAAAACTGACAATTTGATTTTTGAACTAACAAACTGATGGGATTTTCTGTGTGTGTTAGGGATCCCAAGTGTAAAACTTTTAGGAGTGACTTCAGGGGACACTGAGTTTGGCAAATAAGCCCACTCAGCCAAAACAAAAAGCATACCCCTGCTTTTGGGAGTTTTTTCTACTCATTGCAACAAAGCCTGTAGCTTTTTCATTTAAGTAGTTCTGTAATTTCAGTCAGAATTTGATTTGTCCTGTTCCAAAATTTGGGTTAGAAAGCAGAAAAGGAAAATGATCTTAAGATTTGTAGGTATAGTTTTTGTCCTTTAGCTAATAAAAAATATTACAGTCCTTCAGGTGTCATAGTGCCTCAACAGATAGTTCACAGAAGCATAGAATTGTTTAGGTTGGAAAAGGCCTCAAAGATTATTGAGTCCAACTGTTAACCCATCTGTGCTGTGTTCATCACTAAACTGTGTTTGTACCTTCTATTGTGAGCCTCTTAGGCAATGAAAGGCCTCAAAGATTATACCACACATTCCAACTGGAAGCAGACTTTCTTCTTACTTGTTCTCTCATAGTGAAGATTGGAAATCTGCTAAGCTCTGAATGAACTTGATAGTTTTCTTCCCAGCTTTGTCCAGTCCATCTCAGTGCAAAGAAACATACAAGCAGTTTAGCAGTTGAGGGCAATATGTTAAACTACAGAGGAATTGTGCAGGCAGGTGTCTGTGACCTGGCTTACCCTTCCTTCACTTCTCAAGAATGTTTGGAAGTGGAATAGTGAAATCTTACCTGGAGACCAGTGGCCATACATGAATTGTGTCTGTGAAGCAACACCTTTTTTAGTTGTTTATGACCTCACTTCATTGCATGCTTCTTAATAGCTGACTGGGTATGCTGGGCAGGTAATTTCTGGGCAATACAAAGCTGAAATGGATTATCCATTAACAGCTCAGAGCTTGTACCCACTGGGTCACTTAGACCTCTGAGTGCACCACAGTTCTTTGATAGAACTTGAGCAGCATTTCAAACACTGATATGCACTGGGGTGAACACATCAGTATCACTTTCTTCTGGTGTTAACAGAAATGCAACTTAATGAAAGAAGCTAATACCACTTCTCTGGTATTTGTATATTAATTTAAGAGGCAGAAAGTGGTCTCAAATTGCATATCTTTGTATGTATCTAAGGGAAAGTATACACAAAAGTCTTAATTTCTCCTTAGAAAAGAGGCAATGCTTCCAGCTGGTATTGTAAGTAGAAAACAATATTGTGTCTCAATTTTGAGAGTACATAGTCATCCTTGGTTCTATAATTCATTGCAGCATTTCAACACCAGCTGCTTTCATGTGCATCTTTCCAGAGCTGATGTGTGCTAGTTTAACTGACAAGTAACTTCTGTCTCTCCTCAGTTGGTGAACACAAGTGAGAACTTGAGCAAGAGTCGCAAGATTCTACGCTCGATGTCTCGGAGGTGAGTGGTGTGACTGACAGCAGCATGGGGCATTGGTGCCTGCTGGATTTAGGGGAAAAATAGAATGTCAGCTGGGACTGCAGGGAGGTTTTAGGGAATGTGTAAACAGAATGTGTGCCCACATGCAGATGCTAATTTGAGTGTTTTCCTCTCTGGTAATTGCTTAATGGATTACAGGCTATTGAACCGCACTGAATGTGTGCTGTTTGATCAGGATGATATGGGGTCTTTAACCATCCAAACCATGGTGAGGACAGAAGCACATTACAGTGACTTGCTTATGGTGCCTTCAGATGCCACTCATTCAGGTTGGGAAAAGCTGTGCCATAAATCACTGCAGCATTGGACGAGTTAGATGCCTGATGACATGGACAAATCTCTTTAGCCCACACCAGTGCCCTCGAGCAGTTAGTCATAGGCTGGCCCATGAGACACTCTGAGCCAAAGCATGTACTATTTTGATGGCTAAAACCTTGGCTTCTTAAGTGGATTTGCAGTTTAGCTGTATTGTTTAAGTAGCCTTAAAACCCCACTTCATAGATTGTATTCCCAGCAGGTACTTATCTCCTCACAACCTCTCCTTTATGCCCATTGCTAAAGGAAATTGTGATAACTGTCTAGTTTTTAGTAGTAAAAGTACTTAATTAATTTGGCAGTTTAGTTTTCCTTCAGCAACGTAGTTCCGAGTAAACATACCACAAAGGGGGTTTTGTAGCACAGGACTTCAGGTATTGTTTTCCTCTTGCTTGACTGAAGGAGTAGGTATTATAGAACAATGATCTGCCTTCTGTGGGACAGGGGAAGAGGAACAGAACTGCTACTGCTGAAATAGGAGATTCAAATTATTTCCAGGAAAACATGAGTAGTAAACTATTGAGTTCGGTCCTTTCTGCTTGTTAAGAGCTTTTTGAAAAGCACAGTGTGATCTCCCTGAAACAGGGAAGGTAAGATGGTAATCTGGATCTAGAATCTGCTTTCATAAACAAGCTGAAAAGAAAAAAAAAACCCTTGGCTTTTTGTTTTTTAACTCTAGAATAACCACAAATAAGTTGCTGCTGTCAATTATCATCATCCTGGAACTGGCCATCCTAGGAGGTGTGGTCTACTTCAAGTTCTTTCGCAAGAAATGAACCTTCATGACCAAGATGAGCTTTTCCACTGATGAGGAACAGGATGGGCTATCTACTCCCTTTGACTGTCTGAGGGTTGAACTGAGTCGTGAGACAGCACATTCAACTGAAACTGTACTGACACTTGAAAGACAGAGAATGGGATTAAAAAGAAACAGGCTTGAACTACTGGTAAGATTAATAAGAAGGTAATAAATATTTTATTGTCTCATTTTGTATATACTTAACTAAATGAATAAATCTTGCTATGTAATAAAGTAGCCACTGATCATTGGAAAAGCTAGTTTATTTAAAAATTGAGATGCTAACAGTATTTGCCAAGTGTTGACAATCTATCCACTCAAGTGCCTCAGCAGAGCTCTGTAGTGTCCAGTATATCCAACATGGGTTCTTAAATCCTCACTTGCTCTTCACTGTCAGATTCATCTGGAGAGCTGGGTGTTGGGAGTTCATCAAAAGCGATGTGTGCTCCTTCCCTTGTCTGCCCAAAGCACGTCGCTATCACATCGACTGCAAGGCGAGCAGTTGCTTTCACTGCCTCTTGAGAAGCTCCGAGCAGTGGATTGACTTCAACCATGTCTACAGCTGAAAGCATTCCTGTGAAAATGATATGCAGCTTTGTTACTCTGACAAAGGGTACAGTCTTCTGCAAGGTTTTGTTCGCAGCTTTTTATTCATTGTAGCAAGTCTGGTATTTGGGTTTGTGACCTGCTCTACCCCTTAGACAAATAAGATTGGCTCTTGAGGGATGAGGTTTATTCTCATGTACAAATGAGAATTTACAAATGTAAATTTGTGTTTTTAATTTGGTTCTTTTTTACATCATCACTACCTCACTCATTCGTGCTTTCAGCATTCAGGAAAAAGGTTTGATGTTCCATACACATTTATGAGAGGAACATTTTTTTCTCCCAGTCCAAAAATGAGGAGTTATAAAATAGTCTCGCCTCATATTCTTTTGCCATCCTGTTCGTGAATCTATAGACTATTGTCTGGTTGGGATTTTTTAACCTTCTTTTACTGCAAATAATATTGTTTAAGCATATTAAATAAAAACTTGATGGTAATAAGATGAAAAGTCCTCCTATATTGAATCAACTGCAGTATATTTTATGAAAGCTTGATTTGTTGGTCTTGAATCCTAGAATGGAACTTCAAACTATTTAAGATTGTTTGCACCCATTTTTTATTCCAGATGCCCATTTTCAGACCTCACCTGACGTGTTTAAGATTAGGGAACAGTATTACACATTTCTGACATTAGCTGTTAATATACTGTGTATTTTCTTTTGCTAAGCTAAAGTTGTTGATGGTTAAGATGCTTCCAACACCAAGGGAATTGCTCAGTCACAGTACTTCTTTTTCCCTTACTGAAGGCTGAATTGACTTTGCAGGCACCTTTGCTTTGACTACTCTTACTGTCTATTTGCACCAGAAAAACATAACCAGTATGAGCTCTGGGTAGTTTGTCTGGTCCTTGCTTAGCCCCGTACTGCTGGTCAGCTCCTACCTGTGTTGTGTATTTCCTCTGTGATGTACATGCCTTCTCTGTAAGTTAATCCACCTAGAACAGGAGTCCCCGTTGCTGGAGCCAGTGAGGGATCAAAAGCATCAATGTCAAAACTCAGGTGAATTGGTCTCTGCCTCCTGAGACAGAAGAAAACAAGAAAAGCAATCTTAGAGCCTTAAGCTTTTTCCATGTGCATTTCTTACTGTCTAGGGTAATCAGCCTTCAAAACTGCTTGAACCATGTCTCATATACATTAAAAAAGCATCTACTCAGCGAGGATTTGGCTGAAGATAAGTACTTTAGTTCAAACCATCTTAATTGGTATTTGTCATCTTAGTGGAATGATGTAGAGAAGTGTATGATACAATCCAGCCTTTTCTCCTTTTGTACAGAAAGCCAGGGTGAAGGCTGAAACACTGATGTGCATGGCAGCTAGGATGGAGGAAGCACCGAGCTCAAGGATTTCACTGACAGTTCATCAAGATGAGCATTTTTCAGGTCACTATTTAAAGGCTGTATCCAAACCCTGCCATGTAGTCTAACTGCTGAAGTAGTAAAGGATAATCTCAAACCTAAAATTGTTAGTTACTTACTATATCATCTGCCAGCTGATGACAGCTTAATAAACTGGACCCTGCTTGTCACTCACATGAATTATTTAAGTGGCAGACTGCATACTTCCAACCTACTGCAGATGCTCAGTAAGGAGAAGCATCTGGAGTACCATCTTTTTACTTGCACAGCTGCAGCTAGGAAGGGTAGCACACCTTTAAAAAACAGCAGCATGCAGCACAGGTTCTAACCTGTGGGAGAGGTTACCCTTTCTAAGTGACCCTCTCCCAGCTCCTAGCATGATGTGCTCTCTGACCTGGTTCCCCAAACTTGAACAAGGGTCACAAAGGTGGCAGGAGTGAACTGCAGTAAGGGAGTGGTTAAAGTGAACTTCACCAGCCTCACTTGGCACTGGCAGCTGCCATCAGGACATTGTGTGTATGCAGTCCAAGAAGGAAGCCATCAAATGCTTCCACCTCCCATACCAACAGCTCATTTCAAGTTTCTGTCAAGTTGCTGTATGTATTTTTAGAAGTATAATGTGTATCCTGCACTCTGAGTTTACTCAAACATCTTGTCAAACTGCAGAAAATGCAGAATTACTTAACAGAACCAAATAGTATAAAACAGAGCCACAACTGTAGTGACTTGTAAACCTTTCTCAGCCATCTGCCAAACACATGGTTCCAGTGCTGAGACTTTCCTATATACTGGACACTGTCACAGTTCTGTACAGCCACCTTACATCAAGTGACCTTCATTAAATAACACGTTGGACAAGAGTAGTTTAAATGAGATAATAGTTTGTTACCTGCCCATCAGTCGTTCAAAGGTTCTTTCCATAACTTTCTGAATTCCAAGGCGATCGATATCCCTCATGGAAAAATACTGGATGTCAAAGTTCTTCAAAATATAGCTGTGAAAATAATTTTTTAAAAGCAATCATTATTGCTTTAAGCTGAAATCTAGCAACCCTTATGGATATGATTTCAAGCTTATTATTTCAGCCTTTACAATAATCGTTTAATCTAAACCAACTTACTACTCAGCAGGATCCACATCCCTCAAACCAATGTACACAATATCAGATGCTGAAAGGCAGGGCTTTAGCCAGGAAAAGCCAGGAAGTTGTGGTACCTGCAAGCAAAGGTTTGGTATTAGGTCAGTTTAATGACAAACTTAACAAAATACTATTTAATGCTTCCCTGAAAACTTTGTATTGATTTATAGCATCCTTTCTTTCTCTGAATAGAGAAACTTCTGCACTTGAAGGTTTGGCTGATGTAGTCAGTCCTTACCTTCATTCCTATGTTCAACTCGGGTAAAGTGATATGACTTTATCTGAGTTGAATGTTAATGGATGAAGTTTTTAACTCTTCCGCATTTTCCAGTTTGAAGAGGAGGAGGACTAAAAAGCCCAAATCCACAAGCAATAGGTAATTTGCATCAGTGAGTGTAAGGAGGAGTGCTAAAGTAGATACCCAGATGTAGATCACTTACCCAGGGCACTTGTGGTGATGCTCTGTAACTTGCCCAGTACATTATGCTTAGGTGGAAGAATGAAAACCAAGGCAGCTGTATCTTTTTAGGAGAACTACCAAAGTCATGCAAACTTACAAAAATTATATCAAAGATGGATAAATTTAAAGTGGGAAGTTGAAAAAAAGAAAAAATAAAAGAGGAGGAAAAGCAGGGCAAGAAGTTGGGCCTCCACAGTGGGCTACATCATGCTGGCTTTTGATGCAGAATTGAAGAGAGTAGGTCTAGGACAGCAACTGAAAGATTATGAGGTCATCATTTTTCAGCTTTGGTAATTAACTAGTCATAGTATGGAATTGTAAAATCTTTCAGTTAGTAATACCTACTAATTTTAAGAGTGATTTCAATTAACTCAAATTTCTCTTTTTCTCCCAGCTCTGAAAATGGCTACAGCCAACACAGCTGTCAAGCAGCTAGAAGGTTCTATTTCCCTCTTAGAATTCTCAATTACTAATTATTCTAATTACAATATTGGATGTTTTCAAAGGTGAACACATCCATAGCTATATTTAATTACACAGGGTTAAATTAGCACAGATTATAAAGTATTTGCTACTCTAGGACCTGAAACTTCTCCAGTCATAAATTAAGAGGGATAAATGAATTGGAGACCACTAAGAAAAATAAATTCAGGTTTCAAAAATGAATTATGCAAAATTCATCATCACCACATCATAAACTGAGCATAGTAATAACATTGTCAGATACTCTCTAGTATTAATGAGTCAGTAGATTTAATACTGCAATTTCAATTTCACCTCTTGGTTTGTAAATAAATAAAATTGAATGTATTAACTGCCTTTGACAGGTTCTTTGCTTGTTACAATGAGGAAGGAGTTGCTGATAGTAAAGCCAGAGGTGCAGGCATTTTCATGGGAAGTTTGTGAGTTTGGATGGTTCCAGGAGCCCTGAAGCAGTCAGGAAAGGAGGATGGTAATTTTTTTTGTCCCATTATTGACTCAGCTGCTGTACTGGATGAGAGTAAGAGGGTGAGCCATATGCACTTCTGCACACATAATGGTTTACTCCTGAGAGTCAGAGGGGTATTAGCCAGACAAACCATTGTCTAAGGCACATTCTGCTACTGCTGATGAGCTGTTTAAAAATTCATACTGTTGTAGAAGCCTTGTGGTACCAGCAGGACTCATGTTAGTTTTCCCCCCTGTAAACAGGAATACATTAGGGTAGGAAAGCCCCCCTGAGTGAGTGCACACACCTGTTTGTGCACCTGCACAGCCAGGCCTTGTGTGAGCTGCTTCTGCACAGGCATTGAGGTGGGCTTGTGACAAGATCCCATAACCAGCACCATGCCTGAGTACCTTGCCACTAAGCACAGCCTAATCTTATTCTTTCTTCACTACTGCTGCTCGCAAGAAAGGCCTGCTCCCCCTCTGACCCCAGAAAGCTTACAGGTATTCTTTTAGCATGTCAAAAAATCCCAGTAATTGTAAAAAATTACTGCTTTTCTGTGCTGCTCAAGAACTGGAACCCAGCAGACCAATATTTGCTCCTTCCTCAGCTATCACAGAACTTTAGTTTTGTTCTGTTTCCACCAAGCCATAAACTGTTCACTTTAGGTGAACTCTAAAATTTACAAAGTTTTCTTTCTCTTCTTATCTCCGTTGAAAAAGTGTGTACCGTTGTCAAAAAGGAAAAAAGTATCACCCCCTTTAACTTGTGGGCAAAAAGTAGAAATACTTTTATATTATCCTTTTCATGTTCAGGGGGGTGTTCCAAAAAGCCCCATTAGTTTTGCATTACTTTGGGAATTCCAACACATTTGTAGAGACCACATAAGAATGTCTAGAAAGAGTAAAATATGTAAAAGCACCAGATGATTCTATTGACTTGTGGATGGAAATAATTCAAAAGAATCTGCAGGAGAAAAAGCAGAAGCGCTTTATGAGATGACTGCAGAATTGCCATCCTGAACAGGAACTGATGCAGTGGTATCTTCAATAGCAGTACAGATTTCAACATGCTTGTTCTTGCTCGGGAAGGGTATACTTCAGCAACACAGCACCCCAAATTTGTCAGAGAAATGAGAAAATCAGGAGTAAATACTAGCAATGCAGAGTGCCAAAATGCAGTCAGGTTTTCTGCAGCTCCAGCATCCATTCTCCAGATGCACTTGCTGATCCTGCTCTCACTCTCCAGCCTAAGCCTCAGGAGAAGCACATTGTTGTATCAAAATTCCTACTGCAGAGGCCTCGGCTGTTCACAGGTGCTGCAGGTCCCTGTACAGCTAAGCCAGGCAGGGTAACTAAGCCTTAGGTCAACCTACTGTTCAGCATCTTGACAGCAGCAAAAACAGGCCATGCACATGCCATGTGCCTCAGGAAACAGCTCTTTTTTGATATTTTGACCTCTTTTCAACAAAAAGGCTCTCTCTTTAAAAGCTCACTGCAAGCAGTTACCGCTGCTTTGATTTGTAATATTTACAGTGGAGCCAATGCCAGAGCAGCCAGTTAGGAGAGAATAAGAGGAACAGCCCCTGTCAGGCCCCAAGGTTGTCAAAACATGGAAGAGCCAAATTAAGCAGAAGCAGCATGCGAGGTATGCAGGAACCAGCTGTTCCTGGAGGTGAGCTCAGCTGGGCTCTCACAGGCTGGGCTCAGGGGAGGTTCCTGCTCAGCTGGTAGCAGTGCTGCCATTGCCCAGCCGCAGCAACACCGCTCAGTGACTCAGGAGCAGCACCACAGCCAGCTGCTGTGTGCAGCTCACTGTGCAGCCCACGAGGGTGCAAACACAAAGAAAAGCTTTTTCTCATTGGTGTCTCTAAGTGTGCCTCTCTGTGTTGATCTGTGTTTGTGGCACTTGTATATATGTGTGCATGTATGTGCATGTGTACATACACAGCAATACATTTTTTTACTTGTACTCTGATAGAAAATATTTGCATTTGCAGCAGGTAAGAAAGAACCTCATATCAGCAATGGTGCAATTCTCTGAGGTTGCCATGTAGGATAACTACAATCAGGATACTCACTTTATCTTGAAGCTCCCTTAGGAGAAATGAGAGTGGCTGTCCATGGAGGCTTCCAGACTGAGTTGTGAGAGGCGTGTTGATATCAGCATGTGCATCCACCCAGATCACCCCGAGGTGTGGGCACTGCCGTGCATGGCCACTGACAGAACCCAGTGCCAAGCTGGAAGTACAGTAACAAAGTCTTTAGTCACCATTTCTCCTTCAGAACAACTACAAGGGCAATGGGAAGTCTCTCATCTTCAGTCAGCTGTGTCTTTGCATTTCCCCACATCAGACATCTGTGACAATTAAGGGAGCATCCCATACAAACTGCTTGGCATGCCACTGCTATGATTCCAGGAGGCCAACTACAGGGCTATAGTGACAGATAAGCCAGAGCTCTCTGCTGTTACCCTTCCCACACACCTAATCTTCGTCTGCTCTAGATCCAAATGCTCCAGAAAATCTAGCCTTTTNCCACTGCTATGATTCCAGGAGGCCAAGTAACTACAGGGCTATAGTGATAGATAAGCCAGAGCTCTCTGCTGTTACCCTTCCCACACACCTAATCTTCGTCTGCTCTAGATCCAAATGCTCCAGAAAATCTAGCCTTTTTTTATTCTGCTCATGACACCTTCCCCCACAATTCCATCTTACATGCCCTGCCATCTTCAACCAATTCTCAAACCAAAGGTTAGCGAAAAGAGGAAAAATATTAATGTTGTAAGATCTATTGCAAAATTGTCTGTGTGTAGGCATTACAAACCTATCCTAAGAGATGATGGGCAAAAGAGACACGTCACTAAACATTCAGCAATAAAGGAAGTGAGCAGTTCCTCTGAAGGAACCTGATGACAAACTTTCGCAAAGAGGAAAACCTCAGTTGTGTGTCTACACGACTGATCACTGACCAGTCTGGAGCTAAGCAGTACTGTCTGAGGTCAGGTTCTTGTAGCTGTCTTCTGTGTTCCACCCTAAAAGCCCATCCCTAAGGTATTGCCAAGAAATGACCCCCAAGTTGTTCCCCAAGTCCCCTTGCTTTTTAAATTAAATTCTTGCACTCCAAGTGTCCACCTGCAGCATGAACCACTAATTGTTTTTAGATCAGCTCACCTGTGATCACCTCCTAAAGTCACACATCTGTGTCCAGCAGCTACTGCTCTGCTCACTGCATCAGCCAGCATCTGGCTGGCCAAGCCCACCGACCGCGGGTATAAAACCAGATTGTTGTACAGTTCATCGTTGGGAACTTGAGTGAAATTCAAATCTCCAAAGTCGTGCACTTGGCATCCTGGGAACACAGCAACAAAAGGAGAAAGTGACTTATTTAAATACCTTCCCATGGAAATGCTCAAAATCAGTTGGGCAAGTATGAAAGGAACAGTGGAAAAGGAATGGATCCATTTCACTATTTGCATGGGATGCAACTGTCAGAGCATTACAAATTAGAAAGTTTAAGACAACAGTATTAGCTTAAGCTTAAGACAGCTTTAATTTAGCAATGAGCTATGCCAGTCATAAAAAGTCATTTGGAAAAAGTTTGGATTTTTAAAAAATTATTTCATGATAAATTCTAACATGAAAAATTATAGTCTGCATTGCCATCTTCCTTCCCATTTAGACAGATTGTACACAGCCTCAAATAAGCTCAATTGCTTAAAGATGCCGAGGACAACACATTTCACTAACTATAGCTACAGTTATTTTACATTTTCAAGGTCCCCAAAAATCCTGGCACAAAAGTGCCAAGTAACAAATAATATAATTTTCTTATACTACTTCCAGCAATTCCATTGGAGGATTCACTGGTGCTTTATTAGGAGAACCTGTCCATTTTCTCAACACAAGATATTCTAGAAGGCATTTTAATTCTGGGAATTTGATCCCAAAAACTTTCATTGCCAGTTACAGCTTGATTGGCTGTTGAACCTGAGAACATTCTGGGTGTAAAACTCAGCCTTTCCTCTCAGAGACTCTCAATTTAAGACAGGCCTCTCACTGCAGGCTCTGATGAGGGCAGTAAAAGCCCCAAGGAATTTACAGCTTCACCAAAAGTGGCTTAATAAGACCACCCTGAATACCAGTCATGCCTGTCCCCTTTGCTCCTCAGAATCACTAGTCTGTTTGCAGTTCAAAGCAACCAGGCCAGAGTGTGACATTTGGCCTTTAGCCATCCTTTGCTTAATGGGGCAATTTGAAAAATTAAAGGCAAGTCAACATGAAGAAACAGCCTACTTGGGGCTCTGGGTTCCTGCTTAATTTCCAGTAAGCCGTTAGTCTAATGTCTAGGAAGCGGGCTCTGTGAATTTGCTTGGTGGATATTGCATAAAAGCATAGTTGAGAAATACATTACTTCTTTATATTTTAAAAGGAGTTTTGGCTGGTGAAATGAATGAAGGAAAGTCACTTGTGCAGTCACTTGTGCAGATTTGGTGCTGGGAAATAAGCAAGCATACATTTTATAGCAGGGACATAGGTGGGCAGACGTTGGGCTATTTGCAAATGGTCATGTCACCTGAGGACAGCTGCTGGACAAAGGATTGAATAAATGTCCTAGCAACTCTGAGAAAACACATTCTCTGCAGTGACAAAGCAGTAAGCAGGACCATGACATACCACTCCCAGCTTCTCAGAAGCCAACACAGGTACCCAACTGCTTTTTTTTTCCTCCTGTAGACAATACCTAATTAAGCAACAGGATGAAGGCTCTGGAATTTTGAGCCCATTTTATTCAGATTTGAATGTGCTATCTGATCTCTGTGACCACTACATTTTCTACCCTCTGTTTATTCTAGTGCTGTGCAGAAGCAGAAAAAAATGAGTTCCAAGATGTTCAGTAAATGTTACAAGTTTGGGTTTTTTTTTTTTTTTAAATTTGTGTCATCCTGCAAGGCTACTTCTCCCAGATATGCACATTGCTACACATTTCAGTATTTTAAAGTTTGATGAAAGTACTTGAGCATGCCTGGGAGACAAGTTTTGGAAGTAAGACTTCAATGGGTATCAAGACCTTTTAGAGAGACTCTTGTACAAGGGAATAATGCCTTTGATCTAATACCTCTGACATATGTGTGAAATAAATCTGCAGTTGGGAGCCATGTGCAGTGAGTTACACATTGCAGGACAACACATTATACAGTGTAATGGAAGAAATGACTACAACTTAGCTTTTGTTCTCTCCTACAGGACATACAAGCACAGTATTTTTACCCATTAAAGGATGAAAAACAACTTCCTTTAATTCTGTCACAAAGCTCCACCTTCAGACCGTTATAAAACAAAGATCCAACCATGCCATCATTCCTTGCACTGATTCTTGAAGGAATCAGTTAAAAATCTCCAGGTTATGCTCAAGGCAGGCCACACGTGGCAGATTTGAGCAAGTATGTTTAGAGAAGTAGCAAGTGTTTAGTAATTTCTGCTTTACCTGCCCACCTCCAAGATCCCATTGTAGGGCAAAAAGACTTGGTTCAGCTTCTGCATAAAAGACCCAGTTTGTTTCTTAGATCACATCAGGTTTATATAGCTTAACACTTTTGCAGTCCAGAATTCTGCAATCTTGTCCACTCTTTGAATACATGGTACTCATAATTCCCTCTAATTATTTTTATGGAAAAGCCTGTTAAAGACAATAGATGCCTTCAGTTTTTGTTACCATCTTCTAAAGTTCAGATAGGGTTCATGCACCTTGTAGCAGTTTCTTTTCTCAGCTTTGTGCATCCTTTGTCTCTAGGCCCACTGTACTTATGTGCTTGCAGAAGACAGTTCAGGTTTCCCAAGGTGATAAGGAATGTTTTCAGCCAGCTATCCAAAGGCTACCTGATTAAGATACAGTTAATCTCAGAGGTACACACTAATCCAATACTCAAGCATTAATATCTTCTCTTGCTGTTACTTCTTTTAATGGTGCCTAGTGTTTTGAAAACTGGGATTAAATGACCTCAGGGCAAAGGGAAAGGTTAGTGAATAGATAGTGCACAGAGAAAGAAATTCACACTACTTAGATATGCCATGTATCCCAAAGTGTGGTGATGCCTTGTGAAGGCTGACCTAGAACAGAGACTAGATGGAGCTAAAGAATAAGGTAGGTATTCATTAAGAGGCCTCAATAAATCCACCTTGGGCAGCACAACCCAAAATGGACACAAAATGGATGACAGGTCACAGGATCTCACACTTGTATAAGTTTTGGTCCATTAGCATATTGGAGCTAATTGCTCAATTACAGCTTTAGCCCATGAAATCCCATCCTTCTTGTTTTCTCTCTTCAGTCCACTGTTGTTTATGCCTGAGATTTGGATCAACTGTCCTTGAGCTCCCAGCTAGAGAAGGAATTGTTTTGCCTACTGTGAAGAGAGCTTACCATCCCCTAATATGAAGCCTAGACTTACACACTAAAGCAGAATAGAATCTGAAAAATATAAAAGCTAAACCCCAAGGCATCAGTGGGAAGTGCATGTCTACACACAGTTTTTCAAATACTAGAGATGATATTAACATGATTACCAGATACTAGAGATGAAATTAACATGCACATTTCTCTTAATGGTACTGAACAAAGAAAAACAGTTTAATAATCAATAACTACTTCTATAATTTGGCATCACTTCTATTTAGAATCTCAGCTATTAGTCTAAAACTTAAAGACCTGAATTGTTTTCCATTTCATCTGCCTGCTTGCACATAGATTTATTTCTTAAATCCAAGCTCTCTCAACTACATTATTTGTGCACAGAAATTGCTCAATGGATAGACATCCTGTACTGCTGTGCAATCTGGGGGATTTTGCTGTTATTTGGCCATTAGTGAAAGATTTTCTAATCTACCTCACCAAGAAATATCCACTTACTTTCTTTGGTAGCTGGGACACTCTTTATTTTATATAGATACTAATACTTTATTTTATATAGCAACTAATACTTATAAACAGCTTTCTAAATCAGCATCGAAAGTTAACATGAAGAATATATGGGGTCTGTTAAAAGGCAGTAGATTCAAGTTCTGAAAGGTAGAAAAAGCTATGGGCAGATAGGAAAGCCAGCTTCCTTACATTCATTAGAAAGCATAGCATCCACACCATTTGTCAGTGAAGCAGGTCAGGTCCAGCCAGGATTAAAGTTCTTTTAAATTAAAACATACCATAAGTACCATACAGTACTTAAGGAGTAAACAGCACATACATTTTGCTAGTAATGAAAGAACATAAACCTAAATGTGATCAAAAGTATTTTGTTCACACTTTCAAGCCCTAACAGAAATTACTTTCAAATGAAAAATATATTATGTTCGATTCATTAGTCAATTATCAACAGTGCAGGAAATTTATAACAACACAAATACAAGTCAGCTTCACCAACGCTCTGGCTCAAGCAGAGATCCCTTTTTGAAGTGAAGAAAACGAAAAAGCAGGCCTGAGTAATCTATTTCTGTTACAGAAGCTTGAAAGAGATACAAGGGAGATAAAGGTGTCAGTCTGAGCAGGAGCACACAGTATAGTTACATAACTAACACCAGCATATGCACAGCAGTCCTGTCAGAATGCACCACCAGCGTGGAAAGGCAGCATCTACAGCTTAGCAGTGCAATCCTCAGGGCTTCAGTGCCCCACCCCTGTCATCAACAGAGGTGCCTGGGGGCACATTGCAGCCAAAAAAATTAATAAATTAGCTTGGAAATGTTTGCACAGTAGAACATTCCCGGGTTAATTTCTTTTGACTAGAACAGGCTAGGGAAAGATCATACAGGCATTCAACCTGCAGACCAGGGGATAGACAGCTGTCATTTCTCCAGCCTGCACAGCTAGAACCTTACTTGTATCAGGTAGAACAAATCCTCATTTTTCCTACTGAGGAGCCTTAGACTTAAAATTAAAAATTTAAGAAAAAAAAAATCACACTCACAAAAAAAAAACAAACCCACAAACAATAAAGACAAAAGAAAACAAAAAAAAGCCCAAAACACCCAAAAACAAAGAANCCCTCCTCCTGCAGGCTTTCCCTGGTACCTGCTGTCCCCTGCTGTCCCCACCAAGCATCGTCCTGACCCCTCCTCCCTCTGCTGCCAACTCCCCACCTGCTGTGTCTTAACAGCCCAACCTCCCTGAAATCCCAAAAAAAAAAAAAAAAAAAAAAAAAAAAAAAAAAAAAACCAACAAAACCACAAAATAAAAAAACACCACACCACCAAACAAAGAAACCCCAACAAATTAAGTAGATACCTGAGAAAACTGTTCTCTGTATGCCTTTTCAAATAAGCTGTTAATGTGTCACTCATGCTCAACTCAGTGATGCTTATACCTGGGACATAAGATGTACAAGCTGTATACAGTTGTACAGCTGTAGGACAACTCTGAAGTTCACTTCCTATCATAAGCAAAATACACACAGTAGTCAGCAGTTACAACAGTAATTTCCCTGCACAGATTTAGAGAATTTTCTTCCGTAAAAACAGACAGCTCATGTCAGGTGGCATTTAACTGGAAAACATCTGGGCAGCAGCACAGAAAGCCTCCCCCCATCCTCCTCTACTAGGAAATTGCACCATCAACAGAAGCAGCAAACTTAATAGTAGGAGATTCAGCTCTCCAAACCCAGGCTGTTTGCTGACATTGCCCCATGGCATAGTCACATAAATGTAACAGCTCTGCAAGGCAGCAAATGGAACAAATGGAGCACAAGGAACATGGGATAGGACTGATCTCCCAACACTGCTGGTTTACACTGGGAATTTGTGAACTGGACTTTAAAAAAAAACCACCAAAACCTAAATTAATGGGAAAAGTAAATCCTCTTCTGGGTGAACTACTGTCAAAGGAATCTGGAAATCCTACAGTTACTAGACCTTCTTTCATACTATGTTATATAAAGCTGCTCACATGAAAGCATCACTCCTGCAAACTGTTTTCTCAGATTACAGCACCATTTACTAAATCACCAAACACAAAAGATGCAATGATGATTATGAACAATGTTTATATGCAAACTTAACATTTTACTTCACATGAATGAAACCAAGTTCCCATCCTTCTTTTCAGTATAAACCCATTGGCTTATGGTGGGGACTTTGTAATCCTTTCTCAGACACACTGTCAAAATGTTACACAACAGCAAACAAATTATTCAATTCACTATGACCAGTGCATTCTGAAGCTTTTTTTTTTTTTTTTTTTTTTTTTTTTTTTTTTAAGGCAGTTTTAACCCTCCAGAATTATCCAGGACATGTGTGTGTGTGTGTATTACAACTACACAAACAAAGTGCTTATTTTCATGAATAGGAGATTAGGCTAGCAAGAGACACACTTCAGCAGCCTAATTTAATCATAACCTTCTTGCTAGGAAGTTCATTACACAGCATCTACTTCTCTTTAAACTGAATTGGTATATGCTAGAAGAAATCTACTGGATACATTGATGGCTCAATAGATACCTGTTAGCTCTTAAATTTCACTACCTAAAAGGCAAGTTCTTGTCTGAGCAATTCCCATCCTTTTATTTGAAATTTTGAAAGGTTTGGTTTAAGACAAAGTTTCTATAGCTGTACATATTTAAAAAGCTTCATCTCCTACAAAAGCAACAAGCAAACCCAATTCCAACTGCTGTCCCAAGTCTGTAGTCAATATGTCCCTTGCATAAAGTGAGCCAAAAATTATTTTTCTAACCTCAAATCGAGTGGCCACCTTATTTCCCTTTGAAAACTGCTTATAACTTCAATCTCTGATGAAATTCAATGCAGTTGACCTTAAGAGGTCTTCAAAAACGTCACTCTGAGGTGTTGGGAAACATTTGCACTGTGGCTTGCATCAGAGAGAAGGGTGTAGCTATTGCGTCTGCCACTCCACCACCAAACCCTGCACACGTTCTAATTCCCTTCCAATAAGCTTAACCCAGACCCAGTTCCTGATAACAAGAACACAATGGGGCCCTTACAGCCATGAGGATCATAATGCCAAAAGAGCTTTCCTCAACAACAAGCACCTTGTGCTTTAGATTGTTACAGAAGTAAGCAGTTAATACATTTGTTAACCCAGGCAGGTAACACTTGAGAGGAAGGGGAGAGCAGAATATATTAGAGATTACTGAAATTCTCTTCCTCCCTCTAAATCAGCTGGGAGAAACTAACATTTGACCACTTCTTCATATACAAATGAAAAATCTGGTGGGTTGTTGGTCTGTGGGTTTTATTTCTTTTGTATTTAACTTCAGTGCTTCATTCCCTGCTTTTCAGCAGGTGATGTTATAACAAATTTCCACCTTTTGTCCAAACACAGTCCTCCATACCATATTCACAAAAGCCTACACCTGCCATAGGTGTCTTGGTCTTGTGAGTCCACAACGAGACATGTGAATCAAGTTTCAAATGAGAAAGCAGTAATAGATCATGTGTACTGTAAAGCAGATCAAAATCCAACTAATTACCTAATTTTCCCTTTGTCATCTCCCTTTGTGCCTCCCCCTGGTAACTCCATTCCTTCAGCAGAATTAATAGCAAAAAAATAAACCAGGATGTGATCTAAATGTACACCAATCCAAAGAGAATTATATAGGTGCAGAAATTCAGCTAAGTCATGTATTAAAACTAATTTTATTATATGAAAATATCTAGCAAAAAGGGTATCACTATAAAAAAAAAAACAACAAAATCCCCAAGAGCTCTGTTCATTGGTCCTTCACCCTAGTCTCCCTTTATTTAAAGATTAGGAAGAAATAATCAATTCAGGTTTTCCTGATCTTCACCAGCGTAGCTTTGTTTTTAAATGTATTTAAACTAAACTGACACACAGAACAATTACAGTTAAAGCTCCAAGTGACATTTACCCCAAATTCACAATGATTCTTTTAAAGCCAATTTCATAGAGTGCAACCTCGAGTATGCACCAGCCAAATGGGAGAGGGAGAAACAAACATCAAATCAATGGATGGCTGACACAAAGCTTTTCATTCCAAAGCAGATTGTGTGCTCCATCAGCATGGGGGAGGGAAGAGAATATCAGAACCAGGTGACTGCAAGGACTGCTCTGACTCTATTTTCAGTGTTGGTGTTTTTCTCCTGGCTTCCAAGGCTACCTGTAATCATGCAAATATCGAAGGTACAACATTCAAAAGGACAAACTGCAGCTGCTGAGCACAGTTGTGCACAGCAGAGCACACTCCCCCAGGGGAGCTTAGCCTCCCCTGCTCAAGGGAAGGCAGCCAATGAGGTCTGTTGGGAAGAAGCAACCTAAAAACAGCCTTAGTGGAGGCCTCCTCAAAACAGCTCTCCTCCAAAACCCCAGCAGGGCTCCTTCTGCCTGCCAGGTCATCAGAGCCAGTTCCTGGCTGCCTTCCCTCACAGAGTGGAGCAGCACTTGCCCGTGGTGCATTCTGACAAGTGGCATAATTTCAAAGACTCGTTGCACATGCCAGTTACAATCAGCCCCTTTGGCTGTGCTTTGATTTTTGACAAACCACTGGTCTTTGAAGGTAACCAATCATGGCTAATCTGCATCTGAGAGGTAAGCAAGAATAGCAGAGTCTCATGGATCTTTATCTCTGAATAAATAAAAAGAGGTAATTAAGTCTAGTTCCAGAAATAAGCTGCAGTACTACATAAGTATGTTGTACTGATATTATTATTAAACAGAAGTGTTTGGGCATGCTTGTGTCTAAGGGAAAGAAGAGGACTGCCCTTTACCCATTTTGTTTCAGGGGAAAAGCAGGGGAAGAGGGTGTTCCTGGATTAGAAAAATGCATTCCTATTTCTGCTTTGTAGGGAAGAAGAATTAGCTGTTAGTCTGACTTCTTTATGCTATATCCAAACTGATTTTTGTTCTGAGGATGTTCCTAGCAAATGAATACCTAGCTTTGACAGTACTAGTACCAGATGTGATCAGAAATAAAAAGATATGAACAGTAGCATGTCTTACCTCAACAATGCAGAGATCTAACTAAACAACATGCTCCTTAAATGCCTGCAGTTATTTAGAATTTTGTCTCCAACTTCATCAACAGCAGAAAACATAACTCAAGAAAAGCCAGATCTTGATGTTATCTATACAACAAATTTAGACTTTATTGGAATTTTAGAGATTACAGATATTTGACTGGCTGTACTAATGTCTTTACATGTTTAAAATACTGAGTTTTGAAGAGAAACAACTGAGGTAAAAGCTAGTGCAAAACAAAGCTAGAATCTAATCCAATAATTCAAGAATCCATTCCTGACAGATCTTGTTTCTAACGTGTAAATCCGATCTCAGTTCGAGTACAGGGCAAGCAGAATGGTACAGTTTGTCAAATTCTTCAGGGATACAGGCAACTTTTCTTAACACATTTACTGGATGGAGTGATGAACATTATTTTCCCAACATTGCAGCTGTAACTCTTGCCAGTCCAAGTCTTCGGAACCCCAGCACCTATACTTATTTATGCATAAGTGGTGCATAACTAAAAAACTGTTTATCTTCCTTCTAAACTCTTTACTGAAGAAGGTTTAGGAGGACAAAAAGGAGATATGTAGAAGCAGCTGCCTCATGATTTATTAAGACTGATACTAACGATATGAGCTATCTTGGTGAAGAAGCAAAGTTGAATTGCTATTTCTGGCAGCAGATGTCAACAGGAGTCCAAAGGTTTTGGGCAAAGCAGTAGTGTAACACCAGAGACATGGGGATTAACAGCTCCACCCCTCTTTTGGAGAAGGTTACTCCTGAGTCACTACACTGACCTCATGAAACCTGTGACTCAATAATTTTTTCCGGTCAAACAGAAGAATAGCAATAAGATGCTCATTCTCTCTGACAAGTGTAGTTCCCCTCTGTGTGCAAGCCACATGTCTCTGCTGTTCACCAACTTGTCAAGCCAGCTACTCAGATCCAAACTTTGCTAATCAGTTCTATAGTAACCCAAATCCAAGCCTAAGCTCAGCAACCCACCTGCATGCAGTTCTAAATAAAGACAAAAAAAATTAATTCAGCAATCAACAACAATCAACACACAAGAATGAATATTTGGGAAAAAATCTTACACTAAAGTTACTTCCATGCCAGCAGCAGCACAGATGCTCTAAGTCACCTAAAAGGCTACAGTAAGACACAGTAGCTCCCTATTAAGTATAAAAAATTGAGTAAGGCCTTTCTCTCCTCAAGAAAGTGAACTAGGCAAAACTCTGGATTGCAGTTTGATCAGATTCTCTTATTCATCTGCAGCAAACAGGAGAGGCCCAATAAATTCTCACTTTAAAAAACTTCATACTTGGCACCTTCAGTAGCTTATACATCTGCCACCTATCTTCCCCACTCCTAGCCAACAAAAGTCCAAAAGCCTCCACATATTGCATCCATTTCTGTTTACTGTTAGAGCAATACAAAGCCCTACGTGCTTTGCACCCTTTTATCTCCCATGCCAAAGAGCTGTGGGTCTCTGTTTTCACATAGCACTTTTACTTTGGCAACATGTCCTTTAAGGTGATAATATTTTAGTTTCCTTTAGGAGAAGAAGCAAAGCCAAAAGACAAACATCTCCAAGGTGAATAAAAATCCCCACAGACAGAGTAAGCTATATTTTCATTTACCCCTGCTAGACTTGCACACCCGCTGTTTTTGGCTTGGGAGATGGACTCCTCCTACAGTAACTCTTCCTGAGTACCCCTTGAGCTACTACCAACAGGTAACTGTGATCTCTGCTTCACACAAGGGGAAAAAAGTCAAATTGGTGGCTCAGATTCATCTCTGACAGTCTGGTACAGACTAGCAACAACATCTGCCTCTGTGCTCCCTCCTCGGATTTCAGCCTAAGCATAAACAAGCAGTTGACAGGCAGTCATTAACTGAGGCAGGCAAGAAGTTACTATACCATGTAGGTATGGTCACAGAATCTTTCAAGGGAGGGATTCCCCCCAAAAAATAGAAATTGGAATACAGCTCAGAACACTGCAATAAGACTATGAAAGAACAGAAATTAGGACAGGGTCAAAGGAACAATAAAATTCCATCACTGCCCCCCTCCCCCCCCCCCCACCCCCCGCAATACACCAGCCAGTGAAAGTAAAGTGGAAAACAATGCAAAAAGTGGAAACAAAAGTTTAGTGTTCTCACTCTTTCTGATATGGCTGGAGCACTATCAACAGAAGACATTAAATAAGGCAGACAAAAATGTCAAGAGCCATGTGGTTGCTTCATACTCAAAGTAACAAACAAACATAGTATATGCATCTTACTACCCAAATGCTACTTTTTAGAGAACCCTCCAGAGCACCTTCATTTTATACAGGTCGAGTTGAACTTGAATTACAAATGGAAATTAATAAATCAAAACTCTAAATAAACTTTAAAATTTCAGGCAAACAGAAGAGTCTGATCACCAGAAATCTTTTCCACTTGAAAGACGGTGAGAGCAATTTTCAGAGTTACTGTTAATGCAGAGGAATGCTGCTTCTTTCCCCCATCTGTACTTCTTTAGATGGCCCAGAATCCAGCCTCACTCTTGTACTGGGAAACACCATTCCACATTTCATACCTGGTTTCAAACTGGTAATGACAAGGAAAATCAAGTTTATAGCATTCTTTCATATCCAAGCAGGGAATGGGGGCATGCAACACTTTCCATATGCACCCACGTACACAGACCCTGTGGTCACAAATGCTTCAGAACTAGTCAGTACAGATGAAGAAGCCCTGTGTCTTAGACAAATGTTATTTATTTTTAAAGGAGAAGCCTGGTCTGCTGCAGTATAATTTGCCTGTTCCTGGAAAACAATCAAGAATCCATTAAAATTATTAACTCCTATAATAAAACAGAATAAATAGAATGTCCAAATCAACAATTAGAATCATACTGTGGCCTTCTTAAAAGTATGAGCATAAAATTCAGAGTGTTAGAACGACAGAGAAAGCAGCTAAAGTTTTACTGCCAGTTCAGCATACCACAGGATTCCAAGTAATGGCACTATGACAATAGTACTGCAGCCAAAGCTATCCTGGCATCCCAGGGAAGAAAAATAAGCAGCCCACACAAAAAACCAATCCTTTGTTAAGTTTCCATGAACAACAAATGTGTACAGTACAAAAGGCTACATGGCAGCATCCTCCTCCACCTAGCACCCTCCCCTCAAGCAGATTGTCTTTGCACTGTAAACCACTCCTCAGTGCATGCTGGTGACTGCCATCGCTTCAAGATGGGCCCTCACAGCAGAACCTGCTCTTAAAAGGGCTGCAGAGATTTAAGCAGCATCAACACCACCTTAAAAAACAAACTAACCCCACCCCAGTGGAAGAAGATGCCAGCAATAGGAAACTGCAACTGCAGAAGGAAGAGCCTCTAAAAACTAAGGAAACAGCAAGAAAATATCTCCATGTGCATAACTGATTGATGAGTAAACAACCTACAAGAAACTAAGCAGTGAATTTTTTTTTTTTTAATTTAGTTGAGCTTGCTTCATTTCTATCCCCATAACATTTTGATACTGGAATCCAGAAAGGGCTAGAATTTCCCTTTCTTTCTACCTTCTACAAGCTCCTATTGAAGCTCACTTGTGTCAAGCAAATGAGAGGGCTTTTTCTTTTGATTTTGTTGGGGTTTGTGGGTTTGGGGCTTTCCTCAAAGAATTCTTACAAAGTGGAAACATTAGCTCTGAACCACTTGAAAGAGAGCCCCAAGCCTTCCAGTATAAAATTCCGGTTTTGATACAAAATAATCTGCTGCCTACAGTCTTATTTAGAAGAGCATCCTCCTTTCAAACCTAGCAATTTGTTAGTTTCAAATAAACTTTAGGCTCAGTAACTATTCCAGTACAAAGAACCTCTTTCAGATGCCCTCTTCCACATTTGCAGAGATTACAGCTCTTGCTCACTAGAATTCAAGTATTGCCAACGATAGCAAGTATCTGTACTTTGCACAAAACAAGCAAGGAAAAGAATATCTACTCATTTGGCTGCCAACTGGGACTTTTCAGCTTGTGAATCATAAGATATGCAGGATAAGCCTACAGGGCTGCACAGAACAATTCATTCTGTTTTGAAGAGTTCTTACAATTCAAAATAAAATTGCTAGAGGGTTATTAGGCAATTATCTCTGTATGCATCTAAACTCCACTGACACTAACCACCCAGGGAGCAGATATTGGTTCTTTCTGTGGTCCAGCCCTGCAATCCATCCTCATCACACCATTTTCAGTAACACTCTTTAGATTAGATTCTCCAAGACACAGTTCAGCTTTACAAGTTTCTATCCCTCACATCCTGTTTCTAATAACTGTGGTACAGCTTTCTGCAGGTTTCAGCTTGTAGAAGTACTAGATGTGAGAAGCTGAATCACAATTAAGTGCATGGATCTGCTTGCACAAAAAGACCAGAAACAGCCCGTTCACCGGGTGGTATTTGCAAGCGTTTTCAACACTCCACACAAGACCTCATACATAAAACTGAGGACTTCTCCAGGAAATTCTGAATTTCATCACCTGGAGGTATACGAATCTTTTAGGAACAAATTGGTAACGAACACAGGAGGAAAA
>VZRH01006717.1:1539651-1596706 GCA_013397555.1 Urocynchramus pylzowi | reverse complement strand
GCTGTCCCGCCGGCGGCGCGCAGGGGGTCCCGCGGGCTGGGCAGCCTTGGCTAGCGGCGCCCGGGGCATGGGGAGCGGCCGGAGCCCGCGGGAAGGCGCTCAGCTCCACTCCGGGGCATCCCCCGCGCTCTGGGGACGCCGAGCTGATGGGCGTGTGGTGGTAAAGGGATGGCCGTGCCAGCCTGAAGGCCGCGGGCTGCCACCTGCTTGTCCCGGTATCTCCTCGGGTGCATCGGTTGGTTTGTAGCCTCTTGACAGATAGGGTAGATTTATGTCTGGGTGCTGAGTGATGCGTGGCACACGCTTGTGAGTCCAAATAACATGTGCTCTCTTGGAGAGATGAGTTGTGAGAATCTGAAACTAAGGAGAAATTGAAGAAGGTGAATGATTTTTAATACCCCAAAAGGAATTTTTCTGAGTGGCTCAGAGAGCACTGCACCATGAATGTCAATTTTCACAGCTGAGACAGAAAGATGTTTGCAGTACAGATTTAAAAATCTGCTGATTTCTAAACTAATACTTTTTGATTTATCAAGAACTGGACCAGTTATGTCCAGACTGAATACAGGAGCTTGACCAAAGAAGCTGGTCATTGTGACCCATGCTTTGACTGTTGAACATCAGTTTTTTTCAGTAATCTTTCCTAAGAAATGAAGATAGAGATTACATTATAAGTCAGTTGTCAGGAGTCAGACAGGAATAGATGGTTCATGTTTGAGTTTCATTTCTTATGAAGGCATACACCGCAGTCAGTGGTTATCACCCACTGCCCTCCTGCTTGCCTTTACACACACTCCTGCAGTGTGCATGCAAGTGACTGCAGTTCTTCCTTTTGCCAGGAAATCAGGTCTAAAAGTGTCTCTCTCTTTTTGTGGGTTTCAGTGTCTGTACTTCATGACTGTTTTTCTTCCTCTGTCTGTGATAGCAAACTTTTGGAGAAGTCCTGTGTACTTCCTGAAGCCATGGCTTCTTTAGCTCACATGGTCCAGCTTGAGTGGTAGGCCTGTGCAGTTCTGGTTCTTTAGGAAGTGTCAGTTGTGGTTCTCATTCATGGGTAGGTGGCCTGGAGTTCTCTAAAACATGTCCCAGAAACAGGTTGTAGGTTGTGGACCTTTAGAATTTATTACCAGGTCTTCAGATGACTTACTGGTGACTATAGTGTCATTAGTTATATATTAAAATATAACAGCAATCCTAAGATTGCAGCATGCAAAAGACATTGATCCTTAGACAAAGTACAGGATAAAGCAAATTTTCTTTGGATTGGTATTTAAGGCAAGAAGAGGGTGAGGTTTGAACAAGTTTAGATTGGCAGTTCATAAAAAGAAAACCACTAGGGCAGTGTTTATCCTGAAGGAGGGTTCCTCCGCTCTGAGAATCCACCCTTGGTTCCTGTAGACATTTCACAACACTTTTTTGTCAGTGATATCATCTTTAGAAGTTTGTATAATGCACTCTCATTGATACAGCTGGCTTGTTTGGGTTGAGATTTCTGCATTGAACTTGGAAGGGAATAGAATTTTCTTGTAGTATTCAGTTTCAGCTCCCAATTCTTTTAGTGCATACTTGAAAGACTGATTTAAACCTCACTACATATACATCAGCCAGCCAGGTGAATAAAAGGACTCTTCCTAAGTAAAAATGCTTTGCACCTGTAGCTTCAATATGCAATTTTACTTTCTCTAAAGCTGTGTTAAAGTAATTGTAAGACCAGAGCTCTGCCTTTTCTTGGCTTGTGTTACAGAACAGCATGGTGCTCTCTGCTGCCATCTTCGTCACGCTGATTGGCCTGATCATATACCTGCACTTTGTGAAGATTGACCAGGAATCCCTGCTGGTCATCGGCTCGCTCGGCATTCAGGTGACTTCATCCTATGCCTCAGGGAAAGAGAGCACAACCTTCATTGAGATGGGTCAAGTGAAGGATGTGGTTATCAATGAAGCCATCCATATGGTAATCATACAAAGTCTGTCTTCTTGTGTCTGGGTACACTCACATCCAGTGTATTTTCATGAGCGTGATTTACCAGAGCAATTAAACACAGCACCATCCGTAGCTTTACTGACATCAGGAGCTTTACTTCAGATTTTTCTCCTTATTCTGTCATCTCTCTCCTTTAAAGGAGAATTCAAACCAGTCAAATAACCTCAAAAAGCCAAATTTATCCTTTGGATAATGCCACTGACATTGAGCTAGTGGGTTTAGTTCTTTGTGTTACGCTGTTCTTACAAATCCTGATCTTTAATTCCATATGTAGTCAAGAAGGAGATGAGAAGCTACAACAACACAAACATTGGTTTTTCCTATTGACGGGGTTTTCTGCAAAGCTCCTGTAGAAAAGCAGACCTTACCCTTCCAGCATGTGTGTGTTCTTTTCAGGTTAAAAACTTAATAGAAGTTAAAAGAAAACTGGCAAAATTATTTCTTTCTTGAGTTAAAGCTATTGATACAAATTTGTAGACTTGACTGTGACCTGGCAGGGTTTGCCTTCAGCCCAGTGAGTTGAAACAGATCCTATTCCTGTGCTAACTGCAAGCAGTTTGATAGCATTTTTATGCCCCAATGATTTTTGTCTGTTTGTCTTGTAGCAAAAAGTTATCTATTACCTGTGTATCCTCCTCCGGGACCCTGAAGATCCTCAGGGAGTATCTGAGGTTGTGCCACTCTTTCAGGTGAGTTTGACTGAATGGTGGAGAAACCCAATTATGGTCTCTGTGTGTGCATCAGTTGTCTAAGCGTATTTTTATTCCACTACAGGTAGCTGGTGACAGTTGCCTTTCTCTGGCTGGGCTGTCAGGGTGGGTGGCATTTGAAGTCTCACAGAACTACATACTAGGGGTGGGTTTTTTCATTTGCTCTCCATTCAAACAACAGGGAGTTGTGTCAATCTGAACCCAGCCAGGAGTTTGCATGAACTAAAAGTCTTTGGCTCACACAGGGTGCTGAGGACTTGTAGAGCTTTCTGTGCAGTCCTGTGCTCAGGGTTACCACCATAACTCTGGCATTGAGCTGCAGTTGATTTTTCTCTTAGCTCTGTGTACCAAAAGTTCTCATAAATCTTCCTTGGCATTGGAATGATTTCCCCTGCCTGACCTGCTGACAAAGATCACGGTACAAGCTGTGACCAATTTGTTTAATGTATCATAACTTGTTTGTGTTGCTGTTAGCTCGTTTCTCCTCTCTCTTCTCTTGCTAACGTGTTTTGACTGTTCATAATCCCATTTTTGGAATGGATTTGCTTTGTGTGTGTTCATGCCTAACACAACAGTGCCCTTATCCTTGAGGGGTGGTAAGCAGTACAGAGGTACCTCACTTCTTAGACTGCTGAGCTGTAGAGCCCTCTCTGTCCTTAATTCACCTGCTGCTGGTGACTGTTTTGTAATCTGCCTACAGTTTGTGACTGGATACAGTCAGTCTTCCACTGAATACTTAGGAGTACAAACAGTCTATTCCATTTACACTTGCTGCTAACTCAGTCCCACAATTGTAAATATGTTTAATAACTGTCACCATCGTGTGACAAGAAATAATAAAACTCACACAAGATGTTCCAGCATCCGAACAGGAACAGGAAAAGAGAACTTTATTTTTCAGACTTTAATATTTACAGAATTCTAAAAGTGACAGTGGATTGGAGGATGACATTGTCACCTCTCCAACCACACTGGTCCAACCAAACTAACAGTCCATCAAAATTCTCCTCCTACAGAGAAGAATGTAAAACAATTATTATTTACATGAAAGTGCTTGAGAAATTTCATTACAAGAATGTAAACATCAGAAGGCTTAGAGAAACTCAAAAGAACAAGGCAACAAGTAACAGTAATATAAATTAGATACTTCACATATAAACAAGGGGAAAACTAGACCTGCTGGAAATCAACAACTACTAAATTCCAGATAGCTGCATTCAAGTACTTGATATTAGTTAGGTATGCTTCTTTCCAGGTTCAAAGGGCCTGCCTGGCATCTGTATTGTTTCTCTCTCTCTTTTTTTTTTTTTTTTTTTTTTTTTTTTTTTTTCTTTGAACTNTTTTTTTTTTTTTTTGACCTTTCAACTCTGAACAGTTTTGTTTTCATGGAAATAACCTTAGCACTCATAGAGTTGACTCCAGCAGCAAAGGAGGTATGAACTCTTCAATTTTGAAATTCAGTACCTGTCTGTAATTGTTTTAACATGCAAGTCAGTATGTTAGTTTTGAAGGAGCAATGATTAGCAACTTTATTGGTCTCCTTTATTGGGTTTCTCTAAGTTATGTCAGTCTTCAAAAATACAATTTCCCATGTCACTCAGCCCAGGAGCCCTACTGCACTGATTTGACCTTTTGTTCTCTTAAGCAACTCTTGCAAGGAGGAATTTGATGGACTTTACACAGTAATGCTGTTTTGGGAGCTCAAAAGCTAAAGGATCATAGGGACTGTGGGACCATGAAACTTTCACTTCCTTGCTGGTTTTAAGCTGGTCCAGGTTAGAATTGATGAAGAATCAATTGATGAAAAATGATTGTACTTTGAAATTAGAATTAGGTTAGAATTGATGAAAAATCATTGTACTTTGACCACTGTTTGCTCTTTGGGTAAAATTAATTGGTGTTTCAGTTTAGAGCCTGATTCTCTGTTGTTTGACTTCTAGAGCTCCAAGCCACGACTGGACTGCTTGATAGAAGTGTACAAAAGTTGTCAAGAGATCCTGGAGCAGAGGAAGACAGCTCCACAATCAAGTGAAATAAAATAGCTGAAAAAAAGGCAGCAGACTTTCAGCAGGACTCAGAGGGACACATGGAAAAGAAAGCAAAACTACCCCATGAGCAGAACTTTTCAGGCTCAGACAGAAGCCTAAAAAGAGGTTTTTTCTTGCCTCTCCAGAAAAGAACTATGGGGAAATAGGGCAAAGGGAGATAAGAAAATGCATCAATTTTTTACTGTTTTGTGCATCTGAAAATTATGCTAAAATTATAAAAATAACCTTGGCTGGACTGCCATAACTATGCATTCTTTGGTTTTTATTTAACCCTTTGCTTGAAAAACACACTCTAAATACCAAAGCTGATACGTGGACTCAGTCATCTCCTGATTTCAGGAGAATTTCAGAAGGACAAAACCAGAAAATGAAACTGTTGCATTCAGTTATGTTTAATGAAATAAACATAAGAGATCTGAAGACTGACCTCTTCAGGCATCTGCCTGAAGGAATCCCATGTGATGGGGTCCCTGGAGGGAAGAGGGATCCGAGAAAGCTGATTGATAGTCAAGAATCATTTCTTCTGAGATCAAGAACAGTCCATCCCAATAAGCAGGAAGTCAAGCAGAAATGCCAGGAAGCCTGCATGGATGAGCAAGCTGCTCCTGGCAATGCTTGAACACAAAAAGGAAGTATACAGAAGGTGAATTTGGGAGGAATGTAGCAACACTGTTCAAGATGTAGTTAGAAAAGCTAAAGCCCAGCTGGAGATGAATCAGCTGAAGGATGTCAAAGGCAACAAGAATGGTTTCAGGAACTGCTTAACTATCAAAAGGAGGACAGGGAAAATGTCAACCCATTGCTGAATGGGGCAGGGCCCATTGACAGAGGACATGGAAAAGATGTGGCATTTAAAAGGCCACGTCAGTTACTCTGAGAATATGAGGCACATGTGTTGTTAAAAATGATGGTAATGACAATGTGAATAAAGTTTCAATTATCTGGGCTCTTGGCAGTAACTTAAGGTTGGGAAGTTCTTCTTTGTTGATAAGCTAAAAGTTACTGTAACACTTAACTGGTATTTTTCTCTCTATATTTGCATCTCCTTAGTAATATAAATGAGGCCACTGAAGTGTCAAAACAAAAGCTAAACCCACAAGTTGGCAGGAGTCTGGATTCATGCTTATTTTGCATACAGTGCTGTACCATGCTTGTCCACATAATCTGTAAACGAACACTTGGCACCATACCATCATGCAATAAGGCAGAGATAAGGGGATTTGTGGGTTTTTTTCCCACAGTGCTACAAAGTTTGAAAGACAGAGGTTAGCTCATGTCACAGGAAGTATTCTGGTTGTCCAAGTGAAAGGCAGGAGCTTGGGGATGTTAGAAGAGAAAAGATGTCTCAACAGCGTGGGCAGAGTCATGGGCTCAAGGGTGTGCTGGGAATGCTGACTATGCTGTAAAAATCCCATGAAGTCCTCACAATGTGCACTTAAGAAATTACCAAGAAGCTGTGTCACAGCAAGAAGTCTGAAAGATTGCTTTAGCAATCTTTTGAAGGAGTGAACATCCTGTGCCCATGCTGCAGTCATCCACTTAAGCTAAGAGAAGATCAGCAGAGAGAAACAAGGAAACAGTCTAGGGCAGCTTTGTACCAGCTGTGGTTTGTGCCTGGATACCAATCACAATCTGTGTTCATTTTTGTTTACATCAACAATATTTTGGCTTTTAAAATAGTTTATTCCATTCTGAGAATAATACACAGTTAATTCATGGTTATTAATTCACGAGCTGCATTTTATTAAGAACAAACAGAAATCTCACAGTATCTTCCAGACAGCCTTTTACTTATACACAGCAGTTAGGAACAAAAAGGCTTTTGTCATCTCATTCTATGCTGCATTAACAGTCATTGCCAAAAGCATTAATTAAAATAAAAAAATTATTTTCTCTACCAAAGAATCATACAAAGTAGGTATCTACACGGGGTGGGGTGTTTGAAGACAGATAAGCTATAAATAGGAGGAGTATGTGCATCCATCAGAGTGGGGTGGTCCCTGAAACACAAGTATTGGTGAATATTTTTAAGAAATAAGGAAGAAAGAAAGTTTTGTGTATCATGCTTCTCAATTTAAAGTGCAATTGTGGCAAAAAATAATGAGTTTGATGAGAGCTCCTGTTTATTTAACATCTCTGCTTCCTGTTTGCCCTGGTATGAGTCTCCTCAAGCCTCTGAGGACATGAGGAAATACAGCCTGTGAACAGGAGACTTCTATGCCTTGAGCATCCCCAGCACTGATGATGGCTCCTGCTTGTTCTGAAGCAGCTTTGTTACTGGTGGGATACCAGAAGCAAACTGTCAAACAGACCTTCAGAAACAGGAGAAATTGTCAGGCACAGGTGACAGAGTGAGGAGGGGTACCACTTTGTGTATTCTAACTGACACAGCTGTACTGAGATAATTGTGAGAGAGAGGGGAAATACAAACTACTATCAGGACATACAGAGACTGGAAAGTATCTAAGGGAAAACAAAAATGACTAAATGCCTTCTTAAAGTTATTTTTGGCTCAGAAAGCTTCTACCCTTCTCTGTACCTTCAAGGGATGGTCTTTAAATTCATAACAAGTGGGTACATTACAGTAGGTACAAATTAGGTCACTGTTCATAGAACCTTTTCCTGTCTTAGTTCTGCCATACTGTTTCTATAACTCACCACAGGATGATTTGGGGTTGGGTTTTTGTTGTTTGGCTTTTTGGTTTATATTACAAAGATGCTGATGAGGGATTGTTCAGAACACTTTTTGTCTGCCCCCTGCTCTTCTCTTTTAGTCTGTGGCTTTGTATCCATCATAAGCATGAAAAAATCTTTCTTGATGTATCAGCTCCCCCATGTGCATTAGTTGGATGTGTCAAGGTTGGTGGCAGGTGCTAGGGAGTAAAAACACTGGTATGGTTGCTTTGTTTATTTGCAAATAACTGGTTTGCTATGACTGACTTCTGTCTAGTGGTTGGATTAACACTGTTTTAATTTGGGAAAACTGCCCATGAATGCATAATTACTATGAAGCTGGATGTGGTACTTTTCAAAGTACAGTTATTCTTCCTTTGCTTTTCTAGAATGCTTATCAAAATAGCTGAACTTAAACTAAGTAGATTTAGATTTTTTATGAAGAATTGATATTTTTCTTTTATTTGTTTAATATTCAGTAACCTTCTCAAAATTAAGTCCCTTTGAAACAGATTTAAAAAAAATCAAACCTACCAACATTCTTTAGAAAGTCAGAAGAACATGAGTACACAATTGCTGACTACCTCCTCCTTGCTTATGGTACATGAAGGAAGCAGGAGTTTGAAAGAAGCAGCTTCTGTCAAATCAGAATGGCAGAACTTGTCTGGGATCTGTCCTAGTTGCTGAAAGACAGAAAAAGTACAAAATTTGCTTGCCTTGTCTTCCTTTTTCTGAGATAATGTGCAGTTCCAAACACACCTACAACAGTGGTTATCAGAAAGTCTTTGAAAGTGCTTGTCTGAGAGTGGAGCAAGTGACACACGGAGCCCTGCCCTGCAGCAGCAATCTAATGTTCATCTATTGCATTGAACAGCGTCAGTTTCCAAAATGCATCGCTCCTGTAGGTGCCAGGGCATTCTCTGACACTGCCCCAGCCCCAGCTGTTCTGAGTACTCAACATGAAAAGACCTAGACCTTCCACCTTTATCCTTTATTTAAAGTTAAAAATACCCTTAAGTACTGCTGAACTCTAATTCTATACTCACTATTTCAGGTCTGAAATCACCCTTGACTTGCATCAGAATTATTCTTGAGAGTTTAATTCCTCTTCCTTCTTAGCAATGTCTTTCTTTCATGTCTGAGCAAGAGCACAAAAGTTTGTGTCTTTTGAAAGCTAAAAATGGGAGGGATCAAAGAAAATGTATGTACTTGTAAAGCAAGGCAGTACAGTAGGAGATGGAAGAATGAGTGCATATGTAATGACTGGAGCACTGTGCAGGCAAATGACCTGAGGAATGGTATTTTGGATGGAATGTGTCACAGAAAGGAAACTCCTGCATAGTCCCCCAAATCAACTTTTTTTTTTTTTTTAAGAGAAAGTACTGCCTCTACCTCTAAGGAACTTTGTCTATTATTATGGTAAAAGAATCAGAGCCTGCATTAATCTGTGGTATATAGCCAACAAAATCAGCTCATGTGGAACAAGCCCTTAGAGCAGGGTGGGCCCCTTTGTGCTTCGGGGCACAGAAGGAATAAAGCACCGATTTTCAGTCTCCCAGGGCTTCTTAGCAGGTGTTTTGCTTCCTGAGGGCTGTGGGGAAGGCAGCAGTGAAGGAGTCGAACGATAGTTAATGTAGCTGGCAATCAGAAGTGTTGCTTCAACAATCTGGGGAAAAGAGAAAATGATTAACTGTAGGTCAATTAGAGGTAAGAATGCCCTTTGATTTTTAGAATCTATTGACTGCATGGCTTTTGTAAATGGCTTTCTCCCATGGAATTGTTCAGTTTTAAAATGAAGCCCTGTCTTTAAGAGTTAGGTAGAATAAGTCTCTTGTTGAAAGGTTCCAGCTTACAAAGGATTTGTTGAATACATATAGCTAGTGCAGCGGCCACAAGTACCAGTCCCCAGGCTTGTACAAAACACCCAGCCCTGATGCTGCCAGCTGGAAAGAAACTTGCTTTTCATTTGTAATTACCTTTGGAATTGCCATTGTGAAGAGGAGTTTTTCAGTGCTATTTTTTCCAGAACTTCTTTCTTTCATTTTACTGACTACAATCATAAAGTCATCTCGACAGCCTCCAAAGGTCAGCACAGAAGAGTATGAATAAGAGACCTTCAAATGCTGCAGACAGAGAGTTTGAAAAAGTCATAGTTCTGTAAAAAACTTCAAATGTCTACCTTAAACTAATATATTATTTATATTGCTACTTCCTGCAAGAACACCAGGTCTCTAGCAGTGAAGGGCAGTAGATGGCTGTACACGTAAGAGCTGGCAGAGAAAGCTCAACCGAGAATTGCATTTCTTGTTTTCTCTTGGTGTGCTCGGTGCCTCACTACTTCATAGTACAGATTTTGTTATATTCCAGATGGTGGTAGTAAAGCACACACCACTGAGATTTTGCAAGATGTATGAACATGTTTGCTGCTCTACCTGCCACTGCAGCTGTAATTTTCCTTTGTCGACAGAGTGTTCAAACATAACACTGACTTCCCTCATGTCTGACTTTTACAAACTAACCTCTAATAATAATTCACATATGAAGTTAAAGACAAACTGTTAGTGACTTTCACTGGACTCAGGGGAATGTCTTTCTGTCCTAGGTAAGGTATTCCTCTGAAGCAGTGTTCCTCAACATACCATTGTGTTATAATCCAGTATGCTGATACCATCTTCATTCACAGCTATCCAGACTGGACAGTCTTCCAATGAGGAAGGCAAAATAGGCTAGAGAGAAATAAAATTATTAATTCAGGTATTTCTTGAACACAACAGAATGATGTTTCTGATATAAATGTTGAGATTTAAGGATAAAGTGAAGATGAGAAAAAATCCCAAGGGCTTACTAAAGTCTTACTGATGTGACCTGGTTTGATTTTTAAGACAGCTTTCCCCAAAATTTGGAATAACATTTTCAGATTTACATACACTTTTTGAAGTAGTGGCACAAGAGATAGAAGGATAACAAAGCCTTTGAAATTAATAAGATGCCATCAGTGTGGTTAAAATTGAAGGAAATGCTAGATCAGCACAACAGCATGGCAACTCTGCTCAGCACATGTGTTTGTACTGCTCCTATCTGTCAGGAAGGCAGTGAAACCTGCTGGTTTCTATACCAGTGCACCCAGTACCATCACATCAATGCCATTTTGTTTCTTACAGAATCTTACAGCAAATGTGCATCAATTGTCTGTTGAAGATGACTTGTTATGGCTAACGACAGAAAATCTTTCCTGGGAATCTGCTATGACACGGTAATGCCATAGGCTTTGCTGTTTAACTGCTGAAAAGTTGTAACATGTGTTAATCGTCAGGAACACCAACATGATTTCACCTGGGGGTGCACCTATTCTATATTCTGATTCTTCAGTATACTCAATTACATATTCTGTCAGTAACCTCAAATACCAGTAACCTCTTTTAGTCCTGACAGTGGAAATAACTGTCTTTTGAAAAGTATTGTATGTTTATTATTATTTATTTTCTTGTATATTTACTCAAGAGTAAAGTCACCGTTAGACTTTTTTGCTGTAACCAGAGCAGCTTTGACTTCAAAACAAGAGACGTAACCATGAAGAAGACCTCCCTCAAGCTTTCAACAGCAGAAGTTTCTGCTGGGATGGGGAAGATGGTTAATGCCAAAACTTGTCTGATTTCTCAGACAGCCATTATGTGCTAAGACATTAGTTCAGGCATGAGCAACAGGTACAGAGTTCTAGCCTGGAATGGGGTGAGGGATGGTACAAGCTGCTGGGGGAACCATTTCTTGCAGCTGTTCTTTGCTCTCCTACTGATGTCTGTGGCCTGGTAGCTTACCCAATGTGTACTTTCATTTTTGTTTCTGTAACAGGACATTAGCAGTGCTTGCCTCTCTCATGTGGCAAGGAAAGCATCTGGTTCTGTGTCAAGCAGAGAACAGGACTGAAGTACCCATTCTCCTTATAGCTGGCATCAGCTGCCAGGTGTGACTTAGAGGGGGACTCTTCCCTTTCTTCCCCACTGTGGTATGTAAATATTATTTTTTAAACTGCCATTGCAGCCTTGATGTCCAGGGAAATTCCTGCCTGAGAAAGCTTTGGCAAGGCTTGAAAGGACAGGCAGTATTCTGTATCATGATCAATTGACACAGCCTGGGAACCTTCAGTATTCATTTACTGAACACTGGCAACCCCTAGTGGTTAGAATATACTTGTCTTCCTTGTTTTTCAACCTGTATAGTACCAGGCCTGCTAGTTGAGAACAGAGTTGTTCTGTTTTTTCCCTTTCTGAAATAGAAGCATTTTCAACCCGTGTTACCAGAGACTGTAGATATGTCTCTGCTCAGATAATTCACTCTTGGAAACAGAAAGAAGTGTGCACCAGTTACCTTAGCAGCAAATATTTTGGTTCCAAAGAGAGGCCATTTCCGGGCCACCGTCAAATAAATTCGAATGCATTCTGGTGGAGAGCACCCCTGCAGCACCATCCACTTTGTCGCCAGCCTGTCTGTCAGTTGCCTTTGGAATCCAAGACACAAGACAGTATTATTTACTAATGTCTTCCAAGGAAAGATGTGTAAAATTAGATCAGTTAATAAATGTACCTCTTTACTCCAAAAAGGTTATTTTACACAGCACTTACAGACAGGGCTGTTAGCACTATCAGTTCTACAACCTGAATTTATTTTAGCTTTTCTCTACTTCCACATACTTTCTCACCTTCCTCATACCTTGGCTGTAGTATGCTCTATAAGGAGTGGCAATATGTATTAACTCATGCTTGATTTGGCTCATAGGGATGGTTTGGCAGCTACTTTGCTACATGCAAATGGAATTTGCTTCCAAAAGGAGGTAACTGTGTTAGTTCCACCACTGCATCCCTAATAGCTTAGGATCTGTAGGAAGACCATTCTCTCACTTTAAATGAGATAGATCTGAGTGAGACCTATGGCAACATCTGAATTTTGTTATTTGAGCTCTGCATTGTGTGTGAAAATTTCTAACTCAGAACATCAAAAAAAAACCCTGCCAAAATACGTCCTACCAGAATTACTGCATGGCCTGAAGCAACCCATATAAGCTGGCTTTATGGCTCATTGAAAATGTTAGGCATCTGGATTCAATTGACACTTGGGGAAGTGTAAAACAAAAACTCAGAATTCATCTGAGGCCTGGGTTAGTTTTTTGAAACTGAGATGCCTAATTTGGAAGTGAAAGGCCTAAACTTCTTGTATATGGCAGAATTAGCTGGTTATTTGGCTCTTTTTATATGGTTTTTTCTTTTAAGGGAACCTTTTCCTGACACTTTTGCTTTGTTTGAGTTTCTATATCAAATAATCTTGAAAGGGCTCCTTGAAACTTCTTGAATGTAAAGACAATTTGGCAAGTAAAAGCTTATTTCAATGCAAAGTACTGAAGAACCAACAGCTTACCCGTGCTGTTCAGGAGTAATGTTTTGCTTGTAGTGTTTGGGGTAGAATTTATCTAAAACCTGGTGGAGAAGATGCTGCATTTTCAATTGTGATATTCCTCCAGGACTTGAAGATCCTGGTCGATCCAAATCCCCATATTCCACCTAAGACAACATTACAGTTTATAGTGCAACAGAACTATGAGGGTTTTAATGCAGTAGAACATTCCATGAATTCCCATACTGATAACTACTGTGTTTATTAGTCATGCAAAAAGACACAGGCTGGGGAATGTTATCTATAGCATTAACCATAGCAAATGTATACAAAAGAGCAACCACTGAGGACACAACTGCCCAAGGAATTATGTACTGATCTAAGAAAATGGAACATGATCTCAGCCAGGTATTTGCTGTGAGGAGACACATCTGTATAAACTTCCAGGCTTTGGGGATTTATTTTCAATTGGCCAATTCAAAGAACAGCATATTTGTAAATAGTTTGGACCATGTCCTCAGATTCTTCACCTCAGTTTACGCTGCTTTAACAAATACAACACTCAGTTTCAGGTCAGTAAAAAACTATTATACTGCTTATCATGCACACAACCTACAATGTGTGTTTTATGTGGTAAAATACTAAGTGCAAACCTGGAGACCTAATGGAGGATCTTGGAAGATGCTCTTCCTGACTAAGAGGGTATTGGCAGTGCAAGAGGGGAAGTTTTTACTATTAATGAAATTTTAGTGGTGGTACTATTTCCATATATCTTCTAAGGTACTAATTAGAGCAGGTCCGGTGATAGTTCAGCCTCACTGTTTTTTCCACTAATTTTCTTGAGAAGGAGAGGCACAGCTAAAGCAAATTTCCCTACAGCAAAAGGTGTTCTGACATAGGTATGCTACTATAATGCATCTGTCATGGTACATCTGACGGTGTGCTTGTTTGATACCTCACACTGTATGTTTGATGTGGTTTTGATGTAAAAGGGAGCTGCTTAGTCAAACATAGTGTACAGCTGAAGGAGGACAAAAGAGAGGATTTCTGCCATACTCACCTGAGCCATTAGAGCCACCATTTCCAGAGCTAATTCCTTATTAACAGGAAACCTTCCATTGGCTATTTCATTGCTCACTTGGAAGGCCAGTAGCAACCGCTCACGGTCTGTCTCACCTTTGGCCTGGCTCCGAAAATACAGTCTAAAAGGTAGAGAAGGTAAAAAGATACTGTGAACTGAAAGTACAGCTGGGAACTTGAATCTAGGTGAGGCAAAATAAAAGTGTGTTTTGTTTTGTTTTTCACTGAGGGGGTACTGGACAGATTTGGAAGCTGAGGTGCTTCCCTTGAACAAGATTTGGGCAAGGAGGCTCAAAACATGCTTTCTAGCTTTGGAAGCTATTTGAATTCAGTAAGCCAGCCACTTCTAGACAGTGAACCCTTATTAAACACAGATAAATCAGTGTCCATTCATCCCAATCAAGCACAGACAGGCAATATTTTATAATTATGGCCTTCTCTGCTTATCACAGAAAAGAGAACTACCTCTGCTCTACATGCATAAGCTTCTACGAGGCAGCCTTGTAGACTTGCCAGCTTGGATTTGACCACTTACACTGAGGACTTATTAAAAAATGCTTCAGTTTGCTTCAGCAGGAAATAGGAGACCCAATTAGCAGTCTTTAAGGAAACATGCTTGTAAATCAAAGCATCCTATTGTTTTGTATTCCATTGACACTTGGAATGTTTTTGACGGGGTATAGCAAGATTACTAGTTGGGGCTGAAGACATCAGCTTGGGGAATGCTTCCCAGAACCATTCCTCAAATAGTTCACAGCAACTAATTCACATATTAATTTCAAGCTGAATCTATGGCTATAAATTCCACAATTCCACTACACGAGATATTCATTCCAGTGGATCAGTTTATTTATTTTTATGTCACTTTGAGATTAACTACACCAGTAGGACCATATTGACTGTACAAATGTCTTATCAGAGTCCTTGGTGTTAGAACAGTCCAGCCTTGGAAAGACTGTATCAAAACATCCTTGCTGTCTAGCCTATGCACATTCCAGCCCAACAAAATAATACTGCAAAGTTTCCTGAAACAAAAACAACCTTCTGGGTCAAAAGCAGTATCTTCTGCTTTCACCTCCATTATACCAACTAACAAAGTTGACAGAAATTTGTTTCCACCATTACAGTCAACAAAATCTTCATATGTTCAATATTGAACTCTCTGTTCAGTTTTGGGCAGCCTCTGTTTTGCTTGCAAAGAGAATTCATTCCTTGTTCTCATACAACTATTACTTTACTGTAATTCAAAATTCCTACCCGTATTATAAGAGATTAACTCGTTCCAATTTTTGATTTAGATCTTCATCTTTTACTTCCCTTCTCTACCACCTTTCATCATCTAGTTTTTGACATTTCTTTCTTTATAAAGTTTGGACACTGCTACTACATATCTCTTTTACAGCTCATATGATTTAGAACATTGTTCTTGTATCTTTTTCATCTTTGTGATTGTTCACTTAATTGCAAGTTGTGGCATACTTGTTTTCACTAGTGATTTTTCCTCTAGGTCTCTCTTCCTCTCACCTAACCCACATTCTTCAATTGTGTTTTAGGATCTAGGCAAATGAAATTGTGCCAAGGATGCCTTATTGTGCTACAGCTAGTGGTTAACTCATTTTAAAGTCTATTCTGCTATTGCAAAGTGGTTTCAGTTTTACCCCTAGGCCATATGCTTTTGTAAATGTAACAGACAAAACCCATCACATCTCCTGTAGGATTTAACAGCATCTTAGCTAAAATAGTTTTGGCACCAATATTACTATTACTGTATGACCAGTACAAAATTACTGGTCATCTACACAGATATATGCAGTCTAGAATGTTTAAATACAGCAGTAGTAAGGTCACCCAACAGAGAACAGTACCTGTTCTTATAGGTCAACTTTACAATTCTTGTGCCACCTTCATATTTCCCAGGATGCAATTCTTTTAAGGCTTGTTCCCATTTAGAAATGACATCACAGATCTTTAAAAAATACCAAGGAGAGAGGAGACACAAACTTAGGTGAAATATATAGCCAAGGCTTGAGGGGAAAGCAAGTGAATAAAATACTGCAAAACACAGAAGATAAAGAAACAGATTGGATCAGCAGAAGCACAGCTCGAAGTGACAAAACACATCCTTTTTCTATTGCACAGGGTGTAAAAATTCAAGCATTTCCAACTGAAAACTCCAGCTCTAACCTGCAGAGGGACACATGAATTCTGGTCTGGTAGTAATTCTCGTGGCCTTTGTCTACACTAGCAAGTAGCAAGGCTCAGGAAGAACAGATCTGCAGAGAAACACCCATCCCTAAGTCTCCATGCCCACACTAGTAGTCTGACCGAGTGACCTAAAAGTCCACTACTATGTTGGATGACTTCTTCCAGTTCATATTTCATATAAAAAGAATCAATTTCATGCTCTCAGGTTACTCCTTAATGTGAGTCAAAGTATGGTTAATAGGAATGATTGATAGGTTTACTTCAAAAGTGCCCTCTTGAGCCAAACTAAAGCACTAACATCCTCTGAGCAGCAGCAGAATGTGCATGGCTATACCAAACCCTTGGATGTGAATGCCCAAATTTTGGGAATGTTTGGTCCTAGATTCCAACTTTGTAACTCAGACTTATTTTTCATAATAACGTGGGTTTTGTTTGGGTTTTTTTTGTTCCATTCAGATCCTCCTGGTTATTCTAGTCCTTTTACAAGTGGTCTAATGAAGGCCCGTACTTCTCTTTTGATGGCATCTCAAGGAAAGGAATGTGAACATAAGAAGCCACATGAAATACATAATCGGATCTCTAAACCTCTCTTAAGCTACTGAGATTTACTGGTATTTATTTACTTGCCAAGACAAAGTGATGCCTTTGATTGTCTCAAGCTCCTTTGTTTACTCTGATACTTCTCCAGATGGTCCAATTACCAGCAAAGCTCCAGATTACCTGATCTATATCAGGTCATGAAAACAGACTACCTAATTTGGCACTGTCTGTGGTAGTTTCCTTTCAAACCATCTATTTCAAAGTTATTGGTATCTTCTCCCTCTTTTGCTTAATGTGAAATTCTACACTGTGTAAAATTGATTGTTTAAGGTCCCTACAGTTATCAGGACCTCTTCAAAGTTGCCACTACAACTATTCCTCCATTAATGCTGTATGACAAATCATTCTCACAGATTTGTACCAAAATCTGATGGGTCTCATTCACGGCAGCCAGCCTGCTCAATTAAGGCAGTCATTCAGCTGCAGCATGGGTAAAAATCTCCATATGAAAGTCACAGGTGCTAACACTTTATCTGCTTTCTTTTTCCCTTGATCTGAGGCAGGACACTCTTTCTTAAAGTGAAGCCATACTCAGTAGAGCTTTCTCCCCTACGTACACTTATCAACAATGAAAGCCTGAGTTATCTGGAAATAGCAAGGAGATACTTCATAATCCAACAGATGGAATTTATACAGACATGCCAAAAGATTCAAGCCTAACATAAATTTGTCTCAATTAGGAGTGTCACATTTGATGTCAGTTGTGATATCTGATCATGCTGGCTAGCTCAGTCATGTTTCAATTTTGTAGTCAAGACAAATTAAACTTTAATATGTGCTAAAATCTGAGTTAGACTTTTTAAAAATTGACCAATTCATCACCTACTAAAATAGATCTTTCTATTAAGAACTGTATTAGATTAGGCTAGATAATTATAGAATCATTTAGTTTGAAAAAGACTTTAAGATCAGCAAGCCTAATCATCAAACCAGCTCTGTCAAGTCTACCACTAAACCATGTCCTCAAGTGACACATCTACAGATCTTTTGAATACCTCCAGGGGCAGTGACTCTACCATTTCCCTGGGCAGCCTGTTCCAGTGCTGGAGAAACTTTTTCAGCAAAGTAATTTTGTCTAATAGACAATCTGAACTTCCCCTGGGGCAACTCTGGGCTGCTTCCTCTTGTCCTGTCATTTGTTACTTGGGAGAAGAAAAGGATTCCCACCTGGCTACAGCCTCATTTCAGGCAGATGTAGAGAGCAATAAGGTCCCCCTGAGGCTCCTTTTCTCCAGGCTACAGAACCTCAGTTCCTTCAGCTGCTCCTCATCAGACTCACTCTCCAGATCTTCACCAGCTTTGTTGCCCTTCTCTGGACCTGCTCCAGCACTTCATATATATATAAAGTAAGTCTTTCTTATTGTGAGGGGCCTAAAACCAGTGCTGAGTACAGGGAGACAGTCACTTCCCTGGTCCTGCTGGCCACACTGATACAGGCCAGGATGTCATTGGCCTTCTTGACCACCTGGGCACACTGCTGGATCATGTTCAGATGGCTGTTGACCGAGACCCTCAGATCCTTTTCCTCTGAGCAGCTTTCCAGCCACTATTCCCTCAGCCTGTAGGGCTGCATGGGGTTGTTGTGACCCAAGTGCAGGAATTAATATCTCATCTGTGAATATGAATCTAGATAGACAATATCCAAGCTTATTTGATCTTAATTCATTAAGAAAGATTTATTAATCATTTAGAAGTCCTTCAAAGATGTATACTAAAGGTAGCAGAGGAGAAAAATAAATACCTTCATATTGCCGGGTAAACAATGTTCCAAATTCCTGCCAGAAGGATCATCTGTGAACAGAGAAAATCCCATATGGGATGGCTTCCTCATTCCTGTTTCTTGGTTCAGTCTCTGGATGAATTCATCAACAGTTGAGGAACCATCAAAACCTACAACCTGCAATGAAAGAGGACTTTAATGAAGATACAAGAATTGTGACTCTTGGTGGGTATCACAACTAATGAAGGTGGTTCCCTACAGATTAGCATTTCAGGATTAACTACCAGCTCCAGTGACAACACTTGTATATTGTCTCCCTTCATATCACATTCCTTCCCATATTGAGACACTTCCAACATCTCTCCCTTTTTCTCAGCTACCTTTTCTTCCTATGATCTGTAGAGGTAGGGGTGAATTCCTTTCACTTTCTTGGGAAATCAGCTAAAACATCATGGAGGAGAAGCAGTGTTTATCTCCCAATATGTATGAGATCTGTATATATATATACATTTGAGATATGTATAAATACCATGGTGCCACCCACCCACATGAAGGAGGCAGGTTATGGTGCAGTCTAGTGCCCAGCAGAAAGGCAGCTGTGGTGGCTCACCTGGTACGTTCCATTCATGAAGTGCACTGGGATGCTGAAGGGGAGTGAGTGGTGGTAGGGATTTCTCAGCAGGATGGACACGATCTCCATGCGGGAGGGCTTGGCTTCCCGCTCTCCAGCCTGCACCGTGCGGTCTACTGATCTCTGGCAGTAGATGGCATACTTGCCTATCTCACTCCTAGACAAAGAGGGGGAGAGAACCACAAACATGCTCCACGTGCCATGTCCTCTTCAATTTCCCATGCCATGATAACACATTCCTCCCTGAGGCTTTTGCTCCAACAAAGATATGTCTCTATGCAGATACACTGTTCATCTCAACAGACTAACAGCTCAAGTGAAAGCTACAACACAAACCTGAGCTCCAAAGATCTGTAAAACTAAGGCAGACAATCTAGGAAACACAAGAGTATTCCCTGCTTCTATGTGGACTGGACACATACCCTCTTCTGTACCCTGTTGCCATCACAGTATCTGCAAAGTCAAGATCAATTCACCCTCTAACCTGCTGTCATGCCAGTGGAATTTAGTTACTATCGTGCCAAGTCCTGGTAAATATTGAGTTGTATAATCCTGTGAGACTAATGCATTACAAGCTGTGTTTATTAATTTACATGGTTGTACAAAATGTAAATTTCCATTAACCCTACCTGCCAACCAAGAGACTTGACAGAGATTCCAAGCAAGCTTAGATTTGTTGACAGTTCAATATAGGATAGGGATAGTTACCAACATGATCAGTTTACTGTCTGCTGAAGAGAGTGCTCCATTGAACAGCATCAAAAAGATGTGTCTCTAAAGTCAAGCAGGAAGGGTCAACTGCACCTTGCACAAAAATGTTAGGAATGTATATACTCAGTAAGTTCTGAAATTGAAGGATTTATATGGATTTGTAACTGTGCTATCACTTTCCAGGGGAAAATAATTCCATTCAAGATGCCTTCAGGAGCTCAGGACATGAGCTCAGTTAAATCCCTACAAACAACATGGAAGTCAGGACTTCTGGCTTTTCACTGTAGCAATGTCTTTCTCACCCAGTAATGAGCTTGGACAATATTCAGATAGATATTCTTGCTTCATCAAGAAGCTGTTTCTTTTGTTTTCCAGATGCTCCTGAGCCCTGTGACTTCTTACTTAGAACTCTGCCCCACTTTTCTTCCTCTCTTAGAGACTGGATATGTATGCTGAGATCACCTTTCACAAAAAAACAATACCTAGAATTAAGATCTATAATTCTTCTAATTGAGATCTTTTAATACCTAGAATAGATCTAGACCACAGGTATTATGCAGTGTAAACATTCTAGTATCCTGCTTGCTGTGTGAAACAGGGAAAGTATACCTAATTAACTGGTCAAGAAACAGCTGTATCTACTCCATTCAAAAAGAGGTAAGTATTCCTAGAGCTAGGGAGGAGGAGTCATGCTAAATCCCATTTAGCAACTGCTCCAAATCTAAGCTAACCTACAGGTGAATATAGGCCCATTTTAATGTTTTAATGTAATTTCTGGGTTTTTTTTCTAGCCCTAACAATTGTTTCATAGCTGGATCATATAAATAAATTTCCTCTTTGTTTCTGCTTGGCATATATTTGTTCACAAAGGTGCTTTTGGGAAGACCATCAGCATAGTAGAGCTTGAAGCTGATGTAATAAATCAGTTTCACACAGCCCAGCAAATCCTTATGAAATTCAACAGTCTCCAACCTAGAGCAGCTCCCTAATGAGTTGAATGGGTCCATCTAGGAGCTGGTAATGCACAAGTTTGAAGAGGTGGTTCCTAGTACTAGACAAAAGATCCCTAACATGTTGCCTTACCAAATGCAGAGAGAACCTGAACACTGTGGAGTGCCCAATACCTGTATTTTTGCTTTTGAGAAGAAATAGCAAATGTGAGACAATAGTTAAGAAAATAAAATATTTGATAGGAGTCCACATTTCCTTTGCAATGTCAGGAGACTTTTAGCTTGAGTTCAATGGCAGATTTAGGCTTATTAATTGAATATGAATATTTGTTTGAAAGGATTTTTTACTTTTACTCTTTTACTTTTGTCTTAACAACAGTGTTTTTTTGCAACAGACAACTAGACATCTCTAGCTGTGACCTCCCTGCTAAGGACACAGTGAGATACACTGAAGACCAGATCACCACGGAAACAAAGACCACAGCATGAACAATGGAGAACAACTTCTTGCTGTTACCATAGTTACATACCACAGAGGTAAGAGAAAACAGTACTAGCATATGTTTCAGGTTTGTTAGTCTTTCTTAACTTTTTATGGTTGCCTGAGATGTTTTATGCTTCACTTTTGTTCTGCCACTTTGCCTGCTAACCTGACAGCAGAATGTAATCACCTAAAATTTGAGTAATTCATTCCAAGTAATTACTTTGGTCTGTCTTTCTCTTAATAAAAGAAAGTAGCTGCATAAGAAAAAAACTTCCCAATGTAGTTCCAGTTATAGCTACAAAAGTTCTTTTGCTAGTATAGGTCACTCAGTTTTGTGAACTAGCTTCATCTAAATGACAAATTAATCAGAATGGTTGAAGTGGCACTACTGGGAACCTTCTGTCCTCCCTCTCAATATGTATTTGCAGGTGTGTGTTCCAGAATTGCTTCCCTCTTTATATGCATTGGGTGCAAGTGGCAGTCAGCTGAGCAGAATGAAATGCTGTTGCAGTCCTTACCTGGGGTCTGCATGTCGCTGCAAGTGCTGTTTGATGTACCAGAGGAAGTGATGTTGAGGCAGGAATAGAGGAGCACATAAAGCCAAGAGCTGCCAGCACTGTGAATGCAAAACTGGACATCACTCTTGTTCTGTACTTCTTACCTGCTGTCTTTCACAGAATACTACAGCCAAAATGATGGACGTTCTGAACATTTTGACTTCCGAAAATTTTAGTGTAACCACAACTGAGTCAACAATTAAGACTTAAATTAATACTATATAACAAAAAATCATAACCAAAAAAAGCACTGGGAAATTTTATTTCAAATTAGATCCATTATTATTCAACCTGATTTTAATGTCTCATTTGAGCTGGGAATATTGTAATTGCATATGTACATTCACGCTGTAACTTATTAATTGTATTTACCCAGCAGTTACAGTGCAAGATTCAGATTTCATGTTTAATAGTAATATTCATAACTTGTATGCTGTTGATTATCTAAAATGCAAAACAAAATTAATACCATATGACAGTTACAGCAAGACAACAAAAGCTATGAACTTTGATTCTGAATATGGTCTGAATAGACAATTTACAAGTGGTAAACAGCTAGATTTAAACTAAAATTTATTTTTCAAGTAGTTATATTGTTAGTGTTCTTCTCTGCAGATCAGTGCTGTTATTCTCTTTACCCCAGCACACCTTTAGCATAAGCACTATTTTAGGAGAACCAGTCCCATAGCTACTAATTAAAAACATGGGATTAAATGGAAAGCTTTTGCAGAGTGGCACTAAATAAAGAGGAACTGACCTGAATGACTGAGTGGTTCTGGGGTTGTCGGCAGCTGGTCTGTTTAACAAGCTGACAGTAAATTTCATTCTGCAGCTCGGTATGTGTCAAGCACACCTGCAGTGCTGTCTGGGCAAGTGACACATGGTAATCAATAGAGGACGCCTCCACAGGAACGTTGATGAACAGCTGACAGGACTGTGAAAGGGTAGAAGTTAGTCAATGCCAAAAATACAGCAACTTTTCTCTGGTACTCTCCAGACCAGGTTCACCAGATGTATTTATTAATTTACAGACAGTTAATAAATAACCTTGAGAGGAGGGAAGAGAGTCAATACTTAATTCCTATTCCTCCTTCCTTAGTTATGGCAACTAGAAAATTTACTCAACCTCCCCCGGTCTAAGGAACTTACAAGTCAGCAAAAGAATTGAGGGGAAAATGGGCTTCCTGCCTTCCATGCCTGTGTTTTACCTTGTTCACACTGTCCAGTCCCATTCCTGATTTTATACTTGGAGAGTGCAAAAATGTAATCTCCAGCGGCTTCACCACTGGTCTTACTGAGACAACTGAGTTTGCCAGTGAATTGTTTCTGTTTCCTTCAATCCAGCCATTGGAGAGGAAAAAGAAAGACAAAGCTAACTTTGAAACACAAAGTCTGTGGGGAGTATTACTCCTGAGCCCAGATTCTGCACAAGAAAAGTTAAATCTCTGAAGAATGAATGACACTTAAAATCCAACAGTTCTGTTGTAATTAAATGAACCAGCAGGCCTGTCTAAAACAACCCACAGTGACGATAAATGCTGTACAACATGACCAAACAATGTTACTGCCCCATGAACAGAGCAAAATAACTGAAAACCATGCAATGTCCTTTAAATACCTTAAAAAGTTTCAGGGCTTCAGTCTGTAGAGCCTCTGATGGCAGAGTAGTGAGGGATGTGTGCAACCCATCTTTACTGTAGCACAACATAGGATGCTTCCATAGAGGAGAATCTGAGGTAGCAGATGGGCAAAAACATGCAGTGTCAGAAACAGGAGAGACAGAAGAGTGTCCATGTTGACAAGGAGCCTTCCTGAGATGGCACAGCACCCGAGGAAGCAGCACTGCACTAGGCCACATTATCTTTGGTGACACTTCACTGATTTCAGCAAAGCCCACCATGGATAAGGAGTCACCAGCAGCATTAGCCATCAGCAGAAATAAGTACTGGCATCCTCAGTCCTGCTACAGCTTCTCATCAGCTGTACTCTGGTGAGAAGCTGCTCAGGTATGTGTTCAAACCAGAGACACAAACCCTGCCAGGGCAGCTGCCTGCAATGGGGGTCTTTGTTAGTGCAAGTCACTATTCAACAGGAAGCAAGGGTCCAGAATATGTGAGAGTGCAAGAAAAGAGTTTTAAGTATGAATGCAAATGTTAATACATATTTGAGAACATGGTGCATAAACATAAATGCATGAGCAGGTATCAAAGATGAGGATGGATGGGTGTGTAAAGGTTTATATGTGGAGACAGAGAAACAGATGAGAGGGCAAGTGTGTTTGAGTGTATTTAAAGAAAAGAGCACATGTTTGTATGGTCAAGATTTCCCAGAAAGGAAAAATCAAGACCAACAAAGACAGGAAAAAATTAAAGCACCAGTTCTTTATTTTAATTTGAATTACTGTTACAGACATTTGAGAGGGTTTGATAAACGATGTGACAATGTGATGGACTTGTCTGAGAACAAGGGGAGAAGGACACTATACCATATGATGTATTACTGAGAATCCCCTTCCCTCAGCTTTGACTGGATTAAAAAGGGAATTGAAATTGTTCTTCCTTATGCTTTGCTACCATGGAAGAGTTTGTGCTGCTTACTTACTAGGGTCTCCCTCTGCATCCAATAGTTTTCCAATGAGTTGTTCATATGACGTGCCCACTGTGGCATTACTGCTACCAGCTGCAACGGTCAGATGGTACAGCCAGGTGTTCTAGGCATAAGGATGGCAACAGAAGGGGTCATGTCAGACCTATTTTCTACATATAAGTTAAGCCTGTATGGCCCATTTGCTCATTGTTACCAAAAGACTCTTGCTCTCCAAAAAAAGACAGCTTTTTATACCTTCTCCTGTTTGGTGCGGATAAGTAAATATGTGGGACTCTGGTCCTGTGGGTGAATCACCAGTGTACAGTGGGATGAAAGAAGTCCTCCACCAGTAGTTTCATAATCTTCATCAGAGTCACAGGAACGGTCTACTTCTTCCACCTTGGACTCACGCAGAGGCAGATGCCCTAAAGGACACTATGAGGAGGAGAAGCACATTAGATAAATGTAACCCATCTCCCAGTATGGACAGGGAACACTGGGAAAGAAAAGCCAAGTAAAAATGCTGACAATTCTGTAAAATGAAAGGAATAAATAATTCAATATTTAGCTAATGTAATCTTGCACTTCTAGAGAATCTCTTCTTTCATAAAGTATTTACAAAGTGTATCACTACTTTTATTTTTCTTGGGAGAGCATCTACAGATCAGAATGAGACAATGCAAATAAAAAGATTTTTTTTTTCCCAAAAGACACTGCTTTCTTCCTATTACACTTGAGGGTCAGTTGCTTAGTATCTTGAGCCCCTGTTTTCTGACCCTGGTCAGACTTTCTACTTGCTACTGGAAAAGAAATACTTTGAAAATTTCCTAAGTAGTTAGATTCAGACAAAAGAGAGGATATCTGCTGTGCTAACTCTGGAGGTTAATCCAAAATGTGAGTCACACTATTTTTTGATATTTTAAAACTTGGGGTTTGACATCACCAAGATAAAGTAATGGACTATTGGGCAAGGTGTCTAGAAATGAAAGCACATTACACTGATTACCTCCCTCTTCCCAGAATGTTGATGCTATCTTTTTTCATGACAATAATGCAGGATCTATCAGCTGCTGTATAAAAGTGTGCTCAGAAGGCTACAGAAGACCAAATGGAGCAAGTGAGGAACAAGATACAGATCTGAGAGAGAGCAATCACTTGCCTTCTAAGTCTGCTGTCATTTAAGCTTAAAAAAATAAAATCAGGGAAATACTGATCATCTTTGTGGAACAGGTGCTGTTGGAAGAGAAGTACAACCAAAAGAGAGACCTGAGACACAGAAGCAGTAACAGTAAAGAAAACTTCATAAGAAACAGGAAAGAAGGGTCCAGGAATAAAAGGAGAAAAAGGAATTACCTTATCTTCATGATTTCGATAGTAGTAGAAAGTTTTTCCAATCAGAGTGCACCAGACCAGCTTAGAGTGACCATGCTTGACCTGTAAGGAGGACAAACACATCCATGTTTTTATTATCAGCAGTATTGCCAGAATAACTTTCTGGGACTTCAATTTTCACTTCAACTCTCCCTTAAAATCTGCATATATTTTTTGTTTTATGCTGATATAAGCTCCTCTTAAAACATACAGGGCACCCCTTCCAAAAACAGGCAAGTACATCCCACCCAAGAACACGGTTCATGGGTGTTTATGAGGATGAGTCTAAGATTTTGTGAAGTGTTTTACTCATTCATAATAACTTAGAATTTCTGTATACTGAAATACAATATTAAGGACAACCTTTTAAAGATTATAAGACCAAATCAGTTCATCTCAGCAAGAAAGACCAGTCAACCTGTAGTCTAGACAGCTGTTTCCTACTGCAGATGAATAACCTTCTGATGCAAGTTGTCTTTAACCTTAGAACCTGACAAGAATTACCATAAAGTATTCACAGTAACTTGCAATGTCAAACTAATCTGTGGAAATGAAATAAAGAATAAGAATTTTCTGCCATTGTACTAATGTACCTACAGTCTATTATGACAGAACTAAGTGCCAACCTGGAACCATACAAGTAATTTTTAATGACATTTATAAACTCTCCTATATCACCACGTTAAAGATCAATTAAATGTGACATTCAACAGTGTTGATTTTTTTACTACAACATGCTGTGAATTCTGCTGAAGAAAAGCATACATAAGCTAGATATTTGTTATTACTTACTACTTGCCAGTCAGTACCTTTCAGTACCCTTGTTTGTCCCATACCTTATCACTTGTATAAATGTTTTACTCTGAAATACAGAAATCTACAGCCACTTTTCCTTCTTCCCCTACTCTTACAGAGAGTATTACAATACTAATTTTTTGCTCACATTTGCTGTGCGAACCAAGAATCTGGTACACTGTCAATTCTGAGCTAAACATAAAGCATGAAATATTATTTTACCTTGGTGAGCCAGCCTTTCACAGTAGGTTTAGCATCACTGTGAGGAACACCAACAGGACCGCTCACTTGTACTCTCAGGATACTCTGTAGGACATGAATCCATTCCTCCAGGATGTTGGGAGAGTCTGCTGTCAGGAAGTAGGTTCTCTTTTCTGTCACAAGCTGGAAGGAAAAGGAGTAAGAAAGCATGAAGCTGCACACCTAAAAATCTTTTCTTCAGTTGCTGAGTTTCTCTATCCCATAAAGACTTTTTTTGGTCATTCAAGAGAGATTTTTTTTGAGGGTAAGAAAAATGGTGCTAATCCTCAAAGCCCAAATGAAAAACATGAAACTCAGATAAATTAAATTCTCATAAGCTTTCTTGCTGTGACTTTGTGTCCTCTCTCATCCTTTCTTGTTTCTCAGTGCTGCTGCTAGTTTTTAATTTTAAAGGTGACTACATAAATGTGGGGTTTTGCTGTCTTCACCTTGTATTGCATTTTACCTTCATTACCCTGTGACTAAGAGGAAAGATGCTATAAATCTAATAGTATTAGGCCTTAGCAACTTCAGTTCCATCAGGGCAGAAGGTAGATCACAAGCTAGGCCATGTACCTTTCAAAGTATGAAAGAAACTTTAATGCTGCCTTTCTAATTAAGTCAATAATGATTTAAAAGTGAACACAGTGATGGGCTAACTTCTAATACTTTAGAAGCAAAATTCTAAAAGGAATCAACTATTCAGATGTTTCTTTAGATCCTCCAGGCATGTAAAGTCAGGCTTGAGATCTTGTGAGAGAAGTCTCTCAGAAAGATCCTAGGTACTAGGATCCTAGGTTTAAATTGTTGTAAGAATCATTCCCCCCACAGATTTCAAGCTCTAACTCCTGCAAAAAAAGGAAAACATTATGGTGTAAAACAGGACAAAAATAAATACAAATTTCTTTCCATTTCAAAAGGGTGTATTTGGGTTACAATTTAGCACTTTCCTCATTATTACTTAGACTAACTGCCTGATTTGTGCCAGGAAACAGAGACCAGATAAAGTTAGCTCACATCAATTGAGACACACAGTACCATTCAGTCTGAATTAAGTGCACCCTTACCCAGCTGCTGAGTGTATAGTTATGTGCAGGATAAAAAAGCAACACCTACCTGGAATGTTTGGGACCCTTCACCCCTGACAATTTGGCATGAAGAATTGAGCTCCAGCTGCCCTTGTGGTTTGCGGATAACATCACTCTGAGGAAAGAAAAGCAAACAATTTTTTCAGTAGGAAACCTCAGATGGGTCTTAGATTACTTAAATACAGCATAATATGCACGTGCAGGTTGAAGTTTGCATTCATGAGCTGGAAAGGACAGCCTAAGGCTGCCAGGTGAAATATGAGACTGTGTGATCCCATTGCAAAAGTCTCCTCAATAGTGGCAGACAATATAACAAGAGCAGTGCTAATAAATGCTGTCTTATGGAGTTTGGATTGGACATTATGATTAATAAAACAAAAGCAAGCCCAAACAAACAGCAACAAACCAAACCCTTTCTAAGTGTGAAGGCAGTACAACACACAATAGGTACCAAGACAGTGGCTGAATTTCCACCTTCGGAAGTTTTCAAGATTCAGCTAGACAGTTGTTAAGTGAATTTATTAATAATAACTTTGTTCTTCATTTGATGCATACAGTGAATCTTTCTAATGTTGGTAATGCTTTTCAAAACAGTGACATGTCTGACCAAAAGTGTTTTTTCAGTATATTAAATTCCTCTGGGCCTCTAGAGGGGAGGAAATGTATCCCAGTGACTTACCGGGGACTTGTAGTACATGATTTGTCTGTTTCTGAGAACAAACCATCGTCTTTTCCATGTCTTTACCTGGCTGCCCATTTTCAGCAAGTAGCCTGATTTCTCCATGGGCTCCTGGAGGACAGAGGAAAGGGGAGAGGAGGTCATCTTGCACCTCTCAAAATACAAATGAAAGTGTGCTGAAATCAAGCCCAGCCATTTGCTGCATCTCCCATAATTTTCTGCTTTATTTAGTAGCAGCCGTCAAAGATCATTTCACTGATTGTTTGATGCACTGTAAACTTACTTCTCTTCCTACCAAGGCACTGATTTTCCAAATAAAAGTGAGGGCTGTCTCTATGCCATGATTAGACTCCTGTTCCTTGTCTTTTTGATCTCTTTTATTGAAGAGTACAGACTTTAATGCTGCCTGTTTTGAGGTTTCATTCCTTCCTCCTTCCTTCCTCTGAATTTCCAAACTTATTTTGCCCCAAAGTGTAAAGACATCATTAAAGTAGAATACAACTACAGGAAATCAATTTTAGGTCATCAACCCTTGATGCTTATACTTTCACCTAACCACATAAAGAAATTGCACCTTCTTCTGAAGCACCAGATGATGTCTTTTGATACCAATCAGCTGGACCAATAGTCCAGTTTGTTAGAGCTTCACTTTGCAAGGGGATTACTCAATATACCGTAGTTACACTATTCTCTTTTAAGGCCAAGGCTCTGTTTGTACCCCTTTGCAAGTGTAACACAGCAGTTAACAGTGCAAGCCTTACAGAGCAGATTCCACCATCAGTAGAATAGGAAGATGTTCGCTGTAGCTTGTGTTCTGGCTCTGAATAGTCACCATCCAAGGAGTAGGCATCAGGAGGGATGGCATAGTCACTCTCGGAGCTCAGAGAGGACACAGATACACCTGTTCATAATAAAGGAAGGAATGAGAGTCATGGCTAGACAAAAGCATACACTGAATATTGTTCACTCCAAAAACATTTCTGCATTCACTATTAAGGCTTTTTTTTTGGTTCAAGAAGGACAAATCAGATCAGACTTTGCAAACGCAAACCCCTCTAACATGACTTCTGAGTCCTCTTTTTTTATTTCCCTAGGAAGACAAGTAGTAAAAAGTGAGTTTTGGATACTGACACTGAAATAAATTTATTGCTGAATAAAACCAGATTAAAATATATATACAAAAAAAAATCAATAAACTTGCCATCTGAAGGAGAGACAGCTTGTTTTCATCTGGAGACATCCATTATAAGCTTCAACCCCCTCTGATTTCAGCTAAGGAAAAGGCTTCTTCACTAGCAATAGGGCTTTGCTTTCTGTGAATCTTTTACCACAGGTACATGGCAATGCACAGGCACATCTGCCAATGCATCACAAAAGAAGTTAAGACTACATGAAATATGACTCTATTTTAGAGACAACCAACAAAATTTGCTTGTCTCTAAAACAGAGTCATATTTCATGTTGTCTCTTTGGTAACAAAAAATTCCATTCAACTTCCATTCCAGTTTAGCTCTCCCAGCAGGCAAGAAAAATAGCCCTAATCAGGACTCAAAGTACCTGATAGCTCTCAAAGATAGGTGAGATGTATTTACTGGTCAAGAAATTACCAGTCAATGACAAAGACAAAAAAGCATTTTCTGTACTGTGTCAGTACTAGCTTACTTCCAAGGAGAAGTCACAGCAAAGGTATGGATGACTGGATATGTGATGAATTTGGGAGGGCAATCCTTCCCACAATCTTAGTTAACAATTGCCTGAATGGAACTCTATCAGCAGTAAAAAAACATCTACAAGAACAGATTTCTACTCTTTCTACTGCTGATGTCTGCATACATTCTGGGAGAACTCCTTGTTGGCAACACTCTGGCTGAGCATTTGCCTGTCACCGATGATGCGGCTCAGGGCATCTTGGCTCTGATGACAGAGTTCATCCTGCTCAGTAGCAATACTCCCTCTTTACCTCTCTTCACAGCCCGAGGGCTGCCTGGCATGCTAGCTTTCCTGTTCTCAGATCCAGCAGTAGAAGTCCTGAAGCTGGCATGGGAGCCACAGTCATCATCAGAGCCTGAAGACTCATCTAAGAAAGGCACATTGCTGATCTGTGTGGCTTTCTGGAAAACAGACCTGCATGGTTAGCATGTGAGAGAAGAGTTTCCCCAGGACAACCCCTCCTCAATCAAGAGACAGAGCAACCCATCCCCTTCATTCCCACACTGCCTTGCCCACTTCCGCCACAGGGCTCCTCAGTTCCTCCTCTTCTACTCTGAGAACTTCCAGTCTGGACTCTCTAGTCTGATCTGTTTGGGTCCCCTCTGGTTACACCCTCCTACTCTTCCACAAGCCTTATGTTCCACTTCATTCCTTAGGCTACACCCACTGTCACCTCAAGGTTTCATAGTGCACACTGCAACTTCCTGGACTAAAACTTGTTGCAATGTTCTATGTTCTTAAATATATTTAACATTTGCTACTCTTTCTGCATTCTTTTGATGTCCAGTACTTCCTGACATTCTCTAATTTTCTTTCCTTCACTGCACAGTTCCATCCTGTTTTGTCTCAAATTACTAGCAGCTCTGGACCATGCCTTCCACAAGGAAAAGTGAGGTAACTCCTTACCCCCTTCAGCGTAGTGTAGACTGGCACTGTGACATTTCTGTAGATGAGATAGGTAAATGGCCCAGAAGTTGAACACGAGAAATTGGAAACTGGGGAAATTCAGAGAGAAAGCAAGAGAGCAAATAATACAAACTGGTGAAAAGGAGGAGGTTTTAATGGGGAAGCACATGGAGAACTGCCATCCTGGACAGTCTGGCTTCAGAAAGGCCAGGAGATACATTATAAATTCCATACAATTCCCAGAGAGAGCTGCAATGTTCCCTCCATTTAGCCTGTAAGACACCTTACCCACCCTGTGCTCCCCATGGTATGACGGCCATCTGGTGTACCCTGTACAAACAGAAAAAAGCCCTAACAGGCAAAGGTGATGGTGAATCAGAAGAGTAAAAACAGGCCACAGACATGCAGAGGTAGAAGACTGGCTTCAAAATTGATGGAGGAGATAATGGAATTCCTGAAGACATCTCTGAATGCAGAGGCACAAACAACCCAGCACCAACCATTCCCAAAAGCAGATATATCCTCCTCCCTTCCTTTATTGAGGTTATCTATGAGATCAAATTTACTTTGAAAAAAGGCAAGGAAATGCAGAAATGTGAACAGCCAGAAGCTCAGGTCCCACACAGTCACCATGAACTCCCTGTAAGGATGGATCTAGTCCAGAACTTACAGCAGCTGGAAGTATCATTCACCATGGCCACTTCAGACAGCCTCATGCCAGACTTGGCCACAGCATAGATTCGGCTCTCCTGGAACAATAATACCATGAACAACAGTGATCAGGCAAAAATGTAATTCTTACTGACATAAATGGCCAGGTCACAGAATCACACCGCAGTCACACCTTTGGGCAGGAGGGAGGGGCTCATTCTCTAACAAAGATAGCTGAATTCCAACACAGATAGAATTCCACCTTAATGTTGTGTGAATGACCATTAATAGAAGCGTGTTACTGTGTGCAAATTCCCAGCTACAGATGTGACATCCACACACTGGAACACCTACACACAATTATCAATAAATTACTGTATCCCAGCTTGGAAAGAGATGGGTTTTTTTCTAAATTATAAACAATGCATTAAAATGAATTAAGAACAGCCCTATACCAGAACAATTCATTGAGTCATCAGCTGCAAAGGATGCCCATTCCATAATAAGGGAACGAAAAAAATGCCTGGAATGATCTCAATAAGCCTGTGTCTCAGTTACAACAACATACAGCGCTTTCAGTCCAAAGGATCTCCAAGTGCTTAATGAATTGATAAAAATTCCAGAGGGGAATTTCATCAATTCATTAACTCTGTATCTAGATGCAGACTAAGACATCAACTAGTGTAGATGACTAAGACATCAACTAGTGTAGACATCAATTAGTGTGAAATGGATAAACCCCAAGGCTAGGAAACATCTTGGTGCTCCTTAAAGCATACAACCAAAATTCACTATGAAATGACACACATAATATGTATACATGAAAGCACCAAAGATTGTAAAGTCAAGTACACCAAAAAATTTGTAAGACATAAGAATTAACAATGAATGCTTGACTTTGCAGTATCAATAAATCATTTGTCTGCCCATGCCTCTAAAAAAGCAAATGAAAACAGAATTGTCTTTTTTGATACTACATTGATTTCTACCAGGTTTGTCAGTTAGACCTGTTTAGGAGCCTGGTTGATGGAGTCCCATGGTCAAAGAATCCAGCAAGACTGAACATTCTTCAAAAAGTAAATCTTTAAGGTGCAGGTCATCCCCATGTGTTTAAAGATGAGACAATGAGGAAGACCAGCCTGTCTGATTAGAGAGCTTTGGCTGAATTCAAAGTTTGTGATCTTTGGATGAAGGGACAGGTGACTCAGGAGGGCTACAAACACACCATGAAGTTATGCAGGCAAAAAATGAGGACCAAAGCTCAACTAGACCTTCACCTGGTTACTGCAGTAAAACACAAGAAAAGAATTCTATAAATACTTGAGAAACAAAAAGAGAATCTCAATCCTTTATTGGGTATGAGTGGGAAACAGTGACAAAAGATGAGGAAAAGGCAGAGGTACTCAATGCCTTCTTTGTTCAGTCTGATGGTAAAACCAGTCATTCTCCAAGCAGCCAGACCTCTGATCTGGAAGACATGGATGGGGAGCAGAAGGAAGCCCCCATAACCCAAGGGGAAATGCCCAGTGACCTGCTTTGCCACCTAGACACACACAGGTCTGCAGGCCCAGCTGGGATCCACCCAAGGGTACTGAGGGAGCTGTCAGAAGAGCTCACTGAGCCACTGCCCATCAGTTACCCGCAGCCCTGGTCACCCGGGGATGTCCCAGCTGACGGGAACCTGGCAAACGTGGCACCATCTACAAGGGCCAGAGGAGGATCTGGGAGCTACAGGCCTGTCACCCTGACCTTGGTGCTGGGGAAGCTCATGGAGCAGAACATCCTGAGCACTATCACACAACACAGGACAACCAGGGGATGAGGCCCACACAACATGGGTTTGTGAAAGGCAGGTCCTGCTTGACCAACCTGATCTCTTTTTATGACAAGTGACCTGCTCAGTGGATGAGGAGAAGGCTGCTTTTTCCATCCTAAACAATTCTAGGACTAAAAAACAATTCATCTATCTGACCTCACAAGTAACTGTAAGAAAAAACAACAGGACATGTATATTCACTTTACCAAAGGTTTTCACAAAATTTTCCAAAAAGCAGGAGAATACCATGAGATAGGAATGCTGAGATCTAATCCATGTATCTATTCTAGTATCCATAGCTTTTTCTCTGTCTGGAGCTAGCTGGTCTGGTCCACTTCATTTATGATTAATTTTTCTATCTTAAACACATGACAACAGAACTAAGGATTAACTTTTGATGACCCATATAATGGTAAACCACAATGCAGTGCATTTTGACTTTCATTTTTATTCCTATGATTCTTATGTACTGTTTTTTTTTTTTCAATGGATCTTTTTCCCCTTATAAAGATAAATAAAAGAAAAAATTGTCAACGGAACCAGCATGCCCCATGATCTGGAACTGTCTGACTTGGTGGCTCAGGAATGTAACCTGTGATACCCACAGGTAACAATTCCTTGAGACCAAGAAGTGGTGCAGCCTAACTACTGGGCACAAAGATAAGTAGCACTTCCCATACTGTTGTCCAGGCATTTCTTACCCATGATGGGAATCGGTGCAGCGGTGGCGTGGGAGGTTTACATCCCGGGTCAAGTGTGCCAGACTCAGAACTCACAGCTTCTCTTTGCTCCGCAGTTAAGTGGTACATTCCCTCACACGTTCCAGCTTCTCCCCTTAGCAGGCCACATTCTGTCTCCATCTTCTCCATTACTCCATCCTCATCAATGTCTGTCTCCTCCACGTGCCCACAGCCGACTGGAGGGTCTGTTATGGGCTGGAAAGTGCTAGTCTCCAAGTGTCTTACAGGATGGAAAGAATTAGCCTCTGACTGTGGCTGGCTGTGATGCCTCTTGGCTAACTGGATACTGTCTCTTGGTGTATTGGGTGTTCGTATTTTTGGAAACGTCATACTACTCCCAAGGCTGCACTCCCTCCCTGGAAAGAAGGAATGTGCTGTAACAGCTGATGTTGACACAACCAGAGGTGGCTCAGCAGTTTGGAGACGGCCTTCAAGCATGCTCATTATTTCTGCTGAGGAAGAGGAGTCCAGCTGGTGGGAATGGAATCTGGCACTCAGATCATCAGAGAAGCAGGTGCTATCCAAACCCACTTGTTGCAAGGTGCTCACAGCATTATAATTTCCTTCCAAAGATGACTGGAAGGTCAAAGCCTCAAGAATTCTTGTGGTCTCAGCTGGAGAGTCCAGTGAGATGGGACCAGAGCACCCTAAACTGTGTTCAGAACTTACGGCTGGAAATACATTTTTCTCTGTGGAGAGATTCCAGCCTGATGGGTCAGACATGAGCTTCAGCATGCTCTGGGAAAGCAGAGATTTGTCCTCTCCATTCTCAGTAAAGGTGTCAGTGGCAAGGACTATGTTTGCTGAAGAGAGGACATGTTTGGAATGTCCTGTCTGACACACCTCTCTGAAACCAGGTGCAAGGAGCACAGATTTCTGCTCTATCTTCTCAGCAAAAGAGGCCTTTGATGCTTGGGGCTTCAGGGAATCACAGCTCCAAAGAGATTCAAAGGGAGGAATGCTGGTCATATCTACAAGGAAGAAGAACATATGGTTAAGGCATTCAAACACTTTGATGTCTTCAATGTTGTTTCCTAGCATACATTCAGTTGTATTTCAATAGCACCCTGGCCTGTTTAGGACTATACAGAACAGAAGGGAGATGGCTGGGCGCAGTTTTAACTAAAGTACTATACATTTATAATTGGGATTAGCACAGAAAATATGAATAGGAAATGATTAATCACTGTTTCTGACAAAAGTGAAATTAAGGGGTTCCTAATGAAATTAGGCAGCACATTTGAAATTTACAGAAGGAAGGTTTTTTTCCTAGACAAAAAAGCAAACAGAACACTGCAGACGGGCCAGAAAAACTAATGTATCAGTCGTACAGGAGTTCTGGCCTAGGAACTTCCTAAATTATTGAGAGCAGAAGCTGGATGTGTATATGGAGAGGACAGCTTTACTTGCATTATTTTGTATGGTCCTTAGTGGAATGTGAACAGCCAACCAGGAGATGGGATACTGGCCTAGGCAAGCTTTCAGTCTAATGCAATATAGGAGTTTTTATCCTTACCTATATAATTATGCCTCCTCTCTTAAAAGATGAGAAGAAAGTGCACCTATCCACACAACACTTTGTGTCAAATACATCAAAGTGGCCAGAACACTGCTTAGCATGGGTTTTGGGTTTAGTGGGCATACAGCGATTTAACTCATCAAATAATCTGGTATGTTTCCATGCATTCCCAGGGGCCAGATGGGGCTTCCAGCAAAGGTATGGAGACCTTCTCAAACATCACAGCAACTGGGGAGTTTACCCACTTTTCAAGAATTTCCCTAGAGCTTTTTGTTATCCTTTTGTGATGTATGACCCACACAGTGCTTTATGTCACGAAATTTTGTAATAGTTATACGGTTTTGCTGTAAAATCTTCCTTTTTTTAGTTCTTTCCCTGGCCTTTCAGTTGCAGTTAGAGGATGACATAAAAGATAGATCCTAGACTGCCTCCATTGTCCTTTCTACTTAGTATCTACACTTTACACTTACTATACTTTCTTCCTTTCCATAACTATTAAAGATTATCTCAGTTCTACAATTTCCACCAAATAACAGCTTTAGAATATGAGAAAGCAGGGGTAAAACTTGGAATGGCAGAGAATGTTTGATTGGCATTTATATTTATTTCAGCCTGACTGAAAAAGAACCAAATCATTAGATGCTTTGGAAATTGCAAATTATGGGTGAGTGTTACTCTACACAGCTATTGCTGAAAATGCTGCCTGAACATCAAATTCTATGGGTATTGCTTAACCACCCGTGGGATTTACAAGGAAATAGAAACAAACTGAAGACACAAAGTTACAGAGGGAAGAGCAAACAGCAGAATAAATTGCTGTTGACAGCAAAGAGAATGAAACCTGCTCTTGGAAACAGCTGAGAAAAAGACAATCATGAGAGCATGACCTTGGCACTTGATTCACAAGGAACTGAATGTTAGCAAAGCCAACACATAACAATGGCACACACAAATCCTGGCACATTATTTTCTCCTGACCCTAAGGTAAATCATTAGTGTAGACTGAAAAGATGCCATTCATTTTAAATATTACTGGTATTTTTTCAGCTTCCTAGATGTGATAGGAGATTAAGAAGAAGAAGCTATTACCATTAGCACAGCAAGCAAGAAGAGATTTGTCTCTCTGCAGAGACCTTTGACTTCAGCCTGGCATACTGAGACTAGTGAGGGATAAGAGGAGAGGGCAGTGCTGTTTACTGCCCAGAGAGCTGGGATCCAGGGCACACTTAATACCAGATTATTAACGCAGCTTACCAGGCATTCGCTTTTTGTGAACAGCCAGAGCCAGAGGGGATGAAAAAAACCCAGTCATAAAGCATTTCACTAGAAATATGGTGGGATTTAGAAGGAATTTTGCCCTGTTCCCTTGCTGTGGAGTAATACGAATGCCAGAAAAACTTCTGCAGGAAAGAAATGTCCCCTCCCTGCATGCCCAGTGAAGTTCTGGAAACTAGCTCATCTTACTGTGACCAAACCAAGCTCATTTAAAAATAAAAAAATAAAAAAAAAAAAAGTTAAAAAATAATTTCTTTCTCAAGGTATGTTACAACAAAAAGTGCTGAATTCAAGCCTGGAGACTAAAGTTTTCCATCCAGCCACCAAAGAACTGCAAAAACCCGAAACACCATAAGCAGCTTTCTCCAACCCAACCAGACAGCACAGAGGAACTCAGCTCCTAAAGGCAGGCCAAAGAGCTGCTGCCTTGGTTCATTCAGTTACTCAGCTCACATGCCAGCAGAGGTTCTGTGGGGATGAGAATAATTCACGCATGGAGCTACACTGAAATACATCAGCGAATGGAGATCTCGACTATGTATTTCAGTGAATGCTTCTAACTCAGGAGCTCAGTGGCTTATTTTAATGGCAAATGCAGATTTAAAAAAAAAAAAAAAAAGAGTCAATACTCAATTGTTGGTAGAAAAAAAATTAAGAGTTAAGGCAGGTAGGCATGTTATTCCCATCTTAAAAATGGACCTGACTATGGAACAGAGCAACGCTACTGCCTGCTGTCACAAGTTTTAATTTCTGACAAGGTTAAGAATGCAACCCAGGAATGCCCACCACTCTTGTGGTGGTTACTAGGCTACAGTGCCAGCTGAACACATTTACCTTGCAATGTATCCTGAAGAGCTTCAATTTGCTCCATCAGTCTCTGATTACAGTTTTTCAGGTGGTAATTTTCTAGCTCAAGCTATGAAAGAAGAATAATAAAAAATGAAACATAATAGAAAATTGTGAGCACATGTGATCCACTACACAGAACATGCCTTCATCTTTATTACTTTCAAGTTTCTTAACAAGGGAAAAAAAAAAGGGTGAGTCTACCAGTCACCTCGAATCCTTTTAATCAGCAACATCACTAGACAACCCACTTAAAATATTTTGCTGTGCTTTCTCAAACAGCCTCTGTATGAACTATTGGCACTTCTCAAATACATATTGAAATTTACTTCTCTGCTATGGCTTATCATTTACTTCTGTTGCAGAAATAACATTAATGAAAGAGAGAATAAAAAAAAACATTACCCAGGAGGAGCATTTGTTCTATCTCGCCCTGAATGTAGTAAAAGAAGATTCCATGGATCCAGAGGACCAAAGAAAAAAGCAAAAACCAAACCAACATTAAGGGTGCATTTACATTTCCAATTAGGGCATGAGAGATTCTTTGCAAATTTGCCTCATGCCTTCATTTGAAGAGTCTCAGCATCCATTTTTAAGCACAGCAGTGGTACACCCAGACAGACTTTCCTCTTGAAGGAATCATCTGTGGTGCTGTCTCGAGTAACCCATTGGCAACACAGATGCCAAGCTCTCCAACTGACAGTGACCCACTTGTGCTTGCTATGCACCTGGAATCAGCATCTGGCACAAACCTCATTGCCAGTAAAGACACAGTGTGAGTGTATGGTCCTGGATTCACAGCAAGTCACACCAAATCAAACCCTCTGCATCTTCCTTTGTGCTGCACCAATCAGTAACCTAAATGCACCTTAAGTTATCTCACACAGGGAAGAGAAGCAGCACAGCAGTTCAGTGGATTCTCTAGGCAATCTAATGACATTACAAAGTCACATCACAACATAATCAGTGCCCACAAAGACTGCTTCTCCCAACTCCAACAAATTCCCTTTCTGTCATAAACTTGGAAATACATGTTTTTAACTTGGAATAAAAGACCAGGCTGCCCACTCCCAGCTAAAAACTACTACTCCATCTTTAAAACTGCGTGCTGACCTACTGCTGCTTTGTTTTTCTAGAGGATAGGACCAGATAGAGGCATAAATCCACAGGATGGATAGAACAGAGAGGTCAGAGACGAAAAATACTGGGCAGTAGGAAAACAGCATTAGTCAGAGATGGTAAATTATAGAAGAGCAAAGGACATGTTTGTATAACAGGTGCTCTGTCAGAAAGGAACAGAAACTGCATCCAGAGAAAAAAAGGAGAAGTGAAAGAAAGCTAGGTGAAAGCTGCTTGTGACTAGTCAATCTTCAGAAACTGCTTTTCAGCACTGTTGACTTCACAGTCATTTATAATTTGCCCAATAAAGTAAACAGCCCTTGGTAAGAGTGATGACCCCAGCCCTACAACTGAGTATGTGCAGTGTCAAACAAGCAGAGTGCCCCTCTCGCAGACTGACTGTCCCCAGACTGTTGTCCTACATAGGAACCCCCTGACAGTGCAGCCACTGTACTTATGTCCCTTGAAACCTGGTCGAAAGCCAGAGACTTACCTCCCTGAGCTTAAATGTTACCCACTCTTTGATCTTGGCAGCTTTCTCTTGAACAATTTTGGCTTCCTCAGTCCTCAGCTGTTTCTGTGCCAAAAAACCAAACCAAACCAAACATTAGACACATTAGGAGAGTACAACTAACTATTCTCAGTGAGTTACTGCATCAGGAGTGACTGAAACACAGAAGCTTCCATTCTAGACATAAGATTTGAGACTGCTACTTGGATACAATTTTTCAGCTGGCCTCGGAAAAAAAATCAAGTTCTAATTTGTCTTATATGGTCCCTAGAGTTAAATTCAAAGGCCTGTTTCAAAAGTTTGCTGTGGAATAGCAAAATCCAGGTCAGGTAACAACCCTTCTACTCAAACCAGTTTGAGTAGAACCTGCAACTTTTTCTGGTTCAGAGGGTTTTGCAAAGTTGCTGTTTGCTGTTGAGCATCTGTAGTGTTCCCCAGCCTACACACACATTATTGGCCAAAGCTAATAAGAATTAAGCAGTGCCTATAACTGATTTATAAAATATCAACCATTCCAAGCAAAAGGGATTAAGTTGCTGTAAGCACAAGTGTAGAGCAGAATCTTTAAAGGTGCACAAGATGCAAATACCAGCAACATATTTAACACACACACACAATAGTCTCATTGAGAAAGTAAATTAAAAAAAAAAAAAGCTCCACAACCTGACCTTGAAAAACATCAAGATCATGCCTAAGATCTGCTAGGAGGATTTCAGATGCTATAAGTGGTTATATGTTTACATATCCATTAGAACAGGTTCTAGTCCACACAAAGGTATTATGGCAATACTGTCGACTTGTACAATGACCATTGCTCCCCCAAGTATCTGCTTGGGTAATATTGCTACATCATTTTTGCAGCTGTGTTTTCTCAGTGTTTTTTTCTCTTTGTGTTTTTAACTTTTCTGGAAATTTCCTTTGAAAGATGCTGAATTAACACTGTGATCACCTGAAGCTTTCTGTTTTATCTTCTGTGTGGCCTCATCAGAAGCAACATCACTGAAAATTCTCCTATTTACATAATGATTTAAACAACTGCAAGAAGAAATCAGTTCCTGGAGCAACAGAGGGAAGACAATATGCTGCATGGCACATCAGACCTGTTTTCTCCAATTAGGAGGCAAAGATAATGTCTTCTGGTAGCAGTTGGTGGTTCCCCGGTTCTATTGTTTTTTCTGAAGTAAAAAGGTACCAGTAATTATAGTTATAAAAAATGTCAGTCCTCCCCCCCACTTTAAAATTTTCACACTGATAAATAGACCCCACAAAATTCCCCACATTTTCACATCACTTTTAATCACCACATGCTATTTATCACTACAACTGCACATTTAAGGGCTCTTACTCAAGTATATTTGCTGACTTTAGTAGGCCCTAGCAACATTATAGGCAGCCATAACATTTATAGTTGAGCTTAATGAAATAAAAGCAATCAAATCATGCTTCAAGAAGAAGATTTATTTAGATTTTTTTTTTTCCTTTTATATGACTGTGTGTGCTCCTAATCATCAAGTCTCAACCTCTGCAGGAGTTAGAATACTAGATGTGCCTACAGGTCTGAAATGATCTGGCACATCTAGTAGGTCTACCATCTCTGAATGTCCATCACATGGGAGCTGGCTTTGAATCCCTAATGACCTGGACATTTGCTGGAACATGGTCCAAGAAGTAAAAGATTCAGATTATTACACTATATGGTAGTCAAGTGCAACATCAAGACTTTATTTAGGGTTCTAAAGTAGGACAGTGACACGATGACAACCATGCACAGTAAGCCCTGCCTCTAAGCAGAACCAATTCACTCAGGCACAGCAGCCATAGATGCAGTTATTGGGCTTTAAGTTCCAAAAGTAATTAGAGATTCTTTGTGTCCCACACTATTGTGCGGCCCAGACATGACATCAGCATTCTCTTAATGATGCTCTGAACTCCACGGCTCTTCCCATCCCCGCGAAAACAAACAGAATGCCTTACAGGGCCCCTTAGTAACCTTCTAGCCCTGCCACCATCTCATCTTATTCTGAAATTAATCCAGTGACTCTGATAACGAGTATCTCTCGTCTGGAATTGCCAAGCTTTGGCTTTCATTTCTAGAAGCTCATTTTGCCTCTTGTTGCAGGAACAAGATTTCTACTAACAGCCCTTGGAATAGGTGACAATTAGTTCAATGTAACTCAAATGGCTGAGTAATTTTTAAAATTTTTTTTGGTAAAATTCTACTTCTATTTAAGTTATTTACTTAGCAACACTCAAGAATACCTCATTTCTCATGCTATAAAAACCGCAGGGCAAGGCCTTTACTAGAACTGAAACACAAGCCCTGCTGTAAATGTAGTACCTTCCCTCCACCAACTGAAAAAGGAAGAGACTAAGAACTATCCATACTGAGAAAAAGCTGCTCTTTTATAATGACATCTGACAAGAGATGAACTATGCTAGAGGACTGCTGAAGACTGGGAAAAGACCCTTCCCTAGAAGCAGCATGAACAGAGTTAGATATGGGCTACACATATTGCTTGGTTTTGCCAAGCAATCATTATGTCAAAAAGCCAGAGAAACACTGTGACCAGACTGTAGCATTGCAATGTAGGGTCTCAGCACCTAACATAAGGAAGCTCTTCAGGCCCATTGACTGATCTCCAGTAATGAAGAGACGTGGCCTGCTGAAGCTGAGTGGATGTTTTGTCTGAAAAAGAAAGAGAGGATCTTGCACTGGGCTGGGCATCATCTTACAGCTGATCTGGAGGCAACTGAGAGACAAACTTGTAATGAGACACAATCCCTATCTTTGAAATATACATTACAGAACCCCTCTAACTCATGAAACCTATAAGCCTCCCTGTAGAAAATATTCCTACCTGTTTTGCTAGCTGTGTCTCCAATTTGTTGATCAGATCCTCCTTTCCTTGCATTGTGCACATCAGCTCCTGGTATTTCCTGTGCAGGGTGCTGTCAGATTCACCAGTCTTCACGTTGGTAAGTTTTATCTTCTCTTCCATAACTCTGACCTGTAATGGTAATCAGAAAGGAATTGAGTAAACCCAAAAAACACCACAAGGAGCTGCTTGTGTATTGGTAAGAGAAAATGAAAATATTTGTGGGTTTCGTATTTTTCAAGTCAGGAAAGGAAAAATAAAACATCAAAAACCACAACGTCCTTCAGGTCACACTTAGTTTATATCCACATTTGTGGAAGGAACATTGTCCATTCATCTGTAATGCTGAAGCAGTAACAGATGCAAATTGAACTATGAACAGATAAATGCATAATGGGTTGTGAGATATTACAATCAAATTATTAATCAAAGACACCATACAGGCACCATAGTCTCCATACAGATATGGACACGGCACATCCCACCTTTCTCCTTTGCAATATCAGGGCCAGTTTTTTACCTCATTCACTACCAAGGTATATACCACAAACCCCTGGCCATTTGCTTCAGATTAAAATTTCTATAGGAAAATGTACTATGGAGGTCCTTCATACTCCTACGCCCAGCTTAAGACATTGTCTTGGCAACTCCTGTCTTTCTGCCAAGTCTTTTCTCCAGACCTGCTAAGGAGTTACAATGTTTGATATTTCAAAAGATTTGCCTGTCTTTGAGCTCCTGCCAGTGCCAAGACTTCTTCATCTCAGCAAGAGAAACATCACTGTAGTGCTGTTTCATTACAGACAAACTTTCAATCCACTAAAATTCAGTGGCTACTGAAGCATTTCAGGTTTTTAGCAAATTTTTAAAATCTCTTTGCTTCCTTCAAAACCTTTGTCTCAATAATGCCATTCCATTTTACTATTACCTCGTTCTATTACAATGGATTGTGAGACTTCATTTCTAAAGATGAATGGAATCCGTTCAATTTAACTCAAATGTACTAATTGCAGGATTTGATGATGGGAAAATCTCTGGTTCCAAGACACCTCAAAGAAGCTAAATCTGCAAAGAAACCAACTCCGAATACCACAATTTTAGCATGAACTTAGAACCAGAAAGACAGAATGCAGGGAGCAATGTGAGCACTTCACAGAATCTGTGCAAGAGGGTTAGTCACGCTCTGTTGAGCAGCCTACACTTCATACTTGCAGAAGCTGTGTTTTGTCCTCCTGTCTGCCTGTATTAGGCAGAGAAGCAAACTGCCTCTTCCTCATACTGAATCAGAAAGGTAAGCGCCCAACATCTGAGCCAGAAAACTAAGCCTGCTGAGTCGGATGTGCTTTCATTAGAGTTTAGGGTGATTATAGTAAAAAGAAATGGCCCCTCCTTCCTGTCTGATGCCCAAATGCTGACTCTGTACTAGAGGCTCAGCAAGGGGACTGCAAACATGTGATTTCCTTAATTGAGGTTGGCAGCTACAGGGAGTCCATTGAATTAACAAATCCAACCCCCCAGACTCCTGGAGAGAAAGATAACAAGGGATTTTGCACTTGATGTGGAGCCCTCTCATTTGTTGGCTGCCTCTCATTCATGGTGAATGTACTCATTAGTGGAAGGGAATGGTCCTACTCCTATTGCTGTCACTTCTTCAGACTGTCAGGCAGCAATGTAGCATTTCTCTAGGAACACTTATCTCTGGATGTGGATAAGGCTGCTGGAGAGGCAAACATTGAGGGTTGCTAGTCTTTAGGACCTGCCAACATATGGCTACAGAACTGCTGGTGGCAGGTGAGTGAAGGCAACCCTCATTTCTACTGGTGGCAGGTGAGTGAAGGCAACCCTCATTTCTGCTACACCTTCTTAGCCAAGTTCTCCTTTTCTTGCCCATTCTTGGACCTGGATTTGGCTTGTTCTCCATCCTGTCCCTTGCTGTCATTGCATCTTATCATATCCTGGGCACTCTGCTCCTGTCATTGAGGTGTCCACTAGTATGAAACCTTCACTGGTCAGTGGCAATCACTGTATTTCCTGATGGTGCAGTCACAGCTGCCACTTTTGCCTGTATTGGGTTACCTTTGCCTGCCTTGGTTGGGTGTGAACTTACTGATACCACTCTCAAGAACAACCCTTGCTCTTCCCTGGTAGTTGCTGGTCTAGCATAGAAGCCAACAGCATGGTGTCAAGACATAGCATCTTTCCTAGAATTAAGGTGGTCAGTAAAAAATCAATTTGATGTCAATATCAAACTGGTGGGAAAAACTATGTTCTGCAGATAGAATACCTTTCCAGGTACTTAAAGCTCTTGATTCCCAGGGGATATGTCTCCCAGTGCTTATAACACTGCCTATTCAGTCCTTCACTTCTGAAATCATCTTTGACAGTCATTCTTGGCAGTGTGGCTTTTATCTCTGCCCTCCAACCCGTGACTTAGTGCTCAGTCCTGCAGCTCTTGTCCAGCTGGAGGAAGCTCATTCACTTCAAGCCTTCCCTTCAGCAATGATCTACAATGATCCAAGAGCTCAAACCACCTGGTCCATCTTGGCTCTTTTGTTTCTATAATACTCCCTAGAGTGCATAATGTCTGCTTCTCAAAGGTCTATTATTCTCTATAGCCTGTTCACAAGCTGAAGTATGCCTCTCTCCCCTTCTCCATTATTCAAGAAACATAGAAGAACTAGTTTAGACAATATGCCTAATTTTTAGATGACTACAGTAATATACAATGAATTCAACTCTTACTTTTTTCCTCCGTGGGCTCCTGAGCCAGAGCAGTAATTACTAAAAAGTCCAAAACAAGTGATAAGGGTGTGTCTGCAAAACCAACTTCTTTCACAGAACCTTCTCTACTTGCAGGCAAGTCCTCACCAGTACTCTTAAGTATTTGTTTCCTGAGGACGTGCCAAGCAGCCTTATCTTTGTGATTTAATCCTGAGGTACAACATCCCCTTCCTTTTCCACAACCAAGCATGCCTATCATGGATGAGGGGGTAAAGGCTGTGAAGCTGACAGGAAGGTGTAAGGTGCTTGTTTTCACTTAGGGTTCAACATATTCAGGCACCTACTCAAAGCTAAGGCTCACAGACTGGGAAGTAGACCAGAAAATCAATTCACCACTGTAAATCAGTGGTTCTCTAGCAGGGCATAGCACTGCAGATTGCTGCCTGTATGCTAGACTGGAAGGAATTTAGAGTGAGTTAACTGCTGGACTTATACCAGAGCCACCATTAAAGAATCTCTTACCTGTTTCTCTGCATCCTCAGCTCTTTGCTCTGCTTCTATCACTCTCTGTTCCAATTCCTGCATCTTCAGAGACAGAAAAGAAAGAAGAGGGGGAAAGAAAGAAAATAAATTAACATCACCTGGAAATTCATGTTTTTAACTCAGCACTTGTGCAAGCTTACAGATCTTTGGCATATTTTGAGTTAACTGGACAGCTTTGACCAGGAAAAAAAAAAAAGCCTTTGACCTTTTCCAGTCTTCTGCCCTACTTTGAATACACCGGAACCGTTATCTCATTAGTGAGCTTCATCATTCATTACATGGGTCAAAGGAACAGCACCAAAGTCTTGACCTCATCTGTACAATTTACACACCACGGGCTGTCCCTGCAAGGAGCCTGTCTACAGTGCACCATTCTCCCCTGATCTTATTTCAGTTAGGATTCATTCACAATGGTAAATAAAAACAAATATATCTTGGAAAGACCACAGCAGGTTCTCTATGATGCCACATTATAACCACTGAATACTTTGCTTTGGCTACAAAAGCATCATAGACTCATAACTGAAAAGATTAACAATGATCCCAACTTTCCTATGCTTTTTTTCTTTTTAAAGAACTTTGCAAACTGACAATTATGTGATTCAACATCTGAACATTGCTGCTACCAAAGTCAAAGGGCATTGAATTAGATTTTATCCTAAATGTTTATATGTCACTTCATTCTCATAAAATTCAGATGTACCTGGAGTTCTTCCAATAATTTACCAGCAGAGCCATTTTTTTTGGTGGGTGGTGGATGGTTTGGGGGATTTTTTGGTGTTTTTTTTAATTGTTTGTTTGATTTTGTTTTAAATTTTTCTTTAAATAGCAACGTGCTATATAGGATTTGATGTTTGCTAAGGTCAGTCATCTTCACCTGACCTGCTTCAATGAGTCTCAGATTTAAGCCCAGTAATATCAAGTTCAGTGACACTAAGTTTTATCAACCAAGATGCAAAATTTGAGGAATGCTTCATGGAGTTTGCTGCACTTACTTATGTTTTACAATGGAAAGAATGACATAGAAGAATCTTCAGAAGATTAAAAGAATCATGCTTGAAGAAGAAAACCTATAAAGGAAACTAAGCTCCTTTTCTCGCCAATGCATTTTTGATAAAGCACTGGAGCCAAGTGTTCAGGTTGGTCACTAACAGGTCCAAACCAATATATCTTATTCCTCTTGAGCTGATCACCCAGAATGGACGTGGCAGCATTCCCCTGTTTCCATTTGCCTTCCTTCATATGGCAGCAAGACAACTCTTCTTTCCATACATGCTCACTAATACAAGAGCAGACTGACCCCTACCAGCAAACATATATAAAAGGCACATACATGTAGACACCTCAGTAGTCACATAACTATAAAAGCAATGACATAAATTAAAACCATGAAGATCAAAACCTGCTACATTTAGCATGATACCTCTCAGGTCTGCTTTTTCAGTGCAACAATCAAATACAACAGTCTCTGTAACTTAATATCCAAATCAAGGATGCTTCTTTGGCAAAGGAACAGAGAGATGCCACAGAGGACTGCAGCCACACAAAGCTGCTCTGACCAAAGAGCCTTCTTGAAGAATGAGCTCAAGGCAATCTAACACGAATAGCAGTGGTCTGTGCTTCACAAGTATGAGTCCCCTTCAGAATAGTGATGTACCCATGCATTTATCTTTTGGTCTCTGGACAGTCATCACCACAGACAGGTAGCTGCAAAACATATTGGCAAAAGAAAGATGCTAAACATAACTATTGGGGAGACATAACACGCTTTGTGAAACAAAGAGTGTTTAAGACAGTAGTTTCAGAATCAATGGTCTCTCCTAGTTTTCTGATTAATTGACAGGGTCTACATTCACAACACAGATGAAATTCTGGACCTTTTTACCAAGCTATCCTCTTAAACTAATATCCTTGCTCCACAAGGTGAGCAATTTCCATGAAAGATTCAGGTTATTTTAAGAAGACAGCACTGCTCTGACTGAAGAACTCCTTGTTGTCCCAAAGCAGTTGCTTTGCATTGCTAGCAGTTGTGGATCTTGATCAGGACAGAGAATCTATGTTGGACCATTCCTGCTCACTAAAAAGTTATGAAACTTGTGCAAGCAGGGTGACCTGGCTAAGTTCCAGCCAAATCAATTACTTTTGTCACCCTAATTCCCTCTGTAGCCTTAAATGAACTTGTATTTGTCTTAATTTCCTGTACTACATTGTTGAGTTGTCCTACTATGAACTGTTAAATAACTGCTGTGTTCCTCATGTACACGAAGTCATTATTTCACTCATCCCCACTGCCAGCACTCTCACTGGAGCACATTCAGATTTAATACATACATGCTTGTAAGGCTCTTTCAAATCTCTCAATGAATTAATATTAATTCTTGGTATTTACATGGGTCCTTTCATTCAAAATGCTTTATAATTTGACAGATGCTACTAAGCAATGTGACCCAAGTCACACAAAAAAATTAATAACCAAGACAAATGCATGGAACTCTTCTTTGAAACACTAGCCCAGACAGCTTGTATGGGAGAAACAGGACTAGTTGAATAGCCATGCTTGCATGAGACAAAAAGATCCTTTTTCCAAATGTTCATTGTTTATGGAACTAAGACAGAAGCAGGTTAAGTTACCCAGATGGCCCTTCTAAAAACTGTAAAAGATCTTCCTATCAACCATTCACACAGGCTTTCCCTCTCCTGATGGCTCAGAAGAGGCTACATAAAACTGAGTGAAAAAAGTTCCTATACCTCTCAGCTTCATTTTTCTACTGCTGTTCTGTTCCAAAGCTCACTCTTAACCAGGTCAACTTGCTGCCAAGGCAACAGCCTGCTATGCCACTCACCAACAGAGGAGTATCCCTTTTCCTTGCGTGTGTACAAGAAAATCAGGGTGAAAACAGCTGCCTGTTTCCAAAGCAATCCCTGCTAATGTCCACAAGGTAGGACTCGGGGGTCTTGTGCCCTGTGGGGTCCAGCAGGATGGCAGAGCTCTTTCTGGGAAACCAGGGGCTAAGGCTCTTCTTGGCTAAGGCCACGCCAAACTCCAGCCAGGCTCTCTGCAGCTTGGGCAGATCTGTTTGATAGCTGAGACCAGGCTATCAATGTGGAAGTTCACACCATGTGAACTAGGGTACTGACAATTAAACCACTGGGTTTTAAATTCCCCTTGTTCTGAACAGCGATCTAGATTATTCAATCTAAGCGGATTTTAAAAATCTCAAGTATTTAAACTGTTAGAGCACATTGTACTACCAGTGCCAGGCATGAGTGGCTGGGGTTTTTGTGAGTTAAAATAAGTCAAACCTGTCTTGAAATCATAAAATTAGTTATGAAGAATAATTTAAGATGTGGGGATCAGGTTTTCTAGCCCTTCAGTCACTTCCACACCCATGATAACCTACCTGGTGAGCAAGTATCACACCCCTGTTAACATTGTTCTTCACTTTCACCATCTAAAAGCATTTTAAAAAAAAATAATTTTCCTGTTACTGCAAACCATATTGTGAGGATCTCAAGACAACGTTTACCACAGGTTGGCACACAGCTTCCAACTGTGCAGACTTCACATTTTTCTAAGATCATCCCCCCTCACTGCCCCAAAAAACCTTCATTGAAATGCAGGACTCTCCAGTAAATCTGAATCTCTTCATTCTCATGAGGAAAAAAAACCTTAAAAATCACAGTTGCTGTCAAATGTATGACAAAAATTCCTGAAGCTGCTATCACTAGACATAAACCAAGCACCTTCTTCACTTCTACACCACTACCCACCTGAGGATGAGAAGGATGCAGTGCAGACAGGAGCCCCTGTTGCTGTGACTGCTGGGGTGTCCTGTGGTGTCTGAGGAGAAGGGAAGGAGGGTCTCTGAGCAAGTTATTACAGACCAGTTGGGAACCTGAGGCTCAGGACACTTCCCAAGAGAAGTGTTCAGCATAAGCACTGTGTGTCTGAGTCCACCTGCAGCAGGAGAGCCTGCTGGAACTGTCCCATGATTCCTCTCCCCTTCCCACATGACATTTGGAGTTAGGAATTGCAAGCCTGTTAGCTCTTTGACCCTTCAAAAGTAAAGCTACAACAGCACTGTACAAGTAGTTACAGAATAACCTGATCACTGAACCAAGCTATTCCTTAACTTTAGCAAAGGGAAGATCACTTTGACTAAAAGGCTGAATAAATGGTAGCCAGGCCCCTGAAGCAGATGAAAATTTAATTCTCTGCCACGACCCACAAACTTCCCTAAAGAGATAGTCAAAATATATCTGACAAGTCTGTTCTCCAATAAGGAAGTCTGGTAAGTAGGCTTGTCTCATGTGTGGGTAGTCAGGAAGTTTCTCAAAGCAGAAATTAAAAAGCACAAGGACACAGATCTCATAATGCAGCAAACTTACAAATATTGCATATGAATACTGTTGTCTTTACCAGACCTGCTCCACATCTATACATGATTTTTTTTAATGTGCCTTTATCTCAATGGATTTTACAACCACTTTCAATGTTTTTCAAGGTAAGTAATCACTAAGGTCCATCTCAGAAACTAATTCGAAGAGATGAAGAAGCTGCTTAGAATTGCACAATTCCTTCAAATATGAAGGGTGGAAAAAATGTCTCATGCAGTATATGGCAACAGCGAAAATGTAATTACAGTGAAAGCAGGGATGAAAATTACGCTACTCTCAAGTAGCTGTCATCTGGATGTTCTTACATCCAAAACCAATAAACAAGAATATACACATAGAAGTTACATAATACAGAATGGAGCAAAAGTGAGTTTAGAACATATCTGTCATTGGGTATAGTAAATTGTAGTCAGCTGTACAGATTTCAACTTCATTAGTAAAACTGTTCTCACTTTCCTATAGTAATTGAATATCTGAGCAATCTTGGACTGAACTGTGATAACGTAAGCTACATTTTGAAAAAAAGGAGCCCCACAGCAATCTACAAATCTGGTCTTCATACAAATTTAGTGAAAAAAGCTTTAATTCCAAATGAAAAACATCACCATCTAATGTTAAGAAAAAACACAAAAAATTCACACCATGACAAAAACAAGCAAAAAACCAGAACACCAATAAAATCCTCAGATCTTTACCAGTTCTCTCCTCTAGAATGCAAACAAACTCACCCGAGGGCACTTGAAAGACATTAGTAGGAGATGTCTCTAAAACCACAAATGCCATGTAAGTTTTTAACATCCAGATCTCGAAGTATCTGGCCTTGCTCTTCAGTATCCCCAGAATGTTTTGACTGGATATGAAGTGTTATTCTACCACTATGGCAATACACGTATCCCAGTCAGTGTTTTCAACATTATAGCAAAATTTGCACTCCTCCAAGCTTTTCTGTTGCCAGCCAAGTCATGATCCTGCTGTTCTTACCCACAACATCCATCTTTGCTCTGCTGTTGTCTCAGTCACTTCAGATATCCAGAATCTTGCTGGTACAGTGTTTTCCACTAGAGTCCAAATACTTAGTGAGTTTGCAGTAAACAAGGTTCATTCTTATTATGCCACTTTACACCACTATGACAGGCACATCTCTGCATCTCCACTGATAAAGCAGAGAGCAAAGATGTACTGTAATCAAGGAAGAAATCCTCACTGCAAGTAACAGATATATTGGATAGCTTGGCATTTGCAGATTTTTTGCTTTTGTGCCATAACTCATTGCAACGTAGAAAAAGTCACCTCTGCCTCACCTTCTCAGCTAACAGCTCTCGGATCTTGCCTGCCTGCAAGCGGAATTTGAAGAGCTGGGATTCCAACACAAGGCATCGCTTTTGCCAGTCCATGCAGGTGCCACTCTCCACTGTGAGTTCTGCCATTGTGATGTTAATCATCCATTCAGGATGTCGTCTGAGGTGCTCTAAAAAGCCTACAGAAACGAAGGGGAAAAAAAGTATGTATTTTAGAAGGACAAACTTATCACCTCTGTGCCTAGTTTTCCTTGGTCCCTCTTACAGGACTGGTAACAAAGGCCATTTCTTCTCCAAGCAGAAGATGAAGCGGTACTACCCTGAGTCACTGATATTGCCCTCTGCCAGAGGTCACTCTTAATGGATAAACATTTACCTTTAGAATGAGTAAATAATTTACTAATGCATTATACTGTATATTCCAGAAACAACCTTACTGCCACCCTTACAGTCTTGCTCAGCCTCTACCCAGAGATTAGGAGTAGTTTTCACTCCCACCTCCTTTGTGCCAGTATGGCTGTAAACCCTCACGTCACTAAAACCTCCTGCCTCAGGTATCACACACACATTTTCAGCTTGGGTCACCAGTGCCTTATCTCATACAGACTGTGTTAAGATGATGTGATGTATTAAGCAACTGTTCCCAATCCCTAACTGCTTGACACAGTTGACAGTAAGAGTGGAAGTGCCCCAGTATCTAAACAATGGCTCTGTTAAAACAAAGAGAATCCATACAGGGATAAGTTAGGGCTAAAGATAAAACATGCTGTTCTACTGAAGTCCTTGTAGACATCAAGAAATATATACAGCCCCAGAAAGTGGAGAAAGCTGTAGTTTTTGAAGATCTTTTATTTTCCTACTCAGTAATGATTTAGACACTTCAGATACTTACAGTAAAAGACCCAAAAAACCCAGGCAATAGATGTTCTTAACCAAAGTCAGGTATTTGTGAACAAAAAGGTCAACTCAGTGTGTGCAGTCCAGCAGCCAGCTATATTATCAAACAATAACAAATATTTACAAAGCTAGAACAGCCGTTAGCTCAGCTTCATCGAAACAATTAAATCCTTACTTGTTAAAGGTAAGTTCTCACCAGCTCACAGACAAACTCACAAATCCCAAACAATGACAGATGAAGGAACAGTCCAGGATTTGCAAGAAAGCAACAATGTAACTAAGCCTCATTGCCCTTACATCTGCCTTTCTCTGCAGAGAGGAAAAGTTTAAGATGTCCTTCCAGTTGTATCCACTTGTCAGGATACCTGGTTCACGTTTTGCATGTAAGACTTGAGATCCAAATTACCATGAGTATACATAATAGTGTGAGTATACATACCACAACGAGCCACTCTATCCAGCTGTATGTCTGATGTTCCGAGTTAAGAAAGACTCGTTTTATATCCTTTGGCTATAAACTCTACTTGTGAGTTATTTCAGGTTCAGGTTGCCATGTTCAGTAATAGAAAGTTTCCCAGACAGCAGGTTGCCTACTTTTCCAATGACTCGTGAAATACTATTCCAGAAGGTAGGTTTCAGTAAAACAAGACAAAGGTATGCTCATGTGCAGTACTACAGCATTGAAAACACTCCACAATAGGAAAGAAGACCACTTTCCTACAAGCAGCACACTTACTGCTTTACAGAAATAGAGGCCATCCTTTTCCACAGCCCATCCAGCACACTGCTCTGATCTCTAGCCTTAACTCCTTGCCAGGCATTTAACCAGGTTACCTTTGGTACACTTTTCAACACTGCAGCATTTCCCTGTAAGGTAGTGCTATCAGTCCTTCCCAAGCTGAAAGAGTGCACTAAATCATGGAAGGATCCTACAGTTCTGTTAGCTTTATTCACAGCTAACAGTGTTTTGGACACAAATAATAATTCAGCTCTCAAATGAAATTCTGTTCTCTTTCATACAAGTGTATTTTCATATTTTTATGTAGCTTTCATACAAGCTTTTAGTCTTTATTAATAAAGTTTAAATCCAAAGAGGACATACAAATGAATGGGATGGACTCTAATGACACAAAGCAAAATGAAACTGATCTACCAAACAACTTATGCCAAAGCAAAAGAAATTTTCCACACAGACCATAACTTCTGGTTGAACTAAAATACCCCTGTTCTGAATAGGGGGTCTAGGATGGGATAGGTGTCCTGAATCATTGCATTTTATTTTTTATTACAACAGACAACTGCATTTCATAATTTCTTTCATAAATGAACACTGCCCTTCCCTAGAACCATGCTGGCAGTTCTCCCACTGTTCTTATTATTCTAGAACCTCATGTCTCTAATGTGCTGCCTTTTAATTACTAGCATAAATATAATCATAACCAGCTTGTATCTGTTAATTCTTGTAGATTCTTACTCTTCAGTTTAGCAAGGGTTTTTTCCTCCCTCATATTTACCCCTTGATATATTTATAGATATCAAAAACTTTTCCTTAAGGACCTCAAATTGCAAGGCTAGAGACAAGGAGCTCCTTTAGTTTCATAAGAAAAGCTCCCTGCTCTCCCTCTGCACCTGTTCCAGCTTCAGCGCACATCATATAAAAGAGCTGGTTCTTCTCGCTCCCTCTCATAGCCATGGGTGACCACAACTGCATCTGAAAGGCAGCACGCACCCACAACAAAGCCAAGCGTAAAGGCATTTAGCACTTTCCCCTCTCATAGGGAATTCCTCATCTGATTGCATTTGCCTTTTTTTTTTTTTACAGCCATATTACACTGGAAGTTGACATTCACAGAGAAGCTGACACAACTGGAACAGAGGAATCTCAGCTGACTTTTCCTTTGTAAATGGCAGATGTGGGAGAGCAGGAGGGTAATTACAAATGGGCTGGAACAGATTCTTTAAGCTCAGGTCTGTGCCAGACCTCTGAAAGATCAAATTCTCTGTACTACAGGCCATTGTGGTACCACACAATAAGACAAGAGGCAAAGGGCAGAAATGGATGCAGTTTTTTCTTTCATTTGAACATCAGAAAGAAACTTTCTATTGTGCAGCTGACTGAGCACTGGAACAGGTTGCCCAGAGAGGTTGTGGAGACTCCTCATTGGAGATATTCAAGAACCATCTGGATGCAATCCTGTGCAATGTGCTCTTGGACGGCCCTGTTTGAATATGGACATTGGACCAGATGACCCACTGTGGTCCCTCCCAACCTGAACCATTCTGTGATTGCAAAATTCAGCATGCTCATGGTAACCCTGTGATGGGTTAGTATAACTATAGGTTATATTTTCAATTACAGGCAGTATTTTTATGGATCACTAATATTTAAAAGGCACGGTTTGTTTCGGGGTATCTAGAAGAAGTCTTACTGTTTATGCAACTGAATCTTTTCCTCCTCTACTAATTTTAAAGAGTGCTCTTCCAGATTTTGTGCCCACATTGTTACTATTTCTAATGTGCGATTTTGTTTTGTGTCATTAGATTAATCCCCAGTGTCAGTAGTCAATTCCACCAGTAAAATACCTACCATCTAATCGCCCCCTCTTCAGCGATGTGTTGTCACATTCTCTTTTGTCATTTGTCTATCTTACCATTCTTCTATTAATCCCCATCTCCTCCACTTAAGCTAATAACTTCCCCATGTGTCATCATACCAAATGAGTTCTGAAGACTAGAGATTAGAATTTTAGCTTTTCCTGCTAGCAAAAAACCTTACACTTTTTCAGAGAAAGATACTGTATCACAATGTCTAATATTTATCTCTAGAGAACAACTTTATTTACAAAACTTATTCTGCATTTTCATTTACCATTAAAATACATTGTTCCTTCTCCCCTGCTCTTTTGAACACAAGCAGTTCATCTGTACCCTGTGAATTACAATATCAACTTCATTTTGACAGACTGACTTTAAATCACTTCCATAGGATCTGCCATTTCAGATGTCCTTTTTATTAAGTCTTAACCATCTTTTTCTCAGTACGTTCCCCTTCCTCTCCCAGATATTGGTCCTTTCCGTATCAGATAAAGAATTTATAAGGACATATTTATATCAAACTGTCTCTTTTTTCCTTTACGCATAAGAAGAAGGTGGGAGCCAGGTATTTGCAGAGGCAGTACTCTTTTAGGGAGTACTGCCCTTTTAGGCAATACTCAGTATTTCAGGGATTTGGAACACAGGAGACAGCCACTCTATTCAAACAAGCTGAGATTTTCAAAACTTCATTCTTAAATGCATACAGCCACTTAAAAAGCAGCTTGATTTTCAGTGTTTAGTATCCAACAACTGTCAGTGACAATAATGGCAGATAAAAAGTCCTTAAAACTCAGTAGGAGAAAAAATTACTCCACCTGCTAAATGCAGTCAAAATTAGAAGTCTCATGCATGTATCTGTAAGTTTTGACCAACATCAGAGACAGTTCTTCAGAGACCATAAACGACATATCCAAAATAAATATGATCATATTTTCTTGGAATGTCCATATCCATTTATAATTCTCTTGAAGCTGAAATTTAAATCAAGATGTCATATGTTTGGGGGTTTCTCTTTGTGTTTTTAGACTACAATCAGCTGATGTTGCAGATGTAGGTGGATCCAGAACTAGAAATCAAAACACTTAGGAGACTTTGTACACTTCCACCTGAAAAGCCCAAACAATCAATCAATGTGAAGACTTTCAGGTGCGGATACAAACGCAAATACAGTGTTTGCAGCTTTGTTCGTGCAGTGCAAACAATAAAGACAAGTGAAGGACTATTTCCATATTCCAGATGCGTCTGCCCAGCTCAGCAACAGATTTACGCAGGCTGTCATAGAGGATTCGCAGCACAGGGGGACCTCAGTTTTTAGCACCTGCCTGCCCCAGTGTCTGAATACCGGAGATGAACACTGGTCTAACTTTCAGCTACTATCTTACTACAAAAGGAATCACTAGAAAAGTGATAAATGTAACATGAAAGGCAAGAGATTTCTTCCTATGTCACTGAATCGGCATCAAGGGGGTCAGCAGTACAGGCGATGGGCAAAACTCAGCGGGGAAATCCTGTATACTATTAATCAATACCCTGTCCCCAGCCACCTCACTTTCCACTTCATACTCGTCTCACCCCTCAGCTTTTTAGCACTCAGGCCATTGGAATTGTTCAGCCACGCAGTCATATCCCGCTCAGGAGTGCGGTCTGAGATGTGCAGAGCATGGGCGGAGAGGGGCGTGGGGGGAGAAAATAACACAAAAAGGAAAGGGCAAGTAAAAGGCTTGTCGCGGGCCTGGGGGTGGGAGGGAGCGGGAAATAATTTCCCCTCTATATCCGCGCAGGTGGCTTAGCTAGTAAAAGTGCCTGGAGGCAGGAAGAAGGGATCCCAGTTGTGCCCTTCTACCTGCGGAGGTCTTGCCCTGCACACAGAAGGCTTACCAGGAAGGCAGAAGAGACAGCTGAGCTTACAGACATTTACTTCTTGGGCTTCATCTCCCCCTTCGTGTGGCCATTCCTCCCCCCACTTCTTCAGTGCCTCTTCAGGGCCAAAGTCCCGGACCGAAAGCNCCCCCGCCAGTCCCCTTACGGTCACCCTCGAAGAAAGCCAAGCCGGGGGAGAAAGGCTGTGCCAGCCAGCCCCGCACCGACCGGCCCTCCAGAGCCCCCGGCCGCCCTCCGGGGGCCCGGGGCGCGTCCCCGC
>VZRH01006717.1:1516310-1539424 GCA_013397555.1 Urocynchramus pylzowi | reverse complement strand
AGGTGCCCGGCACGGCTCCTGTCCCATTCAGCACTTTACCATTCCCTCCCCGGTTTCCTTCGGGCGGGAGAGCCCGGCTCAAATATCAGACACGGCCCTCCCGAGGAGCGCAGGAACTGACATCAGCCGCCCCGGGCCTTTAACCCCTTCCCAGGCTCAGCGGCGAGGCAGGTGGGGCGGGCAGCGCAGGGTGCCTGGGCGGCCCGGGGCACAGAGTGGCAGCCGCGCTCTGCCCCGGGCGGGGACATGCCCCTCTCCGCCCACCTTGCACCCTCAGGGACTACCCCCGAGTTTCCTGAGATCTCCCTTGTAGTCGTCTCCCAGACCTCGGAGCTGATGCTATCCAAACCGTCCCCAGACCACCAGGGCAGCGGCATTTTCTGCGGAGCAGGCGGGCGAGGAGCTGATACCTATGGAAGCACGCTGCCCTTGCCGCCCACTGCAGCCCTGAGGGGCTGGCGGTCCATCCGAAGCTCTCGATGGAGCACCCTTCACTAGTTGTAGGCAGCCCCAGGACATGAGGTTGGTGACGCGACAGAGATGAAAACTCAATTAGTGTAATGGTCTCCTGACCAGAGGACACCAACCTGTACATATACTTTGGCCATTTCTCACATAATATGGCTTAAACAAACAGGTCCGGGGCCTCAAGCATTTCTAGTGATAGCTACCAGCACACAAAATATGTTATTCAGGGATCAGGCCATCACTTACTTACTGAGCTACTTTACAGGCAGCAATGCCTTATATGAATATATGGTGACATATATAGGAGTATATTGCCTGTGTTATACCAAGAACTGGTGATATCTTCCTGCCTCAGGAGGCTGGGAAGTGAGTCTGGCAGCAAGTGAGTGCACACACCATGTGCTACTGGCTGCTGCCCTCTGCCCTGGCCACTCACTGACACCCCAGGCTGGCCAAGTTCACACTCTCTCCCTTTGTGTTGAGCAGACCAGAGCATGCAAATGGCAGTAAAAAGGGACTGGAGACAGATGGATGCGGTAGGACGGAATGTACCCAGAGATGTGGGCCTCAGACCAGTGTGTTTTAAAGCAAAAGGCCCTTTGTTCTGGTTCAGGTTTAGTAACTACTTGTTACTTATTCCATTATCAGGTTCATTACTTCCATCAGAGATACTTTTAAAATGTCTGTATGAGGCTCCCCTCAGTGGAGATAACAACAGTCATTCTGATGTGTATCTTTCCGGCCATTTTCCATGGACCTTTCACATGGGCCACTTCACTGCCATGACAGTTGGTCTCATCTCAAGAAAATGAGTCTAGCTTGTTGGGGAAGGGCAGCACCAGAATGATGATCTCTTGAGTGATTATGAAAGATCCATGAATGCTCTGAAACTGTACTTTGGCACCTGTTAAGACTACTCATGCAAAACAGAGCAGTCTGAAATAAACAGACTTAAACAATCTACGAAGGAAGCACCCAGAAGAACTGAACAAAATTATCTCCTAGGACACTAAGCAACACTATTCACTAGACATGGTTAAACAAAATCTTAAGAGTTGTTATCTAGTTCACAGATACTGCCTAGTTCAAGATCTGCTGTTTATTAAATTTTCATTGTAAACTTTTTCCTCACATTGATAGTGTGTTTTCACTGATGTCTCGGCAGAGAAACATTCGGTACCAAATCTCTTACTATGCAAAAATGAAGACTGATGTGATTAAGTGGTTAAATATAAAAATATAACTAAAAACATAAGGTCAAGATTTGGACACTGGAGTGAATAAAGGCAGACTCTGAAATCTACACTTCATTATCCAAATGAGTAGATTTCCAAAGACTCTGAGGACCCTGCAGTTCCCTAAAGATAGTTTTGCTTTAGATTTCTCATCTGTTTCCAGTTCCATGTGAATTTGGTTGAATGAAGCTGCCTGTTCCTAGCTAAAGAGACAAAGCATGCATTACAGAGCTGGTCCAGGCAGAGAGCAGAAATGTTCTACACAGGGATGGCTGGAGAGCCAAGTGGAGATAGGCAAAGAACTGAAAAGAAACAGGCATCTGGTGAGGTGCTGTCCCATTTGGACAGGTGAGCAGGAACAGGCAGAAATACAGGCAGAGATCAAGCTGGCTGTTGGGACAGTATCATCCAAAGAGACTTCTCCAGCAAATTCCCAGTAGAAGGGGCTCCAGTTGCCTACAGTCTACATGTTGTGTGTGAGTCTGTATTCACCATTATGACCAGTGATCAAGGAATTGTAATAAATAACCAGAAACAGCACAATTTGTGTCTTTCTATAGGTATTTCAGAGGGCAAAATGTAGCTTCATGCTTTGTAGAGTCCATTCCTGAACTGAGCTGGCCAAAGACAAAGTGAGAAAAGCAACTGTCCATGCTCCCATCCTATTCTTGGTCCTTTCAACTACAGCATGCAAGTACAATATTTCTTAATCTGAATTTTATAAGCTATTTTTATTCTTCCCTTAAAGGCACCGGTCAAGTTCGCTCATTTGTACCAGCAAAGCCAACCAGATCATATCACTCACTGAAATGTCAATATCTAGCCTTGTGTTTTTCCCAGGCAATGAAGCATGACTGCCAGGACATTCCTCAGCCACTGAACTTTATACAAAGTACCTCCCTAAGATTTGCCTGTGCACACCTTGATTTAACCCCTGGAGGCCCAGAACCACATCAGCACTCACATAACAATGTTCTGTATTTAATGCAATTATTCTTCAAAGATGCACCTCCTTGTATCTTCTGTCACTTCTGTTAAAGTATTTAACAAAATTATTATTTAAAAAAAAATTTGTGGTTTCCATTAAATTATGCAAATAGAAAAATAGTTTGTCCATAGAAGGATAAGGTTCTAAGAACAACCAGTAGTATCTCATTATTCCCAAATTATTTCCCTTGGCAGTTGTCTTTAATACAGTGCTCAAGCACTGTATGTCAGGTCTTCGCAATCTGCAGACAAATCATTCAGCAAAAAGTGAAATTTGCTATAAACAGCAAGTACCTTATTGACAAAACAAACTCTCTGGCCGATCCAAGAGAACTAGCTTGGCACTGTTAGACTATACTGTTAGACTATCCTTATCACAACACAAGCACAGACTGCTTTGTTCAGAGCACCATATCCAAGATACCTAAATAGAAGGACAAAGAGATAAATGAGAGCGAGAGGTCAGAAGATGAGAGCAGAATGAACTCTTTCTCTTAGTAAGCAAAGTTGTCAGAGTTCTGCAGGTGGGAGAGAGCACTGTGTTCCAGACACGGCGCTGTTGAAAACTTACCAAATGGGCAAGGACACCAGCCAGACCAAAAGTTCATGTGTCAGAGCCCCACTCAAGGCTCAATCCTGTGTGGGAAAAAAAAATGCACAAAAAAACCCCAGTACCTTGAAACACCTGTGTGAGGTACTTGTTGCTCTCCACAAGCAGCTTAGGCTTCATATTGTAGTTCTCTAAATTCCACCTATGTTAGAAGCTTTAAAATGTTGAAAATAGCCTTTGTGCCTAGTTCTCTCTTTCTCCTGGGTTTGCAGTGTGCTGACAGACACAACACAGAGTTGCAACCCCCTGCCTTTCTTCTCTTCTAATCAGCAATGACAAGTTCATGCAGCATTAAAATAAGAGACTGGCAGCTGTGGATCACCTTGCTGCATAAACCAGTTGCTCGTGGGAGGACCCAGTGGGAGGGCCAGGAAACCATTGCCCTCCAGTACTCTGTCAGCTGGTTTTGATTGTGTTATGGTCATCTCGTCACACTTCACACACAGACACTCATGTGTACTATTCAAGACAGAAATTGAGCAAGAACATATGTTTTATATATACTGTCTTGACTGGCACAGAGCAAAACAATGGAGAATTCCCATTTTCCTTAGAGAGTCATCCCAGGGGCAACTCAAGTGTTATTCTCAGTATTAATAGTTATTGCCTTGTTTCATCTCTGGGTTTTTCCAGTTTCAGCTTCTAAGTACCAGATTTCACTATGTCTTTTTCCAATAGATGAAGAAGTCATCAACTATCATTAAAGTAGCCGGTGATAAAAAACTTAACTTTCTTCTCTATAAAAATACACAGATGTAATATCTCTCACAGTAATTAATATTTTTTAATGCTTGTATTCCCATAGGTTTTTTCTAGATCATAGATTAGACAAGTGGATCTTAAAAAGCCACTTTGGGATTGCTATCAGCATGCTCATGTGTGCCTGAAAGAAAGGAGGATGGCATGTGGGAGTCTTCAAGCTGCGGAGAAGGAAAACAGTCCTTACAAGTGTATGTGTTTTGTGTGGTCTTCTTGTGTCTGGCATTGGCCAGTATGCAGCCCCAAAGATTCCCACATACCACAGCACACTTTGAATCTGTTTCTGAGTCCACAGGCTACAGCTGTAACTGCTGTGCAAGTGGTGCTGCACGTGGTGCATGTCACAGGTAAACCACTGTCAATCCAGATGCTGCAAGTTCGCAGACAAAGCTGGCTCAATAGCACTCAAAAAACCAAATTTTTCTGCCCTTAGAATGAGAGGCCTGGCTGCTCCTGCCATGGAGAAAGAGGGTGGTGGAGCTGTGACAAGGTGCTGGAAGGAAACAGGAAGAGCCCTGGGGAGTTGGACCTGCTGCTCTGGCAGCCCCAGTGCTGCAAGAGAGGGCCACATCTGCTGCTGCAAGGGACAGTCCACACCCCTCAGACCTTCCTTGAACGGCAGGAACAGGTCTTTCCTCTCGGGGGAAGGAAGCTCAGGCAAAGTAGGCAACAATCTATGGTAATTTTCCTTCCTGAGGTACCCTGCGAAATGCCAGGAAAATACCTATTTACAGATCTGTCTCTGGAAGCACAATGCAAAAAGCTGCACCGAAGAAAGAGATCTAAACAACATGGGGAGCAAGGCACCCATTAATTTATAGATTACTGGTTTGAATTCAAGCCAAGTAAAAGAAATAACCACTGGTCAGCTACCCTTTGACAAGCAGCAGCAGTGACAGCTGTATGGACAGACTGGTCATCTCAGTCCCATTCTTAAACATCATCTGTCTGAGGGGCATGTTTATTAGAGGTGAGTGCTCAGGAGGCAATAGTGTGTGCTGCAGGTACCCAGAGGAACTCCATGGAACATGGACCTCTATTACTGCTGTTGTTCATTACAGTTCTGCACTCGCCCACCACTGAAAATAGCTTCTCAGCATAAAAACTCAGACCACAAGAGATCATGGGGAGAGAACCCATGTCTGCTCCTCGCTAGACTCGTGAAAAGAGTTGCTGGATTGGAGAAATTTGGGTAGGCTAGGAGAAGGTGTTGGTTTTGTCCATAGCAGAGAGCTGGGGGAAAACACTATTTCCAGACTTGTTACATCAATACTTCTAGTAAAGACCAAAGTAGGTCCCAGCTTGCCCTCTGTTTGGTGCTGATCTAAGAACTTTGGAATGGGCACCTGGGGCAGCTGTGTGGTTAGAGGCAGGGGAAGCTGCACAAGACAGCCTCTGATTGAGAATCCCTGCCCTTCCACAACCAGTAGGATGGTCTGTACTGGCTGGCAGTGGGGGAGAGAAGACACCTTCTCAAGACACTAAGAGATGGGGCTAGTCTGTGGGAAGGGTTTTGGCTGCCTTCCCAGTATTGCACTGAAGTTATGCCTACAGCTGTCAGATATCAGGATGGGGTGTGGAGAAGAACACGGTTCCCTGCCATAGGACTCCTACTTGCAGAGCTTTTGTTGCTGAAACCAGTGTGCAGGCTGTCCTCCATAAGAGTGCAGGAGGGGTTAGCTGGAGAGGTTTTTGGCTCTGTTCCTGGTCTCACACCAGAGCCAGGCACACAGTTCCCAGACGTTTGTGATCTTTGCTCTGGGATCTTTCAGACTTGTCAAGGCATTGTGTAAAGGGAGGAATTATTTCACTTCCACATGGAGGGTGGAAATGTTGAGAGCTCCTGCAGAGATCCCTCTGCCTGCCTCTCTCAGGAGGGGTCATCCCCAGGTGAGCAGGGCTGGAGAGAGCTCCATCTCTACACAGATGAGCTTCCCAGATAGCACACTCTCAGAACAGTGGTTGTTGAGCTTCTCTGGTGTGATTGTTTCTGGCAGTTTCCACGGTGATCCACAAAACCAGCACAGATCTCTTCGGGAAGGCAAATAATAGAACATGATAGTGCATCTGCCCGGGGAGGGGGTAAGAACCCCACTTTTATACTGTCAGCTGAGTTCTAGGGTCAGTCCTGGGGCTTGCCCCCCTCCCTTCCTGAGCTGGTAAGGAAAGCATTTCTGTACCCTTCCCCAAAGGGCTCAAAGCAGTAGCTCCCACTTATAGGTGTTATAAACTGCCATAAGCAGGTTCAAATGGTATTGCAAATTGGTTCTTTTGGACAACACTGGCAAGTGATGTCAGCAGGCAGCCCAAACAAGCAGTGTCTGATAGTACTTTGTCTGCTTGGGATTAGTGGGAAGTGCTGATGAGGAGCCCAGGATGTATCACAGCATGGTCCAGCATGCAAGCACATACAGGTATCACATACCTGTAAATTTCAGGAGAAAACCTGCACCCTGCCCTCTCTCCTGCTATGTCTGAAAGCACATGGACAAAATCTCAAACTTTTATCCTTGGGCATAGATGAAGACTATTTGTGGGCAAGGAACAAACTCAATCTTACCAGCAGTACCTTGCCACCAAGACTTCACCCTCTGCTCTCAAGAGCTGACCCTGCCCTCTTGTTCATTACAGAAGCAGCAAGTGAACACACTCTTCCCCACACAGTTTGGAGGTGCCTGCCTGATACCCACCTATTCCCTTGCATGCAGCAACAATTGCCAAACAGCACAGCTGCCAGGATGAAACGACATGGAGGGAATGGGTTGAAGGGTAGTTTTCTGCTCTGCATAATTTTTGTGATTCAGCTTAAGACTCCAGAAAATTCTGGAGGGGAGGGGTAAAAATTATAAAGGATAATATGGCTTTCAAACACAGCCAACATGCATCTTAAAAAGGAAACCTAATTTTGTGTGCCTCCACCTCTGGGCAAAATATTCTTGGCTTGGTTTCAAAGGTGCTGGGAAATTCAAGGGTTGGGTTTCTCTGAAAAGCAGCCCCAGGGTTGGTTGCACCACCCTGCAACAGGGTGACCTGGAAAAGGTGCCAATTTTGAAAATGTTATCTTAATTTATTTTTTTTCCTTTCATTTTGTAATTTCCTATCAATGTGCTCTCCCTAGGAGGCTCAAAGATTGATCTAGAACATGTCTTTCACTCTATGCACTGCCTGAAGCAGAATCCTTCTAAAAGAAATGGCACCTGAGCTGTAGGTTTAGATGGTGCTTGGCTTTCATTGTGCTGACTATTGCAATGTAAGAGACTCCCACCCTTTTCCTCATGCTGTGCTCCCTTACCCAGAGCCCTGTGGGTCCACAGGAGACCTTCAGGGCTTCTGAAACCAGGGTCAGAGCCTCTCCCTCTGTCCATGATTGCCTCCCCTGCTCTGGGGCAGCCTTTTAACCTCAGTCCTGGTGTAGAAGTGTAACCTCAGTCCTGGTGTAGAGGTGTAACCTCAGTCCTGGTGTAGAGGTGTAGAGGTGTCCTGGTGTAGAGGTGATCTGTGTCTCCTTGCCCTCAGAAGCCCATGCCAGGATGCAGCACTAGACACACAGCCAACTGAAACAGCTCCAGCAGCTACAACACAAAACTGAGTTAGGGCCTTCTGCAAAGGATGTCATGAGTAATTTTTACTTATTTGTTTAATTAGTGTTAATTGCACACAGTAGGAGGTCAGAACTCTGCCTGCAAATGCTCAGTTGGCTGTGAAGTGAGAGTTCTCCAGCCATACTAGAAACTCCAGTCAAGGGGCAGGAGAAAGAGGGGGATTTGCATTTTGTGTCACAGCGTCAATTTCATTCACAGCAGATGAGTGAAATTCTGGGATTTTTTTTTTTTTCTGTACCAGAAGGAGGAAGAGGACAAGAAGTCTAGGAAGTTCATCCAGAGAGCCACCAAGAGGGTTAATGGGCACCTTGGGCCCCCTCTGCACCAGAGACCTTGGCACATCTTCCTGGCTGCACGGGAGGTGCCTCCCGAGGCAGGTACGGGCACTCCACCCCTGTCCCACATATGAGGGCTTGCTATGTGTATCTACACTGGGGGGGGCTGGGGGTGTTCAGCTTTTCCCTTTTGGGGTTTCCCTTTCGTCAGAGGTGTCTATCCGTGTGTTACAGCTGTTACCGAGCACACTGCTATATGCTCTGCGCTCCTGTTTCTGGCAGCATGTGCCCGGCACGCCGCACGCTGCCGCTGTGCTCCGGCGCCGCCTGGTGGCGGGAGGCGGCGCGGCGGGCGGCGCTCCGCACGGCGGGCTTCATTCCAGGATCTGGGCTACCGAGGGGACCCCCCGAAACCGAGAGTCCTGAGAGTGGGCGACGCTTTTGGCTGTTCCTGCCTTACCAGGGAAACAAAATTCCCAGCGGGAAAGTCAGCCATCGCCCTCTCACAGACATAAACGCAACCTCTGTTAATTAAAACTGATAGAGGTCTTTCTTCAACTGGAATAAGTAGAAACCTTGGATTAGGCAAACACCCAAGCCGTTTCTAGGGACCATTACGGGGGTACAGCTCTGTGGAGAAAGGCAGTATGAACGGCCATAATTTGTTAAGGGCTCCTGTTGGAGGTGTGCTAAGACTTAGCTCAAACCATGTCTCCGAGACATTGGATGCACATGCTAACATATAATCCTGACTCAGCGGGCAATTGGGTAATAATTCCTAAAAAGCACATATGCATTGGATTGTTTTGCCAGATAAACATATGGGACTGTGTAGGGGAGAAGGAATAAGTGTTCCTAAATCAATGATTGCATACATTAGCTATGCTTAGTTCAGCCATTAATTCAAAGTACTATTTCCTCTTTTCTCTATTTTCCCAATCCACAAAGCCCTTAAGACTTTTTCCCCTAATATTCGTTAAAGTTGGACCCAATTCCACTCTTAAAACAGGTCAAAATTCAAGCCTGATATTTCTGTAGAAACCACTTGTCTCCTTCTCAGCCTTGGTTTCTTCCTCATAAGAGCAAATTGACATGAGTCATTACTATTTATATTTGCCCAGAGATTATTTTGCTTCTCTGAAGACATCACAGAAATCAAAAGCCATATATTAAGCCTTTCATAAATTAAGAACTTTAACAAAATATTTTTGTGCTGGATCAAAATTACAATGTCATTCTTCTAATGAGCCAAAGTAATGCCACCATTACTGCAGGGAGGGGTTGCTGTTGCTTTTGCTTTTAAATCTAGGAGAGCTTCAGAGCCTGAACTGCTAGCTTTACATTCCCTCTGCAAAGCAGTGTGTGGCCATACAGAAATGCAGGGTACTGACTCCAGATTTCTACAATCTTCTCTGAAATCAGTGTCCACAAAGCTCTATCTGGGCTTAGATTTCTGTTTAAGGTAAGCCTGCTGCAATAAAACATATTTTGTGAATTGTAGCCATATAGGCATAAAAGAAGAGAGGTATCAGGACATCTTCCACCAATTTTCCTGCGTAGGTTCAGGCAACTTATCCCTGCTTGCAAGAGGCTATGATCACATGAATTTGTGACTGGGGCACATCTTACCACCTCTGTGGAAGAGACAGCACGTTTTGGATAGCAGCAGTTGTGTCACTCCTGAAAACTCGTATTTGGTTCTCCCAGAGACCAAAATCTCTGGGAAGTGTCCTGAATTTCCAGTAGCTGATTACACCATTTTCACAAAATTGATCACAGATGGTGCTTTTGGTGCAGGCAGGTTGGAAAAAAAATCTCTTGGCTTATATCCTGAGCACATTTGATCTGGACTGACTGGATGGGATCCTGACAGCCCATCATCTTGTCATTAGAAAAGAAACACTTTCCTGACTGCAACAAACATTTGGGCAAGGATGAACACTTTTCTTTAAATAGCAAACTTCAGCCTTAAATAGTTACACTTTGCCCTTGTTGTTTGGCTCTGCATACCAAAGACTTAGCTCTTAGCAACATGAAATCCCATCCTAATTAGCTACTGTTTAACAATACCAAGCTCCTTCTGTTCTGGAGCTACAGAGGAGGGGAGCATTTCATATCAAGTAGTAGTTCAATGTAGTTCAAGATTATTTCTGTGGATTTTTTTTTTTTCCCAATAGAAAGTAGCTCTATATGTTAAACCTGAGCTGCTCTATATGAGCAAAAGTGACACTCAAGAAATTAAACCAAACAAAGCCTGGAGAATCACTTGCACAAAGCATCAAGACTCATGTACCTCACTAGAATAAAAAAAAACTAGATGACACATGCAGTTCTGCCCACCATAAATGCCATTGACTAAGGATGATCATTCAAACATGGGTTTGCACTTGGTCCCTTTTTATGCTATTACAAATACTTTCCTCACCTTACAGCATAGTCCCTGGATTCAAGTTTCTTTCCTGGAGCAGTCTCAGGATAAATAGAATGACAAGGCAAAGGTTTTTTTTTTTTTTTCAGCGTTTCAAGAAAGCTTGTTACAATCTGTTTCACTTAATTATCCTTGAAACTTTGACCTAATTTCCATCTCACAAACTTACTCCCAATAACAACATTATTTGCAATAATGAAGACTGTATGGTGACCCAAAATAGATCTGTTTGCTTTGAATTCTAATTGTTTGTAGAATATATAGAATAATTATATATATTCTATAATATATAGAATTCTGTAATTTTCTGTACATTGTGAAGTTGCACAACCCATGTGTTCACATTCTTTAAAAGAAGTTTTTTTGTCTTTTGAAGTGAACAAAATAACCCCTTATTGAAATGGCTTTGGTGCCTATTTTAAAGGAAAAACTCCACTGTCATATGACACACTCCAATAACTGCAGGTGAGTATAAAGCAAGCTGGGAAAAAAACTTTCCTCAAAAAGCTTTGTTGAGATAAATCTAAGTCCGCAAGTCTGAGTCACTGTAAATTGGATTGGGCTTGATCCTGTAATATAATATCCAGCAAAGCTCCATTTTTCAGCTCCCAGTGCCCCTAAAGCCCTGGAGTCAGGGACTGAAATTTGTTGAGGTTATTCCAGCATGTTCTGGTTTTTCAAAATCAGTGGGTGCCCCTATGAAGCATACATCACTACATCCCTTGACCTCCCACTCCATGGAGATGCAGACAGCTCTGCCGAACTATTCTGTTTTCCTCAGATGACAGAGCTAAAAGACCAGTGCTTAGCCAGCTCTGGAGTCTGAATAAAGGCTAGATGGTAGAGGCTGTTTCCAGATAAGATTGTTGGAAGTTATTAAGTGTCATGGAGAAATCTGTATTAGTTTCTGTCAGTGACAGAGTTTGTACTTGTTACTCAGGCTGGTAACACGTACTTTTTAAAATTACTGCCTTTGGATACCCAGATATCAGCATGGACAAGAACCACAGAGAACTGCTTAGACACTTGAAAAAAAAAAATCCGCAGATAATGTTCTCTCCTTCTGTCATCCAGCAGGTGGGAGGAGAGCAACACAAACAGTGAACTATAGGGTTAATGGTTGTAGTGTTCCCTGGGAATGCCTAATTTGGTTGTGCACAACACAGGGTGTATCCAGTTGCTCTAATTTTCATACGACTATCTGCCAGCCTCAGGGAACATGGCAGTGCCATTTTTAACTCTCAGAAAGAAAGGAGTTGGATGTCACGGTGTTTGATATTCATGGGTCACAACAAAGGGACACAGGAAACCCAGCAGTGCCTGCTGCACTTTGGGGTTGCCAGCTGGGGTTGCAGGCCTGCTGTCAGCAGGTGGAGGCAGCTTGGACATGCACTTGTCTACCTGCATCTTTTCACTCATTGTGTGCACATCAGTTTTAGATGTTTCTAAGGTTAAGTCAAAACACAGCTGTTTTGACTTAGCAAAACAATGTTCTGCTATGCCAAAAATGCCCCCCAAAAAAAGATAATCAGCACAAGTCTAGTGAGGTTGCTCTGCCAGGAAGTGTTAATTTAGCTGCTGAGATGCCCACCTGGTAATGAGCTTTGGTCTTTTTTCCTTATCATGATCATGAAGCAAAGGCAGTGAGAATACAGGAACTGTAAAAATTGGGGTAAGGTTGTAGAGACCTGTTGAAGTGTAAGGGAAAAACAAGGAACACCACAGTCTGACTATGGAAGTGGGGTTGGGATTTCCTAGTTTATACAAGTTTTAGTCATGGTGCAGGGATATTTGCAAATAAATAACAGCTAAATGTTCACAGAATTATGAGCATAATTCTACATAAATATTTTATAGTCAGTGCAATACAGTTAGTAGTGTTGGCTCATGCATGGGATTATGCTAGAGAAACAGCTTATTTGGGGAAGATGTACTATTTCTTTGTCTTCTGGTCTTATTAGGGGAGTTGAGAAGAACATCAATTGATGGTAAAGTCTGTACCTCTGAGATGGGCTAATAAAGAACCCTTAATTGCTTGTATTAGGAAAGACATCCCTTAAGAAAAAAGCCTACTGAAAATGTAGCTGACTCCAAATGGATTTTATAAATTGATATCATCTTTGGCTGTGTTAAAGTATAATGGAATATTTCTCCTTAATAGCATGCCCAATGTTACAACAAAATTTAAAATGGCTTTGAACCAAAAAGCAACTATGGATTTTTTTTTCTGAAGAAGTGAAATTCAGTCCTGACACTTTTACTCTCAAATTCCCCTTCTATTAGCTTGTATTTTTCCTTTGGAAGGATATAAAAGAGGTCATTTAGTTCCCATTTGCAAAGACAACTACAAAAGAGAACCAACTTCTGAAAGCATTCGGTGGCACAGGTGTGATAGAGGTCAAATTATGAAAGTGAGATTTACTTATGAATCAGAGCCTAATTTGGGCTTCCTTCTGACTCTCATTTGACCAGTTTAGGATCTGTCTCGTAGTTTGTAAGGATGTTATGAAACAGAATGTATCTAGTTTGATCATCAGTCTGGGATTATTTTGCCTGACTTCAGCTACCCAGGAGTCAAGAAATGAGCCTGAACTACTCATCTGGCTCCATCTATCATCAGTGAGGACAGGGAAACTTGATTAGTCTCCTTGGGATGGAGTGCATCATCATGCAGAAGTGTCCAGTTCTCACGACTGAATAAGCAGCAAATTGAAGCCGTACTGTTAAGACCTGGATCAGTCCATAGATAAAGTCACAATTAATTGTGCAGATGACTTTTACTGCTGACCTCAAAGGTGCAGCAGGACCTTTGCTCACATTCAGCTCACTTGATCTGGTTCTGTGCTTATATTTCAATTTCTAATGGCCAGCATCAGTTTTACTAATTATAACTGAGAGCTTTGCATGATGACTGGGATTATTTGGTATCTGGAACATAATTTCTGGTCTCTTCTGGAATAGAAAATTCTATAGGTCTCTGGACTGAATATTGTTAAACAGGCATTCCTAGTCAGTGTAAAATATTCAATAATTGTAAGTTACAGTATAACAGAAAATCTAATTTTTTTTGGACATATAATGAACTAAACATTCTACAGGATTATGTATTTACTTAATCTCATTAAATTCTTTATGAAAAAATCTTCTTAATAACTTTCCAAAATGAAGATTTACTGTTTGCACAATATTATGGTCATCCCTACACAATCTATGCTGGGGCAATACCTATTGATGGAGAACTTTGCTGTGTAAGATATAGATGAATATTTAATGAAGTAGTTATTTATTTAGCATATCTGTAGAGAGACAGTGTTTTTCATCTGACTCTTCTTAGTCATCAAAAAGATTTGGGACCATCTAGGTCCCACCCTGCCTGACCCGCTGACATTTGTTGGGCTCATGTGTTTACTGTGGGACAGCGAGAAGATCTGAAAACAGAGGAAGGAAAGAGTTACTTTTTAAAATAGTGCACTAACCTCCCTGTGCATCACTTTAATATGTTCTTCATCATATGCATCTATATGGCAAGTGAAATACACCTAATACAGGATTAGGTGGCTGCTTGTTCAGGCTTCTGGATATTCTTCAGCCCTCTGTGATGAACTTCAAACTTCTTTAGGCCTGAGGCTATCTGGTTAAATGGGAAAAATATTCCTATGTAATGCATTCTGAAAGTGACATAACAAAAATAAGGTAACAGTGAAATATCAGCTACTGTGTTCAGTGGAGACTGCAAGAGAACTCTTTTGCTAGTGAAACTGTTGTATAACTCATATATTGATTGTTAAGAGTAATATTAATTGACGTTAATTCTAAAGAAAGTCATTCCTGTACTCATTGCTATGAAGAAAAATAAGTGAACCAGCATTCTGAAAATGGCTGCAATAATTTATACAGCAAAATTACTTGGTTTAGTTTATTTCCAATGAAAAAGTAAAAAAACTGGTATGAGAAAGAGAGGGTATGCTCTCTTAAGTACAACCTCCCGGAATTTTAGCATTATTAGTAACTCAGAGCCACAGGTGCTTTAATGCATAATGGCTTAATGCAGTAATTAATAACAAAAGATACTGTTGTGGAAGAAGAGTCTCTCAGAGACCACTGAATCAGACTAGAGAACAGGACAAAACACATTAAAGCTGGTGAAGAGAAACTCAGACAGAAAAATATGGCAGATAACTGAAAGCTGTGTAAGAGTCACTGGATTTTAAAAAAGTCCCAATTTTGTAAGCATAATAAAGAACAATATTGTTTAAAATGCCATCCTGGATCAATGTATGAAGTGAAGGCAAAGTTAGAAAATAAAAAGCCTACAAAGCAAATAGATAAAATGGGAAATATTTAGCAATCAATATAAATTGGAAGTTGCATAATATAAAAATAGACAAATTAAAAAGACAACAGAGGAAAATCATTGGCTGGCAGGCCTTAAGAAAATAAAATTATTTTAGAGTATATTAAGCACTACAGAAGTCTTAACAAGGGTACATGCTGCTGCTCGATGCAGATGAGGAAACGATAAAGTTGCAGAAAAGGCAAATATTCCAGACATATTTCTGTTCTGCATTTGGAAAGAAGAAAGATGATGCACTTGTATCACGTGGGCTGATGAAAAATTTTCCACTCTGTTAGTGACCAGAAGGAATGTAAAGTATGTACTGGAGGTAAATATTTTAAAATCAGCAGGTGTGGATGGCTTACATGGGCATACTAATAGAGCTTATTTAACTGATCTCTAGCCTGCTGATACTGATATTTCATAAATCCTGTAACAGCAAGGAAGTAGCAGAATACTAAAGGAGTGTCTGTTCTATGGCAATATTTTTTAAAAATGGCAAAGTCAATAATCACAGTAGATGTGCACTAGCAAGTGCATGTTCATGGAAAAAATATTAACTGATAGAGAATTCTTTGACAAAGAATGAGAAAATAAAGAGATGTATTTTCCAGCATCACAATAATCTTGACTAAAAAAGTAAATTTAAAAAAAAGGCAAGAATAATTTAAGCACCCCTGCCATGAGCAAGAAGATGACTAGAGATGCTCTCAAAGTTCTTCCTAGCCCTACCTTCTGCAATTCTATGAAGATGTAACATGGTAACTAACAGAAAGTCCTGACTGGACAAGAGTGAATACAAGTATGGGTTGTGAATCCTACTTGGTTTTATTTCTTAAATTGTTTTGTCACTGAATCAGGATCAGGAGCAACACTGGATCACTCTCATTCTTTGAGAAATACACAGGACACAGGATGGTTGAAACACAAGGAAAATAGACCAGCCAAGTTTGTCTGCTGGACATAGTAAAAAATAAAGCCATGTGACTTTGCAAAAGGCATGGAAGTAGTATTAGGATGAGTTTTAAATTCAGTCCTCTTCAATATTTCCATCATTGCCCTAGAAGTAAATAGAAACTCACTGCTGATGAAATATGCACATATTGGGAAGCCTGGTGGAACAGCAATGATGAGGGGAAAGCATTTATATGGGGCAGGAAGGATCATCTTTATGTTCAAGCAAAAAGCCTTTTACTACAGCCAAATGCAAAATTATGCATGTGGGAACCAGATAGGAGATTAGGATATGTGTAATCAGAAACTCTACCCTGGAAAAAACAGCACTCTGAAAAGGATCAGGATCATCAGAGTATGGAGCAGTTTCACTCCAGTGAGATACTGTGGCAAAAAGGATGAAATCAATCCTCGAATGCATAAACATGGGAATAGCGAGTACCAGTACCAGGTTGCTGTTTTTCCCTTTGTGGCACTCATTAGACTAATCATATACAGGATATTTATTTTCAAAGGTTGCTGAAAAGCTGGGGAAGGTGCAAGGGAGCTTGGTAATTATTCAGGATCTAAAGAAAATGCCTTATTGTAGAAACCTTTCAGTGCTCAACCTGTCTGACTTACTGAAAAGGAGATGCCTTGATTTATGGCTCGATTAATGAATTGGTACTGTTGGAAGCATAAAATACTAGCAGGAAAGGGCTCTGAGCAGACTAAGTTGTACTGAGGACTGAGTGGAGGAGCTATTAAGCCAGACAAATTCAAGTGAAGAATGAGACACACAAAATGATTAACCACTAGAACAAGCTAATGTGGTGAATTCTTCATCTCCTTATGTCTTCATCAAAATTAGACATTTTTTATTGGCCTACAGCAAACTGCAAATTGTCAATAATGAGTTGTAGCTTTTATTACTGCAATATATCCATGAAAATTAATGGTCTATGATAGCTAAGAGGTCATTCCAGGTGATAGCAATCCCTGAGAACACTGTAGAAGAAATATATATTTATTTATTATTATGATTATGTCAAGAAGCAGTAGATAAACATGCAACTTCCTCTCTGTTTGGACCTTTAAGTGCTACAAATTAATGATAACAAGATGAATTTAGGTTGCCAAGATAACTGATGATGGAAACTGGACAACTGTAAAAGTCCATTACTGATTTTCTCTCTTTAGATACTCCAGTATAGTGTCCCTTTATCAGGTGGATTAGCATAATACAAAGGAAATACAATTTGCTGGGTGACTTCCTTTCTCTTTCTTTGTTCCTCTGTCTAGAAATGTCCTTGGCTGTGACATGCATCTGTGATAACTATGTAACCTGGCCTTATTTCAGAAATTTTTGTTATTCTAAAAGCTCCTGGCCTATGGAATGTTCTTGGGCAGCTCATTGTGGCTATTTGAAACATGAAAGTAGAGAGTCAAACCACTATTTTTATCTCTGAATCATTTTATGTATTCCTTTGACACATCCACTCTCCACATAATTTCAAATCTCAGAGGAACATTTTTTCAATTTCATTCCTATTATGTAATTTCTCTCAACCATCTTCATTTATCTTTGTTTTTAAATTGTAACCCTTGTCTTTTCCATCACTTCACCTTATCCATTCCCCTCTAATCCCTAGTTTATTATCACTACTTGACTGATGATTGAGAAATGTATTGTAAGTGACTTGGAGCAGACACTTGTCATTTTACTGTTGATCAGAGCACTTTGCACATGTCGTGTCATATAAATAAAAACTACTGTTCCAAAAATATTTAGTGTCTCAGTTATATTTTGCAGTATAATATGTAACAGAGACAGTTTAGGAAAAAGAATTATTTCTTATAATTATCCCATCTCTGGCACTGACATTCAAAAGCATTTTAGGTAAATCATGTGCAATGTCTCTTCTCTGTCTCCGTTCCTTAGCTAGCTCAGAGTTAACAAGATGTGTCAATGAAGTGCTAGCATCAGGTTGTTTGCCATGCTAGAAACTCTTCAAATGTAACTCCTCTTCACTTCTGTTTTCACTCGGCTTGTCTCAAGCCTTCTAGCAAAGGAAATGTGTTCCCTCTTTTACAGCTGGGGAAAAACAGAGAGGTGTACTTGAGGGCATTGGGAAGGCCTGAAGCACATCTGTGAGTATAACCCAAGCCTCCAAGCCTCCAGCCTCCTGCCATTTTCAATGGAAAACACATCTCCCCAAAACAGATTATTGGATCAAGTTGGACTGGACATGTGCAGGTTTGTAAAGTGGTTTGCCTCTCCCCAAACCTATGTTTGCCTCTCCCCAAACCTATGTTTGTATTTTGCTGAACCTGGCAAAATAAGTGAAAACAGGGCTGCTGCCAAACCCTTCAGGTTCTGTAATTTCCATGTATTTAACACTTGCTTTTCTTCTGCCCTTGAATCTAGAATAGAAACCATGAAGGATTCTTTTTACTTATTGTCATTAAAAATTCAAGCAAACACGGGCTAACTTGGTCAGTTATCAGTCACACCTCAGGTAAATCTTGTCTGCTGCTTGTTCTAGAGATCTCAGGCTGCTCTGCTCCAAAGGACCTGTCTGGCATCTAACCCACATGCAGGCAAAGGTGGCAGAAGGTAGTGGAGGACACTAGCTCTCTGCTGAGAAATGTTTCTGTCAGTCCTAAGAGATGATCCCTGAACACCCCAGAGGAAACTCACAAGCTTTGACAGTCTCTATGAAATAATGTCTCACTAACATCTTTTCCCATGGATACCTTAAATAGGAACACCCATGAAGAGAGCTTTCCTAAACAGGGAAATGCTTTGCTGCATGGCACTTTGGTCACATCTCTTAGGAGTAAAAATTTCCTATTTGCAGTGTTTAGTTTCAGAGCCAAGCTCTTACCAAGCCAAAAGGCATGGCAGGTATCTGTTAGAGAAAAATGCTTTGAAAGAAAGAAAAGCTAAATACTAATGTAAGCTTTACTATTATGATCTATATCTAAAGGAAAGAAGAATGTTCTGAGTAAGGAAATTATTTCAGCAGTCACAGAGAGAAAGCCTAGTGTTTTCAATACCAGCTCTGGCTTCCTTGGGGATTGCTGTCTAGCCTTCAATGTTTTGAAGCTGATCCCAAGAACTGCACCATACTACAGAGACTGGCAGAGGCACCATTAGAAGAACAAATGTTTAAGTGGCTTCAATGTGCAATGATAAGTTAAGAGTCTTCATGGACTCAACTTCTGCCTCTATCCCTTTATGAATCAACTACTATCTCAGGAGTGATGAATATGGGGCTAGTGTCTGAGCCACAGAAACAACCCAAGGCCCTGACACAAGCAAAAGAAAGAGAGGAGCCATCATTCCAGGGAGTCTCCTCCACCTTGGAGGGACCATGTTTGAAAATTTCATTCATGTTTTCTTCAAAAAGCTCAGCAAATCCATGGCTTGTATTTTTTTCTACCTGCACCATAAGGAAAAAGAGGCAAAGAAAGCAATTTCTATGGTATTGCATGAAGACCTATGCAAGCTGATCTGAGACAGTACATGACTTGTGATATTCTTCAAAATTTATTTCCTATTTCAGGTATTTGAATAACATTTGTCACCACAGTGGTTGGGGCCCCTTCAGGCAAAAAAAAAAAAAAAAAAAAAAAAAAAAAAAAAAAAAAAAAAAAAAAATAGTTCCTTCTTTAATTTTCTTGCAAGCCTAAATATTACTCTTTGTTCCTCTGTTTCCTGTCAGAGAAGCCCATGTTTTAGATGTACATCCATGGGGGGTTATTAAATAAACACAGAGCATCTACTCTTTATTCTATACACACAGGGAGATGAAATTCCTGATTTCCAATTCTGACCTCCTCAGGAAAACAGGACAGAAAAAGCCAGACTTCCCCAGGGAGGGAAAACCCCTGACTGCATCTTGACAGGTTTTAAACAGCTATGATGAAGTTTTTCATGACAGATGTTTCCTTCAAAGCACTGGCTGGGCTGTGTAGAGAATGTTGTAGGGAGTGTTGTAAGGTGAGATTCTCATTTCATTTGCTGCAGAACCCGTTAGCACGTTTAAAGTGAATCAAGAAATTAGGCCAAGCATGACTTAAATAAGCCCAGACTTAAACCCTGCTCTGGAAATATGGATCCCATTCCTCAGTAGTTCCTAAGCAATATCAGACAAGTCACTTGGACTACACCAGTAAGACTAATTTCCAGGTGCTTCTTTTTCAAGACCAGGACCGGACATACAGAAAGGATGAGCATCCACTGGATTAAACTGTAATTTAAATTATGAGCCATATAAAACTAAATTCTCTGGGGAGAGATGCTATGAATCTCAAATTTAGGATTCCTTTAAACTGAATCATGTCTGAACTTCAAAGCCCAGTCTGCAGAGCAAGATCTTACCTCACTGGGAATGACTACAGTGGCAGTGATACTTGTGATGTACTCAGATACCAGAATAATGACCACATTAAAGTGTTCCTGAAGACATAAGTAATTTTTTTTTCTTCAGCGTAACAATGTGCCACAAATAAAACACACAAATAAAATTTAAGTGAGGGATTAAGCTCTGCCTTTCACAGAATGGATGAGTGAGGAACCAGCTTGGATATTGCTGTACTGCACTCCTTATCATGTCCAGATACAGGAGTATAGCAGCAAACAAATATGATTATGCCACTTTCCAAGATGTTTCCATACAGTCACATGTTATGCCAGACCCAAATGAAGAAACTCTTCCAGAACCAGACAGGCTGGTGCAGAAACATCTGAACTGGTTTTGGGTACACATATAGGAATTCGATCAGGTATTATATATGATCTATGCTATTTCAGGAAAAGGCAACACATACATGAAGATCAGCAGCATTCCCTGTGCCTGTTTACAAGTGGCTGCAGAGAGACTAGAGAACCCTTATGTCACCACAAACTCTTTTCATCTTGGACCCAGCTTCCTGCACACAAGCCTGGATGCTCTGCAGAGAATGGTGCTCACTCCCAGCCAGAGGCCTTGGGGTGCTCAAGCTTCCTTGTGAATGCCTGACAAAAGGGCAGTTCGAGAAATTGTCTTGCCTTTGTCCCCAGTCTTCATCCTACTCCCACTTTCACTGTATTATAATCTCAACTTCATTCTTTTTCTCTCTTCCTTTACTAGCTCAAGCTGAAAGAAACAAGGCTGAATAGACTAATAACAGCTCTTCTGGACCACCTAATGCAGCTAGGGAGAGCTGAACAAGCTCTCAGGTGTACAGCACCACCATCAGGTGCTCGCTCTGACATTTCTCCCTCCTGCCTGTCCCCTCAACACAGTACAGTGTCTTCATTCCCCTCACCCTGCTTCACTGCCTCCTCCTTCCTTTCTCCTCATTCTGGGAGCCCTCTCCTTTATCCTTACCTCCTCCTTCCTCTCTCTGCATGATGTGACTGGACAGGAAAATACAGATTTATGTATTCCCTACATGTGCTTCTCATTTTTTTCTGATCCATCTTTGGCTGTTGATTTCTCCTTCTTGTAGGTGAGTATCTCTCAGCTCTCTTCTTCCTCTCTCTTTGACCTTTCCTCTGCTCCTTGTAAGGCATTCTCTTCTCTCATGCTGTGAAACATTCACGCTGTCTCATACTGTGAAATGATCTCTCTCACGATCTCTTGACTATATCTCTAGCATGGTCCTCGGTGCTTTCTAAAGGATGCTATTTCACAATAAATACATAAGCACTGCTTCAGGCTGCTGTCTTCTCCAACTGCCTAACTGGATATGGTATTTTAAGGTGCTTTTTAGAACATCAAAGATGCCTTAGCTATTTTAGCATTTTCCTTCTCAGCTCTGTTGAGTAAATACAAAGCAATTGTGGGGGGGGGGTTTTATCCATCTTGAGGTCACCAGCACAAGCAGCGCTGCCCTAGCTTGCAGAGCTCGGTTGCTGAGGTAGGGCTAGCTGTGCGTTATTCTCCATTTCCCCTTTAAAACACTCCATCTTTCTGCATCTCCAGCTCTCACAGTGAGATTGTGCAATCAGGTGACTCGGTGACAGGCTGGTTTGCTGCATTGTGGCATCCTCGGAGCAGCTAGAGAGGTTTGTACACAGAGCTCCGCGGGCGAGCGCAGAGGGAACGGCGGGCAGCAGCCCGGGCGCTCCCGCCTCACGCAGAGCTGTCCATGCCCGGCCGCGGCGGCTCTGGCGCGCCCAGCGCCTGCTGGCCCTGCAGGTCCGCGGCCGAGGGAGCAGCCTCTCCAGAGAGTACCTGCCTTGAACAGAGGCACTGCTGCCAGACATCTTGAGAATCCTTAATTATCATTGCTTCGGGGCCTGCACAGATGCGATGTTGCCTCATTACTGGGACTATTTATTATTGAAACCAGAAATGCTGAGTCATTAAACAGAGGTCATAAAAACATCCTTATTGTGCTAAAAGTATTAGCTCATCATTTCTGGTACTACAGAAGGAAGCAGAGACCAGGAATCCTTGTGCCTGTGAGAAAGAAAATATGGACTGCATCAGAGGCCTGGGAAGATCAGCAAGAGCCCTAAGTCAGTAACCCATTAGGAAAAGCAGGGTGCTGGTTAAAGACAGATCTCTGATCTCAAGATCAATTGCCATTTCTGCATTTGTGTCACTTCAGGTTACCATTTTAGCCCAGAATACGTAAATGTCACTCTCTGGAAATGGACAGAACTAAAAATCTTGCCCACTTTTGTCTGAAGACCATAAGGCACTTCAGAGGCACTAGCCAGCTGCACCTAACCACAGAGAGCTGCCGTTACCTCCACCTCCATTTTTTCAGAGGGAAGCCAGACCTACGGAGGGGGCATTTGTTTGCTTGCAAGCCCTTTTTCAGGACTGCACTCTCCTGATTTCTCATGCGAAAGAAAGGCTTTTTTTTTTTTTTTTTTTTTTCCTGTGTTCTTGTGCTGCTGAAGAGTTAATGTAGCCAGATAAAGGATTTTAATTTATTTTTACTACCTATGCTTGAAATTTATTTTCTTACTATTCTTCCTCGGGCAGTTTTCTGAATCTGAAGAGATCCTTCTGGGTGGAAAAACACATTTTTCAGAGATTATGTTTCCCTATTTTAATACTGAAGCTGCAGACAAATACTTCCTTTGATAGCTGTGTTTGATTTCCTGCACTGCAGGGATGTCCTGTCAGCGTCCAGATCCAACAAGAGGCGCATGGGGGTTACATCCCTCAGCTGATGGGGGGTGTGTGTTTATTTGTTTTTGTTACGGATTTCTTTGGAGGAGTAAATATGAACGACTCGTACTGCAGGCTCACCAGCCAAGTCGCACCGTGCCACATCGCGTTCCCGGCCGGAGCCAACACTCCAGGCGTTAGGGTAGGGCAGGGTGTTCCCGACGCTCACCTGAGCACACACCGGCCCGCACGGCAGGGTCCGGTTCTCCGGGGAACGCAGGTCCCTCCCTTGGGGCTCCCCCGCCGCGTTCAGGCTCCGTGCCCCGCGATGGCCCCGGGAGGGCTCGCCGGCCCGGCCCCCCC
>VZRH01006717.1:1467619-1515723 GCA_013397555.1 Urocynchramus pylzowi | reverse complement strand
TTTTGCCTTCCCCACAAAGAAGAGAGAAAAGGAGAGAAATGTCTCGAAACATCTTTTTGTATTGATTTCTGTAAAACTTTATTCCAGGCAAGGGGAAATAGCTCTGAATGAGCCCAGCGTTTGCAGAGCTGAACTGGGAGGTGGGAACTGGCTCTGGTCCGTTCAGTGACTTTTCTGCAACCTTGTGAATTACTCTTGTGTGTAAAGCCAGAGGTCAGGGGTACAGATACTACAGTCAGCTGAAAATGAGAGTTTTTTCTTTTCTATTTTTTTTTTTTTAATTTTAAGTTAGTCTCAAGATGTTTGCTCTTGTTCCGTTTTTGGTATGGAAAAATATTCAGAATTGCTGAATTTTTGCAAAATGGAAAATCTCATTCCTTCTGTTCCCCATTCACTCATTTACTCTAGGGTTTTGCAAATTGTTTCTAGGATGCTTAGGAGCAGGGATGCCGGGGAGGCTGCCCTGTCCTATTCATCTTAAGCTGGACTGTTACACTGGGACTTCCTAGAGATCATTTCACATTGCTGGTCCAAAACTACTGGGGATGTATGAACTTGTTAAGCCTCATAATTACACAGCAGATGCAGAAAAACTCTGTTACATGAGATACTTTGTATTGTTTTCTGGTATTGTTTATTTGACAGGTTTTTCCTGTTTTCTCTTATTTCTGACAAAAAAAAAAGCAGTCCCTTCAGGAGCTGATTTTTTTCACAGGCAAGGTGGTAATATCTCTGTAACTGTCAGAGCTGTGTGCTTTGGGGATTTGCAAGAAGAACAGATTACCCGAAGAGCTCCATTCTGAGGTTTCCAGGGGCACAAATGCATTAATATATGTACAACATCAGTTAAAGATGGGGCTAGCTACTGTTTGGTGGTAAATAGAAAATAATGAAAACAAAAATTACCATAAGTTATTAGGAAACAGAAAAGAAAGACTTATTGACACGGAGTCCATAATGCCTGTAGGCACTTTCAGCCAGCACTGAAGAAAACTTTGTAGGAAATCTGTAAGATACTCTTGTGTCCATGACACATCCTGAAGGTCCTTCTTGAATCCCAGCACCTTGTCCCAGTGAGAAGGTATGGCTTCTTCCATGAAGAAATGTCAGTTTTTCGTGTTAGGTGACAACAGCTTGCTGCTGTGGATAAATTAAGATTTTTCACTACATCTGAAAGTAGGTATTTTCTCCCTGAGGAATATATGCTCTCGGTGTGTATATCTGAGAATTTCATATTTCTCTGTTGAGGCTGCCACTGAAGGACATGGGTGTGTCCCTTTGTAGAAGGGGAAACCGAGGTGCAGGAAAATGACATTTCACAGGTCGTTGTCAAATTGAAACAAGACTTAACTCCAAATCGTTTGGTTTAACTAGTAGCTATAGCAGTTTTTCTAAACAAAGCTCAGCAAAAGTGCTAGAAGCAGCTGATTCAAAGTGAAACATTTGAGATCCTCTGATCCACAGGAATATTGAAAAAGCATGTAGTACAGTCTGGTGGAAAGGAAATGGAGGGACAAGCAGAAGTTGAGGACTACTGCTTGTTACTGCCTAACTTCTTGCTGAGGCTCTGGCAGCATGTCTGTAGTCTTGGTCAGTATTACTGTGCCCACTCCACTGATGGCTGATGGTGGAGGTAGAGAACAAGCTGCTTCCTTGGAGAGTTCAAACCTCGGAATTCTTATGGCAAGAACCCATGGCAGTTTACAGAAGTGGTAAAGGGGTCTAAAACAAGAGGTATGGATAGCACAGGTGTGTAGGTTGAGGGTAACCTAGATCTCTGCATCCATATGGAAATGGTACCTGGTAGTGGGGACTCTGCAGTTTTGCTGACAATGTCATAATGTTATGTGGTGCCAAACAGTGAAAGGCAAATTTAACCTTGAAGGGAGATGCAGTTTTCTGGATTAGAGTGTAAGGCAGAAAGAGGTTTTTGGATAAGGTGATGAACTCGACAGCATGTGGAGTTTTTTAAGATATCTTTTTACAATCTATACTTTATTTAGCATCTTGGGGATGTTCTAGGGAGTGAAGATGTGGGGATCTCTTTGGCCTTGTAATTTGTGGATCTTCTTATTCCCACACATCAAGAAATGGGGAGAGGAGTTGTTTTCCAGCATTGTAAATGTACTTTTAATACCTGTCCGCTTGGTTAAGCCAGTAACTGTCCTCAGATCAGGTGTTTCAGGGCTGCTGGCAGGCACTGCACTGTGTCCAGGAGGGGTGTTTCTTCTCATGGCATAATTAGTCAGGTGAATTTAAGTTTTACTTCCCTCTAAAGTGTTAGAAATGAACTGCAGTTGAGGACTGATCATGCCAGGAAGAAGGTGTGGAGGGGGAATCAGGGGGCAGAGGGGAGACTGTGCACTCTTCCTGTTGAGGGTGGGGAGAGAGGAGTGGGGAACCCCCAACTTTTTGCTATCACATGCTTTGATGGCAAGTCTTGTTTGTATCTTTGTATCCTCAGAATCATACTTATCACAGAGTCTGAGGCCAGGCTTTGTAGGTTTCTTCTTTTTCTGCAGCATGGGATCGGTCACTAAGCGTCATCTCTGTGAGACCTGTTTGAAGAGTCCTTTGCAAGTTTTGGAGTTGCCTCACTGGCTGTGGTGTGCTTTCTTGTGCTCCTTGTTCATGGTATGCACATCTAGTCTCCTTAGACTGAAGAATTTCTGTCCTTATCCAAGTTGTTGAGCTGTGTTGCAAGAAACTGCATGAAATTTTAATAAAATTGTCTGCAGGAGATCTGACTAGGTTTTAGGCAAAAGAGTCCTTTCTGTTAAGCTGTCTGACAACAGAAAGAAGTTTTTCCTAATGGGAGATGATTGGAAAGCATAATGAAAAAGCTTTTAAAAAGGAGAGAATATATTGAGGAGGCTCAAAGAGTGGTGGTGTGGAGGAGACCTTGTTCTGATGGTGAAATTGTAGAAGAAATGGAAAATTTTATGTTGCAAATAGTACCTTAGAATTCTCTGTTTCTGGATTGCCTTCAACAAATACCATGTTTAAGAAAATGCAATTGTGTTGTTTTGTTTCTTGTTTCAGTCTCAGACAGCCTGCTGTTATATGGTAAGAGGAGAGGTAACAACATGGCTAATTAAAGGGCAGCAGTGCTTCATTCCTTAGCGCTAATTATTCTCTAGAAAATGGGTCAATTACTTAAAGAAACTGTTTGCCATCAGGAGGTAGGAAAAGCCTTCATTCCGCTCCTCACCGTCCTTTTGTGGGAAGCACTTCCTACCTCCATAGCATTTTCGGTACCTTGTTAAACTTTCAGGTGCCAGAGCCGTGCCCTGCAGATGGGGAAGTGGCACCTGAGCAAACTTACATGTGGTCACTTCTGTCCTGCATGTTCCTGTGTAGCAGCAGATGAGGCAGTGTCCAGTGGTGTCCCTAGGTTGTTTCTGGAGTGAAAGAAATGAAATTGAACAATATAAGTGGGAGTTCTGTTTCAAAACAAAATTTGCTTGATGTAGAAGGTGAAGTATGGTACATTTCCTTACTTCTTTTGAAAGAAGTTTGATCATCTAGTTAGCCAACTTGTTCCAATATAAAAGGTATTACTTGCTTGTGGCTTGCTTGGTAAGGTTTGTAAATGATCCCTTCTCAGATCTGCTTCCTGTATGTACTTCAGTATTCTCTGGTGGCTTTCTCACCTGACCATGCTGCTTGCTTTAGCTCTGCAGGCTCAGTACAGCCTGGGTGAGGGAGCAGAGGGCTGGTTAGCCGTGTACGTCAGAAATGAACTGGTCTGCTTTTCACATTTCTGTTACGATATGTGCGGCGGGACTATCCAGATGGTTCCTGAGTTCCTCGGTAAGGTGGCTGTGCAGGCGACCACAAGAAGTCTTGAAAGAAAGCCAGACTGGGCAAAGGCTTTGGCTCTGCAGGAGCAGATACCAACATCTGTGCCAATTCAGAACAACGCTCTCTTTCTGGTTAGTCAGAGCACTACATTCCTGGCTGTAAATGATACACCCAATAATGTCTACTGTGAGCCAGAGCTTATGCACCTTGCAGACCAGCTAAAATGAGTGTAAAAGGCTTTGCAGGTGCATGCTGCTCGGTAACATATCCTCAGAGGCAAAATAAAAGCTAGACTGCTTTAGAGATTTGTTCGTAGGCATATCTGAATGAGCATACCTATCAGTTACTAGGTCAGAGGTGTCTAATCATTGCATAGAAGAGGGAAGTGTTTTATGTTACCCTTTCTTTTGTTCTGGATTTTTGTTGGTGTCAGTGCACTAGAGCTCACTACAACCTTATTTTGAAACTCCTCCGCTCTCACATGCTTCTGTCAAAGCTGGATTAAATGACTTCCCTACCACAAATGCTGACTTGCTTTCATTGCATAAGATCCAAGTATTAGTAGTCACTAGGTGAGTGTTGATAGCATAGCATGGTGAAGCTGCTGTTTGACTTCTTCCTTGTTGGATCTTTGCTCTCAGGTGTGCCATTTATTGGATGTAGCTTATATGAAGAACTTTTGTGGAGCACCTCTCTGTCCTGTTTTCATGATTCTGCTGGGAGCATGATGAAGTACTTCTGAAGGGGGGGAGCTATGTCTTTACTACTAGCACAGTGCTGTGTGTACTGCCAAGTGCCTTCTGGGGACAGGGAGTCTGTTTTGTTTTTATTTATTTCATCAAGAATGCATGCACAGATCATGATCCAATTAATTTGGCTCCACCAGCTTAATCTGGACTGAGAAATCTTGGCTGGGGCTGTGTCTCTGCAGAGCTCTAGGTAGTCATTCCTGTCTGCTTGCGGCAGAGTGTTCCTGCTGATAGTGGTCTACTTGGCTGTTTCCTCTCCTGCTAACTGACCTAGCAGAGCCAGACTTGCTTAACCCATGGGACACTTTGAGCCACGAGTTTTCTTTGTATTTTGTGTCAGCGGAGGCTTATGGTAAGGATGATTCAAGTAAGTTCTAGAAGAAGAGTTATTTATTTTTGTAATTTATGTTGTTTTTAAGATGTGTATAGTTTCCCCTAATAGTTCGGTAAATATCATGTGATTTGATTTATTTTGATCCAGCAATTCTTTCCAAGGCATACCTCACAATTAAGGTTTTAATTGGGAGTGGACTTGTACAAGAGCTTCAGGATGTAGGGCACGGTTTATAAAAATGCTTGAATGTCTTACTAGGGAGAGAAGAGCTGCTGTGAAGGTAATGTAATGATTCCTTAGCAATATTGAGCTTGGCTGCTGTTGTTTTTGGTTTTCCTTTGCTGCTTAATACTTTACCATGGAGATGAGATACTTTCCAAACCATCAGCCTCAGCCACTTGAGCTGGCAGAGGTTAGCATGGTATTAGGAGTGCTCTGGGCAGCTAAGCCATTTCCTGTGCAGTGGAATACTAAGGTGCGTATAGAAAGAAGGCAATTAATTATGTTATATTGTGTTGCCTTATGAAATTGTGGATGTACAAAAGGTCAACTCTAGATCCATGTCCTTCTCTTAGATAGTTACTCCAAGTTGGGGTATGCTTCCTTGTGTGTGGTGCAGTGGGAGTAGGTTTTTTGTTCTATTTTTTCTTTCCCCAGCTACATATCAGACATAGAAAGTGGGAAAGTGTCCCATTCTGATGCAAGAAATATAGTTTCCTTGGTTTGAGAAACAAGGACTGGACAATGTCATGACAGTGATGAACATTTGCTACGCTTAAGGACCATGGCTTAGCAACGTTTGGAGTACTAAAAAGCTGTAAGTGCAAACACCAGCACTTCCACTGCATCTTTCATTTGAGAATCTCTCTGTTCTTAATGAATTTTCAGTGTGTCTCTGTGAGGCTGGTATTATTAGTGTCATTTTGCAGACAAGTAGATAAAGTAAAATGCTTGAATAAGCACATTCAGCAAGACAGGAAAAGCAGGAATAAAATTCAGGAATACTAATGTTTCAACCTGATTTTGAGCTACTATCTTGTACTTTTTCCCAGAAAAGAAAGACATGAATTTTTGTAGCTTTTGTGCCCCCATCCCCCTCTTTTTTTCCCCATTGGGTTAGGCTGCATAAAAGCGAGACATTATTATGCAACATATCTAAGTGTGCATGTGATACTTGAAAAAATGGTAATCAGATAAGTTGCCAGGCAACAGTAGCCTGCCTTCAATTACCAAAATGCCAGTCAGTGTGCTTTCATGATATAACATGGGTGCTGTATTTCTTCATAAAGAAAGTGTAGGTGGAGTTTTGTAAGAGTTGCTCCTTTTTAACTCCTCTCCTGCTTAATCTGCCATATTGTGAGGTCAGATTTGACCCCAGTTTTAGAGAAAGGCATTCACCAAACCTGAAATCAACAACAACAAAGTTAGATGAGCTCTCAAAGATAACTAATGGTATCTGAGCATATATGAGTAAATAACCATTCCCTGCAATGGGTCTGTGAGTGTTTGATGGTTCAACAGCTTACAACAAGTAGGTCAGAGCTCATCCTTGGGACTGTGAAAATTAAGAAAATGGGTGAGAGATTTATGTTAAAAGGTAGATGAGGAATACATGGCAAGCTGTGAGAAGTATCAAAACACTCACGCTGGCCCCTTGACCCAAAAATATTGAGAGCCATGGTAATTCATGAAAATATGAATGTAAATCCAGCTGGGTCATTTTCATTGCCTTAGCAGAAGCAGAATGGAAGGAACATAAGAAGGGATGAGTGCACAAAGAGGAAAAAGTGATAATCTAATAATGGAAGACAGCATTGGGTAATTTAGTTGTGTGTTTGTTCGAAACCTGAGTTTAATTTGTTTTTCAAATATGTTACAAGATAAAAACAGCAAAAAATAAAGACTCTTGGAAATTATTTAAACACATTTTTGGTTTTGTCAATAAATAGCCACAGAAGCATTTGCAGAGACTGTAGCTGTGTGGGGATGCAGGCATCTGGCCAAGCCTCTTCAGCTGTTGGGTGGTGGCATGGCTTTTAGAAGAAATCTGAAACTCCAGAGGTCTAATGTGCTTCTCAGGGCTTTGACAGGAGTTTTCAGTAGTGATAGGGGACCCACCTAGATATATCTGGGAAAGAGTGCCCATAACCTTGAAATGATTTGTTTTTCCTTGGGTAAGTGCAAGTTGTTGCTTTACGGAGTTGGTTTTCCATTTATTTTTTTTTGTTGTTCCAAAAGGAGCAAAAGGCATTTACATTTCAGGAGATGAGGGACTGTGTCCTACGTGTCCCTCTGCAGTATTTCAGTCCAGTGTAGGAAGAGGTTCAGTAGTCCTCATCAAGAGACATGGAAGGACTTCAGTTAAAAAGGAAATCTGCATCATCCCTGTGTAAGTCCTGCCAAAACAGGGGGAGTTTCTGAGAAGACACAGACTCACTTTCTGTTTCCAAATTTGGCACTTTCTTCCCAGGAGAATCCCAAATAAGTCACGGAGCAATGATGTGACTTGATTTTTCTGTTGCACAACTTATCACCGGTTATTTGCATGGACCTGAGCTCTCTTTGTAGAGAACTTTAGAAATGATGAAGGGATGTAAATTCTAAAAGAGACAGTTGAAGGAATGCTCAACTAACCACTTTCCAGTTAGGAATTTGCTTTCTTTTTTGTTTGCTTTTCTTTGTATTCTCATTGATGAGCAGTACTGCTACATTATGCTCATGTGTAGTCCCCAACCTGCTGACACCAGGAATGTTTGTGTCAGAGGAACAGTCAGAGCAGGAAGTGCTGTTTTGGGAAGTCCGCGATTTTAGTTTTTAACTATTTTTGTATATGCAAGTGGATGTTCACACTATTCTAACTGGTTTTTTGTTTGATTTTCCCTTACTACAAACACTACACGTTTTGAATTATTAGTATTTTGACACAGAAAGTCCATTTATGTACCAAACAAAAAACAAATCCCCTTTTCTGAACAGTTTAAGCTTTGTATTAATCATGTGAGCCTTAAGGTCAAATCTTTCTATTCAGCTCTAGTGGTCTGCTCATATGTATTATGACATGGTCTTTACTAATGAAGATTTTCTTCAATGAGTGTTTTCTTTCAAGTGTAGATACGTTTGTAAGCAAAAGTATGGCTTCTCCAGCATTCTAAGTTCAAAGTGATGCAGTATTTTTTTGAAAAGGGAACTTCTTCCTGTTGGGCTGTGCGCTGTGAGCCAAATCTGGGAGATGATGATGCAGCTGAAAACTATCAGGCTTTAGGGTAGCATGGGGTAGCATTCAGAAGGCTGATGAGTTCCTTGGTCTGGCCCCAGGTGAAACCCCATGGGCGGCCTGAGCACTGGTGCCAGGGAAAGGGATGGACTGAGCAGGACTGTGTTGTTCTAAAGTTAGGTTGGCTTGAAGCCTTTTGTAATGTTCATGTTTCTGCATTTAAGGAGTTGGGAATGTGTTGCAGTTGCTTATTTTGTATGATTTTGTTCCTCAGTCTTTTACATATCAAATTATAGACAAGTACATCTGACTACGTAAAAAACATTCTCAGTGTCTTTGTCATTCTAGGGAAATGCCTTTTGAAATTTTGTTTGCATATGTCTGATAAATAGTTCAGTAGAAATCTGTGGCAAATATCCAACTGTGGCAAAATACATATAAGGAAAATCGATTACATGCAAATAATTTTTAGGAACATTGATGTGAAAACAATTTATACCAAAGCTAGACAACAAACAAGTTCCTTTCCAGTCTGATAAACAAATATGTAGCCAGTAAAATAGCAACTATTTCTTATGATAAGAGAGACTCAAAAGTAGATGCAAGCTTCAGTACGCAGGCAGAAGGTGCTAGATGTGTCTCAATAATACCCATGTTACATTGATTTAATTAGTGGGTTTATGCTATTCATTGCTCATTAATCTCATTGGGAAGATTTTTTTGGGGGAAGGATTAGTTATTTAATCTGCATTTTTAATTGGAGTGGTTTTGTAGTTCAGTGTCATCTATATAAAACCAGTGTAGGTTTGTTTTGTTTTGTTTATTAAGAAAAACGTGTCTCTTGAATTACTCTCGGATTTTCGTGCTCAAAAACGCTGAGATTCATTAGGATAATGTGAAGAACTCAATTTTTACACAGTCTGACACATAAATGTCCTTGCTTTAGCTTATTCATATGCAATTAATCCAGAAAAATGCTATGTATAGACAAGCCCTTGGGTTGTAAGATCTGTGAAGTTGATGTAAATAAGGTGTTGGATACTTATGTGTTGAAGCTGTCACCTCAAAGCATGACTTCCGTGACAGTCAGGAATGTGGCATCCCAAATGTCATCATTTGAAGAGAAGGAGAGCCCCAGCTCATGGGTTCCACTTGCTTGGATCATGCAGCCCTGCTGCCTGAGCTTAGCATGGAGGTGAAAGGCAATCAGATCACTGGAGCAGAGAGGACAGCGCCAGTGCCCCCAGGAACAGGTTGGGGTGCAGGGTGGATGGCACAGGGAAGGGCCTGCTTACATGGCGTCCACATTCTGTCCTGGAATGGGGAAGAGAAAAGAAAAGTGTGATGATTGGAGAAGTGAGGATGACAGGAGATCGGGGAAGATAAGCAGGCAGTGTTAGAAGAGGTAGGATGGGGGTGGAAAGGTGTCAGCAGTGAAGTTTACTTAAAAAATTGAGACATTGCTGGGGGAAATAGAAGTAAAGCAATTTCTGGCAGACCCTCCAAGGGTTAACTGAGACCTTGGCTGAGATGGTAGCAGTGAACCTTTGGTCACTGACTCCAGTGAAGTTGCTCTGTGTATTTGCTGTGGCTGAGATCCGGAAGGACAGTGGAGAGCAGGAAGGCTCAGCCTCACCCGAGGAGAGGCAGCTGACAGGGTGCCGCCCTGGGCAAGGAGCAGGTACAGGTGCTGTGTGGGGGCTCTGAAGAAGTCAGGTCTTCCAGGGCCCAATGTACTGGAGCTAAGCTATCCATACACATAGCTCGTTCTGTGTCTAAAACCTCTCTTGCATTGTGCTGTATTAAGATTAAAATGTGCTTCTTTGGTTTAGGAAGGCTGTCTGGTTGCTGTATTAACTGTTGGTCACACGCACCTGGGCTGAAAACGACTGGCATCTGAAACCCCTTGGATTTGCTGGAGGCAGCCTAGTTACCTGCGGATGTTGTGAATTAGGAGCTGGCCAAAGAGTGGGAGAGCTCCAGGATCCCTCCCCTGGAAAAGGTAAGGTCTGGAGGCTAAAACTAGTGGGACTGCACTTGTAGACCAGAAAAACAGAGCAGGTGTCTGAGTACAGAGCTGACTGCATTGTAGATGGGACCTTTGAAATTTAAATCTCTAGAGTGCAAAATCATTTCCATCAGTTTAAACCTCAAGTAGGTGGAGGTGTAAGATTGCCATTTGCACACATCACCCTTGATTTCTGTCTGCTGTGAGTCACATAATTCTGATTGCTTGTAATGTATGCAGCCAAACTTTTCAGTGTTATTGTCTCTTTAAAACATCAAACCCTGATAGCCTTAGGCAGTTAAAACAATCAGGACAGTGGAGCAGTATCTCTGAGCTAAACCAGAGCAGTAGGTAAAGAGCAGGGGGTTGCTCTCTCCTGTGAAAGCACAGGTGTGAGTCAGATGATGAAGAATCTATTCCTGGCCCTAACAAGCAGTGGAGTCTCTGCACCTGATTCACCAGTGTGTTACTCTACTAATCTTCTTAGCCTCATCTTGCCACCCTCCTGTATGCTGTGGCAAACAGTTAGACTTCCATGGAGTACACGTAAAATGCTATCAGTTTGAAAGGGTGATTTATATCCCAGAGCAAAAGTTTATATTGTGGGACCACAACAATTTCCAGACCCTGCAGCATTTTTGACAGGCTCTTTTTGTCTGCAGTATGTGGCATGGTTCAGGCTACAATATTGTTTTGCCTATTGTGGATCAGTTTTCCTGGGTAGGTTGTGCACAGTACTTTATTTCTAGCTGGGAACTCACTTTGAATATGTGCATGCTGAATGTTAAACTTCAGATACATGCAGCACCTCAGTCTGTCCTGTCTCAGGTGTTTCATTACCTTCTCCTAGTTGTAGTGCCCAGGAGATCCTGTGTTGAGCTATTCTGTTGTCCCACTGCTCTGGGTATTCTTGCTGATAGATCCCTGATCCTCTCTGAGACTGGGGAACAGACCCAGTCAGCTGCTGAAGGAAAGCAGTAGACTTAATTGTGGCAGTGCTAACAGTGTGGATAAGCAGGGTCAGCTCCTGCCTGGAGCTCTAGCTGTGATTGTGCTGCTGATTGTGCAGCTGATTACAGGGCTTCAGTTGGTCACCAAGTGTCGTCTTTTGAGTGGCAAAGTCCAGACTAGTGCTGCAATGTTATAACAAAGGAAGTGTCAGCAGCTTCCTGAATGAGCTTTGTATGAGTCCAGCTGTTATGTCAGCGATGCAGCCATGAGTATTTCTGAAGAAAGCTGTGTCTGGCAAGTGCTCTGGTGTGTGGTACTATTGCTGTGAGTAGAGCAAATGCTGCTTCTTGCTGTCCTCAAGAACCATCAAATGTAGTGCAGAAGTCTCCTATTACTGTTAAAACAAAAACTGAGCGCCGTATGGGCATAAGAAAACATAGATCCATTGGCAGCAGAACAAGACTATGAATTATTCATTCCTCCAATGCCTCCTGTAGGTTCCATCCACTCAGGCTGTTCAGGATGCTGTCTGTTGGAGATGCAGACAGATCTGCTTTCAAATCATGGGGACAAGATCCTGCAGACTGTCATCACCACTCTTGAGCTTGTCCTTCATTAAACTGGCTTGGGCATTGTTGTGACATGGGGACAAGACCCTGCAGACTGTCATCCCCACTCTTGAGCTTGTCCTTCATTAAACTGGCTTGGGCATTGTTGTGACATGGGGACAAGACCCTGCAGACTGTCATCCCCACTCTTGAGCTTGTCCTTCATTAAACTGGCTTGGGCATTGTTGTGATGTTGTTACATCTTGAGGACACAGAAGTAATCTTTTATCATCCCATGGGCAGGAAGGAACCCAAGGGTTGGTAGGAATACTTGTAACACCAATGAACTTGGAACACATCTGGTAATGTCCTCTTGGAATTGTCTGTGAGGTGAGGGCAATGAGTTAGGAGCAAGATGGAAGCCTTGGCTGCTCTGGCCCATTTTGCAAAAGGGAGGTGGGAGAGCCGCATCTTTGGTGTAGCATTGCTTTGGTTTTTGTAAGAGAACTTAGACTATGTCAGTTTGTTCCTAGCTCTGTCTTGCTGAGAAGCCAAAGTGTCCTCTGTTAAAAGTTCCTTGAGCACAGGCAGGATTTCTCTGTTCGTGCAGAGTGCTCTAGTGGAGATGAGTATATTTAAATGCCTGTTTGGGAACATCTGTAACACATAGTTTTTCTCAGCTCATTTAGTAGTAGGCATTTTTGTATGTAATGGTTGTCAGCTGGCAGTTGAATTCAAGAGGCACTGAAGATTTACAGAGCTGCAGAGGCTCAGTTCTCCTCCAGCTCTTCCATGAACTGCTGTGGGCTGAGGTAAGGGGTGCCCACTGTGACAGAAGGTGTTGCTGAAGGTTTGTTCAGAGGCTGTTCTTCAGCATAAAATGCACGTACTTATATGCGGAGGGGTTTTAACTATTTTTTTGCTTTTTTTCCTTCCCACTGGTTGGTATGAAGATTCCTTCAGCCATTTCACATACCCAGGCTGCACTGTCCATACCATATTATGGATTCTTTAGCATTTTCCCCCATTTTCCTTCTGCATTTCTCAGTTGCTCTTAGCTATTAGGCTTTTGATGAGATATATTCTGATTTTTAGTGTGGGAAAAGCTACCTGTAACTAGCAACAGCTGTAGAAATTATGATCTTCTTAAAGCAGAAGTTCAACCTTTGCATTTACAACTGTGATGTGCCCTACTGCATTTTGAGAGCACTTCAAATGTTCCTAAAGAGCGTCTTGGAAAGGAAGGAGATGTTACTTCTGTCAAAACAAGACGCTGTAGCTTGTGTTCAGAACAGTTTTCAGCTTCTCATTATGTCAACCAGCTGGATATGCCCTAGAGTGAGTCACCTTTGGAGTTGTTCTAGTCCAGATACTGAGGGAAACTGTGGAGGCTAAGATAAAATCCCAGGCTGCATTGAAGAGTCCTCACTGAAAAAAGTGGTGGAAGCATGCTGAGGGGAATGACTGCCCTGCTGGGTTGAGAGGCTGAGTAGGTTTCACAAAGAGAGCTGTCAAGGAAGAAAGGCTTGCTTCTGAAGAAGGTAAAATGTGTTTGTCATCCTATGGTCTTGACCAAAGTAAAAAGGTGATAAAGTGGAAGCATACCTTTTCTTTGTTTGTTTTTCATCAGTGAAAGAAGTAGACAAACAGAGCTCACAATGGATTTGTGGTTTCCATAGTGATGTAGCTATGGAAGCTTTTCTGCAGCTGAGCTTTGCCCTCACTGCAATCGCACTTGAAAGCTATGAGTGTTCAGCTTTCCTGCCAGGGAAATGTAAGTATGTATCAAACATGGAACTGGCTGAAAATGCAGCTTCATTTTCATGAATTGTTACATTTGCTGTGTTACCTGATTATGTGGATGTTTAGAAGCTCAGCTCATTTCTGCTTTATCTGTTGTTCTGCACTGGAACAGTGCATCCAGCTATATTGATACCACAGTTCTTGCTGCACCAGGCAGTGATATATTGACCTCTGTCCTTTGCTTTCTGTCATCTGTATGTACACACACATCCCACAACACTGGTGCTGTGACTCTCCAGCCACATTGATATCAAACATTCACTGGTCAGAAAATGTATGCGTAACTCTTTTGGGTCATGCCAACTGCTCAAACACCACCCTGTGAAACTTGACAGGTGAACTGCATGCTGTTCATAGACATCAACTCACTTGTCCCTGTATCTGACATTACATCATGCTTTATTTTAATGGGCATTTTGAGAGAGTTTTAATAGTCAAAATACATGATCCTTGGGGAATTTTTGCATGTGGAGAGAGCTGTTTCTGACTGTGAATGGTTGATTAATTCTGGCTTTCAAAAACAAATTGGAGGTGGAATTTTTCAGCATTTCAGTGATGAGATTGCCAGTAAGCCCTAGAGGCAGGGGAAGGAAAATGCTCTATGTGAATGTTGCATGCACACATCAGGCAGTTATGCACATACTAGTGCTGCACACACACTTGCATTGTCCAGTCTTCATTGGTTCACAGGCATTTGTGCCTCATCTTTTTATTTTTTACTTGTATAGCTACTGGATGCTTTCTTGCTGTCTCTCTGAACAAATCTTCCTTACCTTCAGCATTTGTTTTGCTTGTCTAATGGATGTAATGGGTCATCTGTTCCCTTTATAGAAAGGAATGTTAATTATTTTCAGAAGGCTAATTAGGTTGCTAATGAGAAACTCCACTGCAGAAATATTTCCTTTAATTACTCACTCTGAAGTGCTGTACAGAGAAGCTTATTGAATATGCTGTTAAATACAAATGTTTGTATCTGGCTTAAAGATGCACCTTCAGGCTCCCTGAAAGAAATATTTTGGTAAACTTGGGAATCCATGTGACACAGATGACTGAGCAAATGAGACTGGTGCTAAGAGCTGCCTAGTTGTGTTGCTTTTTTGACTGCACCTCAATTTGGTGCTTCTGCAAATGACTGGATGTAGTTGCTCTTTGTAGTTCAGTTTTCCTGACGACCTTTGTCATTATAGGTAACTATTTGTGCTACCTGCCAGCCCAATCTATAATTAGTTACAGCCCTCACACCAAATAGTTTAGCCTAATCAGCCAGATGGCAGTCAGAGGCACCGAGAGGTGGAGTGACATGTCCAAGGTCACATTGCAGATCGTGGCAAACCTAGTAATCAAGCAGAGGTTTCATCAGTGCTGTGTTAGTTCACTGCACTGTTTGCCCCTTGTGCCTCTCAGCGCCAGCACAGCTCATTACAAGACTTGCATCAGTTTGCATATTGCTTCATGAGGCAGCACAGCTGCTCAACAGCCCCATTTATGTAGCTGCCTTGGCACTGACTTAGGAAGGTCCTTTTGCTTCTCCATCAATTCCTTGTTGTAGTGATACCAAAATCAGACAGAAAATAAACTTTGTAACACGATTTGAAATATGAGAAAGCAGGCATTCTTTATTACAGTGCTGGACACTTTCAGAGGATATCTCCTCTAATCAAATGTGTGTTGTGAAACTTTACCACAGGGTATTTATTCCATCATGATTATACATTCATTACAATATATTTCCTAACTAATACATAAACATCACTTTCCCTAGAACTAATTGGCACACATCTGCCTCCTGCTGGAAGGAGGCAGATGAACCTGAGGCAGATGATACTTTTATGGTCCTGAAAAATTATCTAAAGGGATCTCTGGTTGTAGTTAATGAGTGCCCCAATATGACCATTCCTTGAACTTTTCTTTCAGCTTGCATGTTGCTTCCTGTTACATAACTTGCCAAAACCCCTAGTGTATTCCTAATTTTCTGGTTCCAGCTACATTTATCATCCTGTGTGCATATTTTTGCATTCTTTTATCATTTTTTTGCTAGTTAGTCTTTAAGTTCTATCTAGCAACTTTGAGGAAACTGAAAACTTTTATTCTTTGTATTATCTATCAGTCTCAATGCCTTTTAGAATTGCTTTGGGAGAACTACTGTAGTCAAGTGGATATTTTAGTTTTAGTACTCCCAGGATGAAAGTTGGAGTGGATCTTTAACATTCCCTGCTTTTTGACTGCTGAGCCTTCATGCAGCTCTGTAGAAGAGCTTCACTTTTTTTTCAGCATCCTTTAATGTCGAGTCTGCTCTTAGCCAGACTCTTGGAACTTTTTACATGCCGTGGCTGTACTAGGGAAAATGTGAGAGAAGGCTGCTGAATGGGGGCTGCTTCCATGCATAAGAAGAGGCTTCTTATTCTTTTATATACTGGTCATTGTAAACTCAGCAGGAGAAGGAAGATCTGTCCATGTTGTAGATGAAGTGCAAAACTTTGCATCTTGTACTGTGCTGCCAGAGTATCTAAGTGCAGGTGACTCAGAAGAGTGACTTAGACATAGGAAATACCAAAAAAAACTACTATCAGCATGGGATGTCAAAAGTCACCCTCCATTTCTTTTTAGGCACAGATGTACACTGCTAAAACTTTTATCTGTGTGCCACACATGCAGCACTGCCTTGGCTGAGACACATTTATTTACAAGTTCACTTTGCATGTGTAATATGTAAGTTAACTTTGCATATCTTTACAGATGTGGGAACTGTGAGACAGTGAAGACACAGTGAAGCAAATTGCTTAGCTGCTGTATAATCTGGCTTCTAAGTCAGTACAAGCCTATGCAAAACAAGCACACTTGAAAATGTTAACATTTTGAACACTTTGACATTGCTACGAACTGTTATGCAGATAGTGCTGTTTGGTCTATGTGTAATGTGATGGGTTTGTTGTTGCATGTATCAAGACTAGTTATATTATGGAATGATATTTAGGTTGTTTTAGCAGGAGACAAAAACTTACATTCTTTCTCATTCTACCAAGAGTGTATTGCTTAATATCTAGTGATTGTCATAGAAGTCCTGGTATGCTGTAGGTTTCTGTACATCTAAAAAAGAATGGATAGCTGACCAGAGTGTGTGTCTCCAGGACTACCAGTAGTGGATGCACAATACAGTCACGAAAATGACAACTCCTAAGCATCTTACATAAACGTGGACAAGAAAACATATGGTGCCTCTCTGGCTCTATTTGCTATGGGTCACCTGATGCTCTGTTTGTTGAGCAGATTTTAAAGATGGTTTAAAGAGAATTTAAGATTTGGTGCTTTTGAAGAGGGTTATTTTTGGTGTCCAGTGTGAGCAGTATCAAACCATTTTACTTAAAACTGAGGACTTCTTTTCTAGTCTTAATACAAGTCAGCTCCCAACACACAGATGAGAACTGGCATCTTTGTTAAACTGGCATTTTGCCCAGAGGCGTGACGTGCCTATTGTTGCCCAGAAAAAAAAAAAAAGCAAGATAAAGAAAAAAATCTTGTTTGATAAGACTTGAAATTACCCTATGTAACCTAAAGTATTTCACAGAGGTGAATAAATCAGTGTTGTATATGCTTTAAGCACCACTAAGTAGGTACTGGAAAGATGCAGGAAAGATAGCATCAGGAATGTTCAAACTCCATTTTGTCTTCAGAATGTGCCCATCTCTAGCTGCCTTCACAGGCTCTAGTAACTGCAAATGGGAACCTGTGGGGAAACAAAGCTTGTAAGGTACCTTTGTTAAGTGCCTGAAATTCATTCATTAATTTGGACCTCTGTATGCATGTGTGTATGAAATGTTTATATGAAATCCAAAATTTAGTAAAACCATGTCATGCAAATAATTAATTTGTTAGAATGGTATTGTGGTGCAGTGATAGTGCAACGCAGATTACTGGAGCCAACAAGCAAGTCACTGTCAGAAGTGCGTTTCAGTCAGTGAGAGCTGTGTCTGCTCAAAGGAGGGATCAGTTCCTCACTGCTTAAATAACAACTGCTAAATAACAGTGCCTCCTAAAATAACAACCAGTTGTTTAGGGTGTATCTTTAAACTTTTCTTGACATGGTAGAATGAAAGCTGAAAACATAAGTTGGGTACTAAGGGCACCCCAAATGAAGATCTGGGCAGAAAATAGTGTGACCCTGGGAAAGCCCTGCCAGTTTGGGAACTCTGTGGCCAGTCATTAATGGGGCAACGCGTGTGATTCAAGACAGCCAGCTCAGCTTCACCAAGGGCAAGTTCTGGCTGATCAACCCAGTGGCCTTCTGTGATGGAGTGACTCCATCAGTGGAAGGGTGCAAACGTCATTTATCTGGACTTCTGTAAAGCCTTTGACATGGTCTCACCACAACATCCTTCTCTCTAAATTGGCAAGACATGGATTTCATGTTCAGTGGATAAGGAATTGTTTGGACTGTCGCATCCAAAGGCTAGTGGTCAAATAGCTCAGAGTCCCAATGGACGTCAAGGAACAAATGGCGTTCCTCAGGGGTCTATGCTGGGACCCTCTGACTTCATAAGACTCTCCTTGGAGTGCTGCATCCAGCTCTGGGGTCCCCAGCACAGAAAGGACATCAACCTTGTTGGAATGAGTCCAAGGGAAGACCGCCAAGTTGATTAGAGGGCTGGAGCACCTATCCTGTGGAGACAAAGACAGCTGGGGTGTTCAGCTTGGGCAACAGAAGGTTCTGAGAGGGAAACCTTACAGCACCTTCTAGTACCTAAGGAGGGCTACAAGAGAGCGGGAGAGGGAATTTTTACGAGGGCATTTAGTGATAGGCCAAGGAGTGATGGCTTTAAACTGAAAAAGAGTAAGTTTATACTGGATATTAGGAAGAACTTTTTTACTGTGAGGGCTGGTGAGGCACTGGAACAGGTTTCCCAGAGAATTTGTGGATGCTCCATTCCTGGAAGTGTTCAAGGCCAGGTTGGATGGGGCCCTAAGCAACCTGGTCCAGAGGAAGATGTCCCTGCCCATGGCAGGCTGGTTGGAACTGGATTGATCTTTGGGGTCCCTCCCAACCCAAATTCTCTTATTCTTGTCTCCCCTGTCTAAATACAAAAGCACAATTACATGGTAGCTAGGTAAAGCCTTAGGTTACAGTTCAGTGGAAGGAAGCCAGTTGAATTATCCATCCATTGGAAAGCCTCTACTGCCTGTGGATGAGACTCCAGGATGGCAGGTTTGCCTCTATGCTGCAGAGAACAACACGGCCGTAGTTGTTTTCTTTTCTGGTTGTACTTGCCAGGCCCCATGGGGAAAATGAGTCTTTCCCACCAGGTGCAGAGTGCAATAAATGTCCTCTGACAAGCTGACAGAAATTAGTGGAAGCTTGGTACTTGGCAAAAAGAGAAACTAAGTTTAGGAGGTGTTAAGAACGAACTGAACCTCGTGGCTTAGAAGTTGTGGTCTTACCATTTCCTCTTACATGCTCCCGTCTGGTGTAAATGGCTCTTTCAGTGTTTCAGCTGAGGGTATCCTGTGTTTCATAGCATTCAGCTACTAGGCTGCCATGAGACTTCAAAAATAAGCCTCTTCTGGAAACCAGGTGAAGTATGTTCAGCTCAATATTCCCTTTTCTAAGGAGAAAGGATAGGTTTTACTGAGTCAGCTGATATTGAGTGGGAGATGGAAGTGGGCCAGAAAACTACAGATACTCAGGCCATCTTTGGGCTTGAAGCTATTTGAAGTTGAGTATCATGTTTCTGTCTCTGATCTGACCAAAGCAGTAAGATCAAACTTACTGAAAACATAGTCTGGATCTGCAGTAGCTAATCCTTCCTGGCATGAGCATTCTCTTGTGGAGCCTGCAATGGGGAAAGATTGTGCATCACACCCCCAGCTGGATGGAGACACTGGGCCACCAACTCCTCTTTCTTCATGCTTGTGTCTTCACATGTTGCTACATCACCTGCATGACCATCACAAATACTTTTGTAAAGAGAATTCAGGGTCAGTGAAAGGTACTGTCTGGATTGTCCAGAGAAACATGAGTGCTTTTGTAAAGGAAAGAGAAACTCTGATATCGAGAGCATGAACTTTTTGCATTATGCATCAACATGAGTTATCTGTTCTGAAAAGAACATCTTCCAGAGGCAAGTAAAAGAATACATTGATCTTGTCTCTCTTCTGGGGTGGCCAAGGATCTTGGCCAATTAGTGTCTGTGTTTCAATTACGAGAATGCTTTGTCAGTCACTGGGAATTAAATTAATATGTACAAGGAAAGAGCTGTGTGTGTTTTGGAACATTTTCTTTTCTGAAGCATGTGAAACAGAATAAATACAAATAGACAAGCAAGAAAATTGCTCTGTCTTCTACTGCAGTAGCTGTGTATGTGGACTCAAATTCAAGTCCCCTGTTATCATTGTGCTTTGACCTTTTGCATCTGTACCATCTTTCTGCAGCTGAGAGTGGAAAATGTCTTCTGTGCTGACTGACAGTTGAGTGAAGAGGTGAGTAGTATTTTTACATCCTTGCTGAGTTTAGGATTAGAGTTAGCAGTTCATAAGGATTTTCTTTTCTTAGGTGGACACTTAATTCCTTTTTCAGGTGTTAAGAAGTAGGTGGTAGTAACACAATGCAGTTACATTCCATGAGTCCTGAAGCAAATGCATGTTAGCTGCTATTCACAAGAAATGGTGAATGGTTTAGAATATTTCAGAAGGCTGAATATGTAGACTGGATCTCAGAAAAGGGGTGAATCTGAGTTGGGTCTCAACCATAAACTGATACATCTGTAAAGCAGTCTGAAGCTATGGTATTGCTTTATTTCATGATCTGGGCTTGCTACACTATGAAAGGTAAATTGCTAGACTTCAGGCATTTAGACTGTTCTGAAGCAGCCCTGTGCACATACATACAGACTTTTCTGTCTTAAGGAACCCAAAATGTTACACTTATAAAGTTGACTAATAAATACAGATTGAAAATGCTTTCGAATATTGAGCAATGAATCTGTTGGTTTTACTGGGGAGACGGTTCAGTAGGGCACGGTCATTTGGACACACTGCAGTCACAAAAGGAAATGTGGAAGAAGGGTATAAACATAATATTAAATTGATCTATTTTCAGAGAGGCTCTGTGAAGCTATGATAAATGATTGGTAGGTTGAAAGGTATGATAAATGCAGTAGTAGTGTTTGTATTGTTTGTAAAAGCTCACCTCAGCACAAAAGTGCACACAGTCAGAAGAGGCAGTTATAAGGGAAAAAATCCATCCCCTTCAAGTAGAGGGGAAAAGAGGACAAATCAGCAAATAAAATTGGACAATATATGTAGGTGTCTCTACATCTTTATATATCTATACAGCTGTAGATAGAATCAGTATTTGTGTAGATGTTGCAGGTTGATTTTCCTTCTTTAAAGTGGTTATCTATGGTCCAGTCCAGACTAGAGAACAGTCCAGTGTTCTGTGATTTGGGAGAGAGGCAATAAGAAACTCAAACAGTAGGAAAGGAACCAAGGTGGCATCAGGTCTAGTCTGAGGATTCATGAGACAGCCTTATGACCCAGCTCCCTGCCATTGTGCTTGAAAGCAGGGTTTGATATGAAGGGGCTCAGCTTGCAGGAGCTTACGAGTCAGGCAGTTGCCCATCAGGGAACTCTAAGTGTTCAGACCTAGGCCTGAAGTCATGGTATGTGAACCTGTGTCACTTTTTTTAAAACTGGTTTCTAGGAACCATGTCTGCTCTCACTGCAGAGAAAGAAGTCAACTGTCCAGGTTAAGATAATGGTGACTCCAGCAACTAAGCACCCAAAACTGAAGGATGGCTGATACTGATTTTCAGAGCAGATTGTGCTCCCTGGACATGCCATCTCCTTGAGGACAGACCTTCCATAATGCTGGCTCCCTCCTCCTCAGTGTTGATGGGAAGCTCTGCCTGCTCCTATAGGAGAGTCCTGGCATCCAAGTTTCTGCTTTCTACTGGGGCCACATCAGGGGCACTTGGGCTCTTGCTGGACATTTGCTTTTTTGAGAACCGTAGCATCAGCAAATGTTGGGAACTCAGGGCAGCTTTTCCAAACAGGGAAGGGCAGCAGGCAAGGTACGTGACGTAACATTTCCTCCTATGTGTGCGGCAGGACATGGAAAATTTACACTTTCTGCACTTCTACAGGAATTCACGAGATCACCTTAATCAGAAAGCTATTCTTTAAACAATATCTTCATATTTTCTCTTTGTCCTCTGAGAAGTCAACCTCCCTTTATACTCCTTCCCAAGAAATCTCTACCTTTCTCCTTTCCATTGTGAAATGGTACCTTCTGGGCAGCCCACACACAGGCATTACCACTAAGAACTACACTTCCCCATCCCTTTGGGTTAGGCTGGTAATTGGATTCATTTAATCTTCTTTTGGCGTCATGCTTTTTTACTGTATCCCAGTTCTCTTTGGACCAGATTTGAAAGATAGACAGGGATCAGAGGCTGCCATCAGGTACAGAGTGAACTGGGCAAGGGAACAAGAAAACAAGGAGTGGCAGGGAAATGATGTGCCTTCTATGGGAAAGGAGCTAGAGACAAAAATGAGGGGAAAATGCAGATAAGAAATAGACCGTGCTTTCTTACCCCACAGTGTGTGGAAGGGAGACATATGCATCCTGATGGAAAAAAGCAGCAAAAACAGATGACTCAGAACTGACCAAAATCCAAGGGCTCCAGATCCTTTCTGAAAGCACTGAGAGTCTGTCTTTGGAGACATCTGTGGCATGCTTTTAGCTTTATTGTAGGGCTTGATTAATCGATCTGCTGGAGCTCTTCCACACTTCAGTACAGTTGAAATCCTATTTTCTGAGCCACAGTTAATTGAGGCTCTCAGTTACCTGAAGGATGAATATCTCCTCAGAGTTATGACTTCAGCACATAAATACCACTAAGACTTTACTGTATAAATCTTTAAACACTGATGAACTAATGTCTTGGGGCCCAATTTAGTACATAGTGTTCTGTACACATCTAGTGTTCTGTAAATCTTTACTTCTAACAGTGTGTGATACCTCTGGGAAAATGTTGAAGCCAGATTTGCAGCATATTCATTCAATGTTGTCCATAGTTGCAAAGGTATGCTTGTTAGGTGTTTACTCACAGGGAAAATGCAAAATAAGAAGAATTACACTTAAACAGGTATTGTCCAAAAATGTATGTCAATTTTTACCAACACATTCTCGTATCTACTGTAATCCTTGCTAAAGCAGAAAAGCAGATATACATCTGATTCTCCCAGTCTGAAGAAAGAACAGAGTAGCTACAATGATGTGCCAATGAAAGTAATTTAAAAGTATTGAGAAATAGTTATTTTTACATAAGTCCTGTTGGGGTAATAAGGATCTGAGGAAGGAGGACATTAGCAGTACAGCTCATGAGCAGGGAGAGGAAAGTACCCTTTACTTCAGCTGGGTCCTCTACTCGTGGTCCTGTTGTTTGGAGAGACTAAAGTACATACTGTGTATGTGTCTCCTTTGCACTTTTTCAAATTTAAGAGTAATTATTATATAGAACATAGGGTTATCGATCATTTTATATAAGGCATTTCTTAGAAATATGAACTTGCATGTTATAGAACTAAATATTAGTAAGTATGAATTTGTAAAATAATACTGTGCTGTAACCTTTTAACTTGCAGAAATAACTGGGCACTATGAGTATAAAACATGCTGCAGTAGTTCAGGTTTACCTGCAGTGGATCAATTAGCTGACAGAATTCATAGACTCAGAATTCATTAGGGGAATTGTCTCATGGAGGTTTTTGTTAGTGTTTTTCTTATTTAGCACTTCAGAGTTAATTCAGAGTTTCTTGAGAATGTCTCATTACGCTCATCCAGAACATCTAAATAATTCTGCTGGATTAAAGGGAATAAAGACAATCTGTAAGAGACCTTTTTTTAAGCACAGTTTGGCTTGGTAGCAGGGAAATGGGCAGAAAGCCATTGCAAAGGAGAGATTTGAAAAAAAATAAGCCAAGCATTGCTCAAGAACTTAATCAGGCATGAATACGGCATCCACTGAGGTTTCCCCTGCAGTGCTTGTGTGAGACAAATCTACCATTATTTCTTGGTCTACCATCAGTCCATCTTCTGATCACTTCCCTCTTGCCTGCCAAGGCTGAGGGAAGTATGAATGGAAGTGCTCCTCTTGCACAGAGAGGTCTCACGTGAAATGGGGCAGTCTGTAAGTCCTTTCTCCTTACTTGGCCTGGTACATCAGTTTTATCTGTATCTTACCTCAACCTAGGGGATTATTAATATCCATTTCAGAGCTGAAATTATAAAATCTTAAAGTGTAGTCTTGGTGCTTTCTTGCAGCTGTAAGTCAAAGTCCTGCCCTGATCACAGAATGGGACAGGTTGGGGGGAACCCCACTGGGTCAGCTGGTCCAACCTCCCTGCTCAAGCAGGGTCATCCTAGAGCACATGGCATGGCATTGCATCCAGACAGTTCTTGAATATCTCTAGTGAGGGAGATTCCACAGCCTCTCTGGGCAATCTGTCCAATGCTTGATCACCCATAGAGTAAAGAAATTCATTCTCATATTCAGGTGGAACTTTGGGCCTCAGTTTCTGCCCATTGCCTCTTGTCCTTGCATGGAGTTATTCTTCCCCAGGTGCAGGACCTTGCATTTGTCTTGAATTTCAGGCAGTTCTTCTCTGCTCATCTCTTCAACCTGGCAAGATCCTTCTGAAGGGCTGTGCAGCACTAGGGGGTATTGGCCACTCCTCTCAGCTTTGTGTCCTCAGTGAACTTGTTGCTGCAACCAGATTTCTGTAGAGAAACTCAGTCCTTCATTTACTTTCCCCTGTTAGGTCTGCGCTTATTTCCTGTAGGTGGAGTGGGCTCTTGGCCCCTTCATTGCCAGCAGAGTTATGCACACAGGCAGGGCAGTGAGGGAAAGGACTGAGTGTTCCTTGGAGGTCCATGTGTGGTTTCCACAGACTTGTCTTTTTTTTTTTTCTCAGCAAGCTGAAAAAGAAGGTCCTACTAGAGAAAGAAGGAAAAATTTTGTGCTGGCCTAGCTCAGGCTTCCTAATAACTTTGTATTAGAGGAACTATTTCTATTTTAACTATTTGAAATATAATTTGCTGATGATAGAAAGCATTTTCAAAACTTTGAATGTAGAAGGTCCCTATTCTCCCCAAAACAGCACAGTGCAAGCAGGCATAGTCATCCATGAGCAGTCTCCATGCATTGTTTGCTCTCTGCTGAGACAATTGCATAGCTGGCAGCTTTGTTTCTGATTTTCAGGAAGCTGCTGCCCATCCCATTATAAGTGCCTCAGTGATGAATGTCATTTGTTTTCCTGAGGAGACTGAATAGCTTCCATATGTTCAGAGCCTTTTGGTCAGTATTACTGTCACTCCATTAAAAGTTATGCATCACCAAGTTCAATTATCTACTTAAGGCTTTTCACAAATCTGCATTTCTTACTGAATCCAGTCTTGGTCTTCTCTTTGGATACTTCTCCCACTAATCTCATGCTCTTCAGCTTGATTTTTTTTGTCTTGAATTGCTGCCCATTAAAACAACACTTTTTTGCTTTATGTCCCTCTTGAGACCTTCTTGTGCAGTATTGCTTACCAGACACCAAATCATTTGGTGTGGCTGGGAAATACAATGCTTAGGAAAAGCTGCAGTTTTAATTGTTCTGTAAATGCTCAAGTGACTTGTAACCATTAAATTGTACAGTCTCCAGCTTGTGCAGTGATGTGCTGTGGCTTGTGATATCCCCCCTAAATGTATCCTCCATTCCCTTTATGTCTTACTATGTACTTTTTGTTTTATTTTGGATGAAATATTTTACAGGAGGAGCTGTGACTTGTGGATTTGCTTAGTGCCTAGGACAGTGGAACCAGCTATGTTTGGGCTACCACAGACTGGCATCTGCCCTGGCTTGGGATGCTCCTCATCAGCAGGAAGTCTGTGAGGACTCTTGCAAGCTTACTGTAAGAAGGAAGTTTCCATTGAGATTGGGCCCACTGGAGACACGACAGTAGAGAAGGCAAATACTGAGACAGTGCCATTGCATTGATGTTTGTCTCTTTGCAGTTGTGGTGAAAGCCACGTGATTCAAAAGAACTCAACAGTGCTCTTTGCAGTGGGTCAACTTGTATTGTAATTGTCCAAGACCTGGTCTAGATTCAGTTATTAGACTCCTAGTGTAGTGACTAAATATTTTGCAAACAATAAAAAAGAAACAGAAAATAAATAGGTTTTCATTAAGTTTGTGGTATAGAACTAGGAAAGATAAATATTTATTGCACAGAGGAAATAGTGTGGGGCAGAATAGGACGTGGCTTTTGTAGGGAGGTATAAGGCAACAGAAATAATTGGTGAGGGGATCCTTCAAATGAAAATGGAGGGGGAGAGGGAAGGACCCTCTGTGCTGTTAATCCAACTTTGTGAATAGATTTGCAAAATTGCAAGGGTGCTCCCAGCTAACAGTTCAAATACATTTCATGTAAAGCTGTAGAGAGAAGTGCAAGGACTAAGGATTACAAGTGAAAAAGTTAGGCTCGTACAATCCCTTGGCAACTTAGTAAAATTTTTACAATAATTTTCTTCTCTGGATAATGACATTACATATCACAGAAACATCACAAAACATTCTGAGGTGGAAGGGACCCACAAGGATCATCAAATCCAGCTCTTAAGTGAATGGCCCATACAGGGATCAAACCCACAACTCTGGCATTATTAGTATCATGCTCTAACCAATGGATCTAATTACATTATTATTACATTTTACTTCGTTTCAATTATTAAACTCATCCTAACCCATGAGTTTTACTTTCGCCTCTCCCCCCAATTCTTCTTTCCATCCTACTGGAGAGCAGTGAGCAAGTGGTTGTCTGGCACTCATTTGCTAGCTGGGTTTAAATCATGACACCTTCTTACTGCTTTCTCTGACTTCTGTACTTCTGATTTTTGACTTGTTCTTGAAATGATGTTTGAAATACTCTCAGAATGGAGTAATGATATGAGGATTCAGAGTCCTAAGCTTATCAACTGTGTTGGCAAACTAACCAAGTAACATTACATTGACAAACTCTCCTTGGTTTGCAGTGCCCTTATGCATCAGCTTCTTATGGACTGTGTGGATATATGTCTTCTGCATATTTCTCATGTGCCACCTCCTCTGCTGTCTTGCAGGGTTTATTTGGATTGAATTTAGGAGACATGAGGCAATCTCTAGTGATTCTTTATTCTTTCACCTACAAGCTCACTATGTGCTGTTGAGCTTTCTCTGTAGCATGTAATGACGGTCAGCATCCTGTGTAAAATGGATTCTGCCATTAGAAAATGTGTCTTTGTTCAAGTACCCAGATCATATGAATTGTCAAGGCTTTGGTTGTTTGTGTGTCTGGTTAAGAGAAGTGTGAAGGATCATGGATACAGCTCTGTCCTTTTCACTTTTAATATTCCCCTGTGCATATCTTCTTCATTTTTATTATTATAATTCTGTTTTTCTTTATAGAAGTTTCTCTTATCTCCTATCAGAATGTCAAAATTGCATGCTAATACTTTCTTCAGAGAGGCACTGTGTTTACAGGGCAGGGCAGGAACAGCCTCTTTCCAGATGGCATGGAATGACTGTACATAAAGTTAGTGTGGTCCTTCCCCTAGCACATTGTGCCGTGGAACTGACAAGTGCAGAGCAAGTTAAATAGTGCTTGGTAAAGAGTCCAGAGAAGCTCAACTTGAAAGAGTAAGTTTCTAAGAATGAAAGAGGTCAAATTCATCCTGTGGTGTAAATCTGCAAGGCTTCAGTAAAATTATGGTTATAATCACCTCATGTAATTGACTGTAGCATGGCAGACTTGTGAATCTCTACAGAAAGTGTAAAAGCTAATTGTGATGAAACAGCTCAGCGATAAGCAAATTGTGCCTTTTCAAAAACTCTTCACCAATTTCTTCCTGTATAGACAATTAGAGTTTGTTCTCATTTCCTATTGATCATTACTAACTACCCCTCTCTAGGCTCAGCTGTTCCTTTTTATTCTCCTCCTTTGTGCTTTGCTGTCCTGAAGCCAAATCTGAATGTATTTCAGTGGCTCTCATGTGCTTTTTGACTTGGTATCAGGAAGTCTGACAGCATAAGAAAATTATTTTATAAATGCTAGCCATACAATGGATGAGTTCTTCAACAGGCAAAATAAAAGTTCAGCTGAATAATGAGTGCAAGGTATGATGTCTGTAAATGTAAAATCTCCGAATTTTTTTCTTCCAGTTCCCTTGCTCCCATCAAAGCTCAGTTTTAGACTATTTAGACTGCAGTAAACATTTTGGGTATAGAGACTGTAGGCAACAGCTGGAAAGGCCCAGTTTTACAATGCTGTGTTCAATTAATCTATTCCGCAGTAAAATCAGAAAAGTAAGGTATAGTGTTGTTTCTTGAAAAGAGTAAACAGGTGATGTGTACTCCTTGTGGGATGACTATATTTTTCTGATGACTTGCAACCAGTAAATTCTTTTTTTTTTTGCCAGCAGCCTTGCTCCTGGCAAAGCCCTTGTACTTATCAACTCCTTCCCTATCACCAGCAGTGTCCCATTTTTCAGGCAGAGCAGTATATGTTGTTCAGGCCCATCCTGAGTCATGGAGCCCTGTAAGGTGCCATCTTTCTCCAGGACTTAAAATCTGCTGTGGTGAAAATGAGAGTCACTTCTTTCTCAGATTTATCCATTGTTACAAGTTTGTGTGCTGCCATGTGGGGGATAAGGACTTGTGACATCCTGGTTGACTCCTTTCTCCCTCTCTCTCCCTCTTCCTTTCAGAGTGCTGCTGGAGTGAGTGCAGAAGCATGGCTGCGGCAGAACCCCTGACCGCTTTCTCACGATGGTACCTCTACGCCATCCACGGCTATTTCTGTGAGGTGATGTTCACTGCTGCCTGGGAGTTTGTGGTCAACTTCAACTGGAAGTTCCCAGGTGTTACCAGTGTGTGGGCACTCTTCATCTATGGCACCTCCATTCTCATTGTGGAGAAGATGTATCTGTATCTCAAAGACAAGTGTAACATTTTAGTGCGCTGCTTCATTTACACACTGTGGACATACCTCTGGGAGTTCACCACTGGCCTCATCCTACGCCAGTTCAATGCCTGCCCATGGGACTATTCCCAGTTTGATTTTGACTTCATGGGCCTGATCACCCTGGAGTATGCCATCCCGTGGTTTTGTGCTTCTTTCATCATGGAGCAGCTGGTGATCAGAAACACCCTGCGCTTACGATTTGATGAGACTGCCGAGCCTGGGGCCCCCACCGCGCCTGTTGCCTTGGCCAATGGCCATGTGAAGACGGATTGAGCAGCGACTTAGAGCCATACTTAGCAATCTGAGAGAGCCCAGATCTCTACCACTGACAGTCAGCTCTGGCTCTGAGGTACTGCTCCTTGCTGTATAAGATTCATAACCCCGTTTTTCTAATGGGGGTGTGCATGGGATATACCAGAAAAAATGGAACCAATAGATTTTCTATGGATTTTACTCTTTGGGCTCCAAGGACCAATATCAGTTACTTATTAGTTAGGTCGTTTCTGATTTTAACTTATTACTGATGAAAGCAGTCCTTTTGCTTACACTTTAAAGTGGAGAAAGAAGAAAAAAGAAATGCTACAGCGGAAATGCATCCTAAAAAACCCCACCTAATCAGTGGATGGGCATGGACACGCCAGCTGAGTTAGTGATTGGCTTACTCCATTAGGCAATATTCAGGTGCTTGCTTGCAACCAATACCTCCCGTGGGACCTGAGATGCTGCAGGAACAAGAAAAATCCATCTGCTGTTGAAAAGTACTTAAGACTGGCAGTCTGCTGGGGAGGTAGATGGTGTTCTCCTCACCAGGTCCCACTGGCCTCTCCCCAGGTTTTTTGTTGCACCATGAAATAATCTGGTGCTGGACATCTTGCTGAACTTATATGGATATTGTACTTTTTGAAATCTCAGTCCTGATACTTCTGATACTCAATAGAAATCTTTTCTCCTTTTTTCCTTCTTTTTTTTTTTCTTCTTTTTTTTTTTTTTTTTTTCCTAAAAAGGCCTTTTTTGCCAAGTGAATTTTACCATAATCTGTGCTATCTGAATCTTGGCAAAAGGCTCAAGAAGTAGTGCAAGTCTTCCCATCTCCTTTGTCCCCCCCAAAGCAGATCTTGCTGCAGATTCCAGCTCCCATCTCAGCCATGCAAACCTTGTAGAGACTATATAGCCCACAAGACTTTTCTGCCTTCCTTTCCAGGGATTCCTCTGTTTCTGGTGATGTTGATGACTTAGTCTGGCTGCAGCCCATTGTATTTGAAGGTCAAAACCTTCATGTGGCTAACCCAGGATTTGGTCCTCTGGCACTGACTCCTATGTTCCTTCAGCACTGGCAAACAACAAAAACAACAACAACAACAAAAACAACAACAAAACAAAACAAAAAAAGAAACAAAAAACACCTGTCTCTGAAAAGCATGCACTTCTTCATGCTCTGCCTGAATGAGGCTTTGAGTTAGGGTGTGAGAGCAGCAGTAGAGAGGTGGAGCATGGGGGACTGCTGTGGCTTCACTGTAGCCTGCACCGGGGATAGTTTGAAATTTAACCTATTGGGAACACTTATGGAGAACAAGGACAGCTGTGGTGCAGGGAAAGTGTTTGATAGTGGCAGCCACAAGTTTGTAATTCACTCTGTCAAGTCTCAGCCTTTGAAGTTAGCAAGAAACAGAGAGCTTCCAGCTGTCAGATGTCTCACTCCTGAACTGATTTATGGGGAAGGTTTGCCAGAGTTGTCCCATAAGGCCAGATTAATTTTTCTTGTTCTTCCACCATAGTCAGCAGAGCTGTACCAGAGATAATTTGGCTTGAAATGCAAATCTGTTGTAGGATTCCTCTCTTATTTTGGAAATAGTTGGGCCATTTCTATGTATATCCCTTGTCTCTGGTAGGAGGTGCTCAGCTATGAACCTGCTCTTGCCCTGGTGCAGCCATTCCTGAGAGGAAAAGCACTGCTGGCCCTGTGAGTAGAATTGTTTCTTGATTCTGTTCTTACAGGGTAGTGTTAATCCTTTTTTGTATTACACAGAGAGCAATTATTTTATTCCTTCCCTTCCTCCATTGCTGGCAATGGACACATGAAAACAGTGGTGGCAAGGAGTTAATCGAATCTGCCCTGGATATGCAATGTATCCCAAATCACTGAGAATACTTAGGTGGGTATTTAGAGTTCCCTTTATACAGCTCATTAAATTAAAAGAGAACAAACACTGAACAGATAGTTCTTTTGATGCTGTGATGCTATGAAATCAGAGGAACAGTCTGTAGTTTGTCAGCCTTGTTGGTCTCAGGAGTATAGACCCAGGCAAAATAGTCATGTACATGGAAACTGTACATGGAACTGTACATGGAACAAAAAAAAAGAGCTTTGTGTGGGGGATAATGTGATGAGCTCTACTGGAGCAGAACAAGAATTGCAAGGTGCAGATGAGAGTTGGGATCCCACCATTTTGGCCCTGGTTATGTCATGATCATCAAATTCAGTGTCTAAAGCTGGGTTGTCCTCTCACAGCATAGCTTAAATGTGGTGTTGTGCTGCCTCCTACACCACCCCCACATCATGTAAAAGCCTCAGCTTTATAGAAAGATCCTTAGGATCCCTGCTTTCTCCTTAGCTGTTACAAAACTCTTTGGAAAGTTTAAAAGGAGTTAGCAATGTGGTGTGGAGGACTGGCTGTCTGCAGAGCTAACTTGGTGTGCAATAGCAGTTGTGTCTGTTATTGTCTGTACTTAAGAAGGTCCCATATAAACGATACTTTATTTGTGTTTTGCTGAGTGATGTAATATTTAACTGCTCAAAATATGGAAGGGTTTCCCAGCAGCATCTAATATCCTAGGACATTGTTCTTACTGCCTGTGTCATTGAAAGAGCCATTGTAGTCTGCTTTCCACTGGTGTCTGATGTGTACCACCCAGCTATTGCATCTTCATAGAGTGGTAATTTATACCCAGAAGTGCACTTTACTTGCAGCTTGCACACCAGAAACAGAAAAGGACCTGGCAAATTCCTAAATAATTTAATTGTGTATAATACCACATACCTAATGCAGCAGGATTAGCCAGACTTCTCCTTTCTGAGCAACATGGCTGCTGTCAAAGCTTTGTCTTTTCTGCAAAATCTCCCTTTTTAATACATGTGATGCTTCTTATAACATCTTGCAGAACTGCCCAGAGCACGTTACCAGGAACTCAGTGGCAGCTCAGTGAGAGCTCGGGAGCTGGACTGAAGTTGAAGAGACATTTACATTAAGAAGAAAAAAAACGCACAAGGCCTAACATTTGTTTGTATGTGTATCTTCCTCAGTAGATTAAAGTTGCCTGTTTTGAGTTCACCAGCAATAAAAAAACCTTGTGATTTATCTACCTTGTCCTAACTGCAGCAAAGAGAAAGTGACCCTGATCTCTGCCTTTCCGTTCCAGGGGGTGGTGGGATATGGGCTCCCCAATGTTCCAGTTTTGGATCTGTTCTCTTACTTGTCTCATGTACAGTCCACCCTAAAGGATCTCAAAGTGTGTGATAAATAAATACAGAGTCTGGTGTCCATCACACAAGAGGCAGTTCAGGCATTACTGTGGTATCTGTTCATACTCCAAAGATCTTGCCAGAGGGGAATGTTTGATCTACAGCAGGACCAGATGGCATTTTGGTCTTTTGTGTTATAATTGAGAGAAGTGTGTACATACGTACCAGGTACTATTGCGCCTTTGGTCTGAGTGCATTTTGTAATTAAAGCAGAATAATCCAGTCAAGATTTTGCTTGACTAGTCCTGTGACTATAAAAGGTAAAAGACTGCAGGGCTTTAGCTGCTTTGAGAATTAGGAAGCAGGTGACTGAAGTCCTGAGTTTAGCATAGCTGTGCTGCTGACTGGTTTTTTAAAACCTGCAGAGCAAGAAAGGGGATTTCTTCACTCATGGAAACTTCTGCCTTTTCTGTAAATAAAACATGAGCAACAACCAAGATGTGAACTGAAACCAAATGTTTTTCTATTTTAATTTATCCTAGGCCCTGAATACATGCAATATGCCCTGTATTCAAGGGGGAAACTTGCAGATCTGAGCTCTTTCCCTCCACTTCTGCCTGCAAAATGCAGCTGAACCACCTGAGGGGGAGAATACTCTCTTCCCCTTCCTTCCTGCACACTGGCAGCTACCACATCCCTCTGTGGTCCATTCCTTATTGTAAAAGGAAATTTTTCTTCTTATATGGCATCTTACCGAACCAAAAACTGTTAATAATGTGTGTCACCTTACCCAGCTGCTTTGGCACCTAAAGACCACTTTGGGTCACAGAGCTGGTGAGAACAGATGAGCATTGTCCTTGTTTGGCAAATGGCCTCCCTTTGAACCTGTCTTCTCTCATTCCTCCTGGAGTGTCCTGAGCCAACTGCTGGGGAAGAGACATTCCCTTCTTTCCACCTTCTGTCCCATTGAATGGAGCAAGCTCTGCAGCTGCTCAAGGCCCTTGGCACCACTCAAAGTTTTATGCTAACACAGGTCTGTCTCCGCTTGGGCACACCAACTTTGATTTTAAGAGCTGTAAGGCTCTGAACTTCAGGCTCATCACAAGCAAGGCTTCCACAGACCTCGTAGTGAATTTGTACCATGTGGAGTAGCTTATATCTTCTAGGATGGCAAGGTTTTGCTCCATCGAGGGTTTGACTATTGGTCAAACTGCTTTGTGAACAAGAGGGGAAGTTATAGAAGAGGTGGTGCCCCCAGCACCTGCTCTGCTTTTGGCCCCTGGGCAATTAGCACAGATGTGGAAGGAAAAGGTGCTGTTTTGACAGAAGTCCTTGGCAGGAGCTGGGGATGCAGTGGTTAGTTTATATCCAAAGGCACCACATCTTCAAATATAAAGTTGTGCTTTCCCACTGAAATCTTCGCTAGTTATGGAAACACAAATGTTTGCTTGCCCCAAAGTGTATGATTGCTTGAACTTACTCTGAACTAGAAGGAGTGTTCAAAATCTCCACTCCTCTTTCTGTCTAGGGGATTCCCAACTTACAACTTGGTGGAAAAATGTGTCACCTTGGGATGTGCAAGCTAATGCTCATTAAGCCAGTGTAGGTCTTAAAAGCCATATAGTGCTGTTCTCCATCCTGCTGAGTTAATCATGCTGAGAAGCAGAATAGATACACCTCAGAGTGTGCTGCCATGTGGCTATACCACTTCAGGACTTGAAATAGTAGCAACGCCTACTCAGGAATTCATTTTGCCTTATAAAATGTACTCTTAATTCCATGCTTAAGAGGGAGAAAGAGATCTTATATAAGCTTCATCACTGCTTCTTATCTTATTTGTGCTCCTACTTGTTTAAGATTTCAGCTGTTTAACTGAGACCCTGAAGACCAAATGTGAAAGGTGATGTTTGCAGCTCTGGAGCAGGTCAGTATCATCACACAACTGCACTCTGCATTGCATGGAGTGTGCTGGGCAGCTCCAGTCCACAGTCAGGATGGGCTTCCACCATACAAGGACTGTGATGAGTAGAGGGGGTGATAAAAACACTGCTGATAATAGTGGCAGAGCAAGGACTGGTGGTGACACTCCTAAATCTTCAAGAGTTAGGTTGAAAGAATCTCTTCATATTCTCTGTATCTGGCACTTCTCATGGGTCTAAAGCAAATTGGCAGTTTTTATTCTAAGAGATGCAGACCATTTCTTTGACTCATTTCTCTGGAGTCTAGGCAGCTCACTCCTCCTGCTGTAGGCACTGAATTTTTTGATATGAATGGCCTTCATTAGTGTCTCAGAAAATAGCAGTTTTTAAATGGTAATCCCAAATGTTTGACGTCAGTTTGTATTTATGCTTTAGTCAATTTAGGAGCTAAAGACCCTTAAGTATCTGGTGATGCTGTTTGTTTATACTGTTGTTTGGCATGTGATCCTGCTTTAATGCTATAATGCAGAAGAAAGAGGAGGAAGTACAAGCAATTTTCTCTTCAATAAAAATATATAAACGTGAAGTTGAGACAATATTTATTAAATAGGTGAGATATGCATATGCTTAGAGATGTCTGGCCTTTCAAATATTGGACACTTTCCAGTGAAGAATGTTGCTTTCCACTGTAGTTAATCACCTTTGCAACATTTCTATATTGCTGTTTCAGTGTGGTTCTTTACCTTAGTATTTTGAGAATGAGAATAGAAGTATTTTCACATTTCACTGAAGGATCTTTGAAGTGCTTTTCACAAACTAATGAAATAATTCTTGCTTCTGAAGAATTACCGAAGTGGGTCAGAATTAACCCCAAAGAGCACTGATCAGGAGCTGATGAAAATGTCCTGACAGTTCCCAAAAGGCCATTTCAGAAAGAGAAAAGGGAGTTTAACACTTTACCTCTTAACCAAGTTTCCAGATTTGTGGAGTGAGTTATAACGTTCTGACAAAGTTGGGAAACTGGGGAAGTGCTACCTGGATTTCACCATGTGAGGCTGTCCCAGAAATGGTTGCTCATATCATGACATTGCTCTGTCTGCCCAAGTCAAAGCCAGCATATGAAGGGACTGTCAGAGCTGATAGGCAGCCCAGTATCTTGTATAAAATAGTACTGATTCCCTCTGTCTGCTACATAATCCCATCTCCATCAGTAGAGTACTTTTGGGTAAATATTGCTAGGGGCAACAAGCTATGTTAAAGGCTAAACTGAGGTGACCATCTGCTCTATCAGCTCGTGTTGCAGTTACTGCAGAGCTTATCTGTGATGCTTTTTCTGTTGTCAGACCACTCATCTGATACCACAGCTCTTCCTACTGCTTCTCTTTCTCCAGCAGCTTCTTTGGAGTATCCTGTCCTTACAGTATCCACTGTAAGGACATGCTGCAGTGACAGGTACCCAAGGTCCCCTAAGTAAGCCCATGCTGCAGTGACAGGTACCCAAGGTCCCCTACCCCAAGCCTGAACCCCCACTTTGGCAATATGCAATATGCCCTGGGGGGCATAATGATGTGTTAAATATTTGCTGATGAGCTGTACCTTCCATTGAAGCCCCCAACAGCTGCAGTTGTCACTGCTTTGAAAAGCAGAAAACATTTTACACACTTGCCTTCAGGCACAAGTACAGCAGGAAGTATGAAATTACTGTTCAGTGTGTTTGCTCTACCTTCCACACAATGGTACACAATAGGTTTTCATGGCTAAATTCAGCAAAAAGCTTCTCTGATCAATCTCTATGAGTTTCGGTGAATGTAGACTAATACATTATTTCACCTCATCCTTCACATAAATGTGTATACATACAGTGAGTGTGTTTAGATGCACAAACATAGCTGATGGCATACATGCATTGACTTCTACCAGCAAAGAAGAGCCATCCCCTGTTTAGCTGCCCACTCATTGCCACTTTCTTGAGCAGATGAAATCCAGAGAGTATCCAAAATAAAGCCCACATACATATGAAGAAGGTTAAGATCTAAGTTGGATGTTCTTGACCTTGCAAGCTGCATGTCTGTGTGCTTTGGTATGGCCTCAGTTAGATGCATCAGGGGCTGAAAGACTCTAATCGTTGAGCAGTCAGCTCAGAGAGGGAAGTTAGGCCTAGGTTTTTCAAACATGTTTTACATATGGTGTTTAAATCAGATTAAAGCAAACATATCATACTATCCTGCTCCCCTTTTATAAAAAGGGGACTTATCACTTGGGGACCTTCTGGTTCCTTTGATAGGGTTTGGCTTCCAGTCTGTATGCACTCTATTATTGCACAGGAGAGCAGTGTGTACCCTGCTGAGTCAAACCCATCCCATCCACTCCTGTTTCTCAGATAAGGCATCAACCAAAAGTACTCCCACCCAGGCTGCAATGTTGATCTTAGATGTCCTGTTCTTCTGCTGCTCCATCTTTTGGCCACTGGATCTGTCTGCTGTCTCCAATCTCAGGCACATTGCAAATTGTCCAGGCCAGGCCTTGTGTTTTTGTTGTCACATTGATGTAAGCACGTCCCTAACCGGATCTGTAAGTGCTAAGTTATCAGAGAGAGTAAGCATTAAAAAAAGTTTCTTGAAATTTTCAAGGATAAGAGTAAACATCCCAGCTCTGTTCCACCAATGAAAGACCTTGACCAAAATGTCCAAGAGGTACCTCTGTTGACCCTTTGCATCCAGGAAAGGGGATTTCCATCCAGGAAGGCAAATACCTGATAATGATTTGAGCATGCCAGGAACACCAGAGTGGAGCATGGCATGTGGCACATTAGAAGCCTCCTCTGTGCGACTCCTCTTCAGGTGACACGCAGGTGTCCACCTTAGCCAGATGCTGGCATTCTCTGGCAAAACAGCTTTTTAATGTCACTGGATGGTGAATTGGCTCTTCAGCAGGGCCTGACTGGAGTTAGCGTGGTAATGATAATGATACTTCGGTTGACAAGTGTGATGACAAAGCACAGCTCTCCTTTGATCTTGCAGTAAGGGCAGCATGGCCCCCAGCAGTTTGCTTATGGTAGGGCTTTGTGCTGCATGACTGCTGCAAGTAGCACAAACATCTCTAAACAACAGCACAGGCTGCAGTTATTCTTGCCACTGACCTCTGGGCATGCACCCAGCATGAAGCTTGTGGTGTTACACTGTCCCAGCAAGGCTGCCTGCAGCCTTACGGCTGCTGGCAAAGCCAGCAGTAAGCCTGGCCTTGACTGCTGTCATGTATGGTTCATTAAACCTTATTTCTCTGCTTTATCTTCCATTGCCCATCCTGTCCTTCCTCTCTGCCTCACTAGCTGCCTCCTGGCAAGGTCTTATTGCCTGTTAGGGCTAGAGTGTTCATCTCTATTTCCTGTTTTGTATCTGGTGACTTAATCCTTGCCATTTGACAATTTTTTCTCAGCTGGGGCTTCACAGCATTGTTATCTCCAGCTCTTTGTTGTCACCTCCTTACGGCCACTCTCCCCCTCCTCAGGAATCCCTGTTCAGATCAGCTGTGTCCCAAGTCTGGGCACCCCCATCCAGTTACACAGCTTTTACTGCCATCTCCTCCCCATGTCCCAGACCTCTGCCTCCCTCCTAGCTTGCCACCATCTCACTAGACCAGCATTATTCTTGGCTCCTCTGGCATCTCTTCCTGAATGAGTTACCAACAACTCAAACCACTGCAGTCAGGGTGGATTTCTGGTCCCATTTTTCTTCTCATGTACCCCGCTTTTCTCATTTCTCCCTGGAAGACACATAACAAATGGGAGGAGCAGAGACATCTTTGACTTTGTCTTCTGCTCTTCCATATTTGCCTAGCCTTTATGTTTTACTAACTTCTCTCTGCCCCCTGAGGTCTCCCTCCTGGATTGGTGCTGGTGTTTCACATGACTCATCCTGCACCGAAGAGGTTTTCTTCAGCTGATCTGCTAGAAAATACCCTTCTCCCCATGCCAGTCTGTCTCACTAGCCCTACAAAACCCAGCAAATTAAATCAGCTGTGTATCTATTTCACATATTTATGAGTGAGATACTAATCCCTGCATAGTGAAAGGGTCATATGTACAAAAGGGGAAATGAGGACACCAGCATTACAGGGAGAAGTGGGGGAAGGGAAGACCGAGACTGAGAGCAAGGGCAGGGCAGACGTCAAGGAGATGAGTTTACAGTGTTGAAAAAAAATACAGAAAACTGAAGCAAGAGCAGATCTGAGTATCATTAGCAAACCATATTGATTGTTCTTTCCTTGCTAGTTCTATATTTAAACCACTCTTTTCTGCTCCCTATACCTGTGTCTTCAGAGCAGAGACCAAGTCCTCAACTGGCTCAGAAAAAAATATAAAGAAGTCTAAAAAACAGGAGACACCCCTTTTCTCTGTGTCTTCTATGAAAAGAAACACCTCTCCTTCCTTTTCAAGCCCAGCAGGAAAGCTGATCTGTCAGACTGATCCATTTGCCAAGACTGTCCTCCCAGGCCTCCTTGCCAATTGTCACTGAGCAAGCAGGAAAGCTCTTCCTGGCTTCCCCAGCACAGCTCATGCACCACGAGGTCCCAGTGGGCAAAGGATTTGCACGTGATGCCACGACCGTGACCTCGCGAAACGGCTCCGTCTCCCATCTGTTGTGGGCTATTACCTTCCCAGGACACAAAAGCATGTGAAATGTCTGCTGGATACAGAAACCTCTCAGGTTGCAGCCATGATAAAATACCCCTCCTTAAAGCAATAGAGAGAGATTGGGGTTTTTATTGCCCTGTAAAGGATTCTACAATGAGTGAGCTGGAGATTCGACAGTTGCATCCCAGTCACATTTTAACACAATACAGACAGCAGATGCTTCAAGAAGATTATGTTTCTTCATGTGCATTGGGTCTCCAGGGAGATTACACACTTAGGGTCAAGGGCTTTAAGGGGCTGGCTCTACAGTCCTGCAGGAGGATTTTTCTGTTACCAGTAAAAAATATCTGAAAAGCACAGGGCATTCTGCCAAGCCTTTTATATGGAATCAGCAGGAAATGCTGCTCTCAGTAGATGTTTTACCTACAGCTCTGTCAGGGATAGCTTTTATTATAACAATAGCATTGATCAAATATCCCCATTGCTGCTCCACCTTGCAGCCAAAGTATTGGGGCTGAGCCTGATCAGAGGAGCAGCAGTTACTCATTGACCTGTTAAAAGGTTATTTTTATGTGGGAAAACTGTCTGCTTCTGTATAAACAGGCAGAAATGGGCACTTTGTCACAGTATGGTGTTTTTGAAATGCAGATATCTTGGCCAAGGAAATCATTAGCTGGCCAGCTCAGAAGACCAGGCAAGGAATACAATTATGTCCAAAGATGCAATGAAAGCTCTCATGGGGTTCTCACTGTACACACTGACAAGACAGAGATGTTTTAATGACATTTTACAAAGAAGCTCCCTCCTCCTACTCCCAATGTGAGTATACTCACAATACTCTCTGCATGACTGTTAATTTATCTGCTTTGTATATTGAAGGATTAAGGCTGAGCAAGCCCTACTAGAATAAGAAGTGATAAGAGATTTAGCAATCCAAACCTTGACACCAGCCCCTCTAAAATCCAGTCCTGAAATATCTGTACAGTATATTATATATATATATAATATATATACAGTCCTGAAGTATCAGTACAACTCAGTTGCAGATACAGGCACTCCAGGGTGCAAGCTCATAGCCAGGGTGCTCAGTAGCCTCTGGGACAGCCTGGCCCAGCACAGGCAGGTGGTACTGACCCAGGTGGTACTGACCCAGGTGGTACTTACCCAGGTTCTGGCAGGTGCTGGAGCTGGACACTCCCAACAAGGAGTGCCTGTGCAGCCCAGCCACTTGCAAGACAAAAGCATGCACCAGCACAGACATGGGCCTTCCTACAATTGATTCCTGAAAAAAAAGGAAAAGGTAGTATCCTTATTCTGGACTAATTTCTTTGTTATTCTGTGTCTCATGCTTGCAGGCTCTGTGTAAAATGCTACTAAATCACAGAGGGAATGTTTTATGCTCACTGAATGGTGAAATCATTAACACAGGAAAAGAACCAAAGGGAACACGGACCTCACTTATTACTAAATCCTGCCTTCAAGTTTCCATTTCTTCAAAGCTGCTTCAAATTTCCATGTTTTAGTAAGGAAAGGACATTAAACAAGGAAGCCAGGATTTACCTCAAGTACTGAAATCTGTCCAAGAGAAAGGAACTGGTTTTAGCAAGTGCCTTCCAAAACTGTAGAGCCATATAGGGCATCAGCATGGCTCTGCAGTGCTACTGGTCTAAAAACATGAAGTGCCCCACTATGCCCCCCCCACTCGCATGCACAGAGGTTGATGGTGTGAGAATGGTAAATGTCAGGAAGTATTTCTGAGGTGGAATGTAGATAATAAATTTCATTTTACCAAGTCATCAGTCTTCCCACCTTGGTGTATAAGAAAGAAGTCTTGCTCTTCTTGGATTCCCTCAATATCCACACTTTCGTGGCTGAATTGGCATCAGCAATTTCCTTTTCTTCAAGTTTTGAACTGGCAGAAGGAGGAATGGAGGCACTTGTAAGCAGAGGAAATTAGCAGTGGGGAGGAAAGACTGTGAGAATTCCTGCCCATACAAACCTTTTTTTTTTTTTTTCATTTAATTTAAAATACATAGTTTTGATATTATATGTTTATTTTGATTGTTGACAGACTGCTCAAAAAAAGGCAGTGTCTTACTCTAGGCATTTTTGGCAGATAGAGAGGCAAACTATCCAGTAAGGATCAGCAGCTAACCCACAGCAAAGCTTAATCTCCAGCCAAAAGCTTAATCTAACAGAAACCAAACATCTGCCCTTCTTGGGTATGCTGGGATGGAGACAGAAGTCTTGGTTTCTGGATGGCTCCAGAATTGTTCTTCATCTTCTGACTCTTCCCAGATGGCAAAGCAGGGCCTGGGCACTTACTCTGGGGTTTAGGTAAAAGACTGTGGTGTAGGATGGCAGAATTACAGCTACAAAACCTCAGAGCAAACCATACATAGGTCTAGTACAATTAAAAGTCTCCCTCTCTTGCCCTGTAAAACATTCTGCTCTTTCTGGATTTTCTCTCCCAGTGTCTCTTTTCATACACAGCATATTGAAACCATTATCCCTGGAATAAGAGGGTGAATGCTGCTTTTTTTTCCACTCTATCTCATTTCTGACCTCTGCTGCTTTTTACTATTCTAGTCCTAGTTTATAATTGGAAATGGAAAGCTCAAAGATTTTCTTCACATCTGACATTCATTCATCCTCCCCGCTTCTTTTTGTCCCAGTGAGATTAAAGGCAGAGAGAAAGAAACAATCAAAACTGTGTGTTTGTGGTCAATGTTTTTAATACCCAGACCTCTGCTTCTGTTCTTAGCCTGATTTACTGTAACTTTATTCACTTCACTGACCTTGTTCTGAATCCTCACCAATGTAAGAAGGATGTTGGATGATATATTTAAATACTGACATATTTTAAACATAACAATGAGAGTTAAGACAAACAAGTAATCTTGCTCATCTTCCCATTCCCCAGCTGTGATGACTTGTCTATATTCCTAATCTTATCATTCAAGCCTAGATATTCAAAGAGTGACCACAGATTTAGAGGGTCTCAAGTTTTGCCAGTCTGGGACATTTCTCTCCTGATTCTCTTCAGATGGCTCCAGTTAGAAGTATGTCAGCTGTGCACCCCTGGGGAGGAAAGTATTTCAAGCTGGAAGCCCTAAAATGAAGCCAGCTCAAATCAGAGGCTTTAAAAAATCATTTGGCCTTTGTATGTGACTTGGCGAGTTCCCACTGCGAGGTCAGGGAAACACGCAGCTCCCAGCGGAAGCTGAATGAGAGCCAGTTCAATTTTGGTACCATACGGCTGTTGAGTCACACAGCCCAGGATACACCTGTCCCTACTGATGCCATGACAGCACAGCTGATGAAAGTCAGTGATGAATGTAGGATGTCTCTATCTTCTGTTAGCTCAGTGGCACCTTTCCTTATGGTGCATTTTATTTTGCAAGGCTGAGAGTGTTCTCATTTCATGCCCTTTCCCTCTTTGATGTGGAAACTGAGGTCCAGGAAAATGCTCTTTCAGTGGCTGAACTGGATTGGACTCCGATGCTTCATGCAGATTTATAAGCCTCTATCCTAAAGACCACTGAAACAAAAGTTCAGTTTTTAGACAATTAATAGGACCCTGGCTCAGCAAAACAGCTAATCATGCATTCAGCTTCTTGCTGTACAAATGTCCTATTTTACTTCAATTAAATATAGGCTTTATTTGCTGCATAGTTAATTTAATACAATTTGCTGCAGTGATTTATTTAAAAAATAGCTATGGCTCTGTAAAATCAATTTGTCTTGGGCAGTCAGTGTAGGGTGAGGATGATGTGATCATAGCTGTAGCATTGTACCCAAACACTGAGTGACAAACATGCTTGCCTGGATAGTCTCTATAGTAATTGAGTTTGCAGTGCTGGAGTACTGGGGTGATATTTGCATATATTATTGCTGTGTGCTCATCCCAGTAAAAGGGACAAGAAGTGACATGCTTCAAGGCAAAAAAATAATCACCACAGAATTAACCTGATCTCTTCTTTCCTCTGTGGCTAAATCTTCTGTAATTATCCACTAAGAGATGTCTTCCATCTGTTCTCCAACACTGCTAAGACACAGGACACTAGGTCTCTCTTTTGATCTTGTTTGAGACTGCTGAATTCCTTGTAGGTGTGTGTGAACATGAGTAACATCCAACTGCAGGGCGTGAAGACGTCTCATTCTTTCACAGGCAAGCAGAAAACTGTAAAGCACAAATACTGTGGCAGTGGAGACATTCCTCTGCTTTCCGTGCCCAGGTTTGGTGGTGTGTTCTGTCTTCCAGGCCACTCAGCCACCTTTGGAAACACTTCAAAAACATCTTCTAGGGGAGAATGGTGAGGATGTCTGGAGCAGTTTCCTTTGTAGTTCCAGCCATAGGGATCTCATTCATTGCTTTAAAAATAAGTAGAATGAAAACCATGCAAAAGCCAAAGGCCCCAGACCGAAACAATTAAAGGAATAATATGTTCCAGGCTTTGTTTGCTTTCTGGTTTGTGTGTTTGTTGTTTGAAATAAGAGCTACTGGGTTGACATCAGCTGCTGGCTTATCAGAGCAATCAATCTGTAACATCACAAAGTGAAGACTCCATTTCTGTCAACTGCACAGAGATGAGTGTCTGAGACCTATTCTTCTCTCCTGGTGTCGTCTGAGCAAAAAAGCTCATCTCTCAGTTGAGTCCATTGGTTCCTGTTGTCTCTTTTCTCCATTGAAGAACTCTACAGATGGAGCGAGGGCTGTACCTGAAAGCAACAGATGTCCTACCCTAATTGCTAAAACCAGGCACCATCAGTGCTAATTTCATGGTGTCTGACTCTGAGTGTGATGACAAGGGGTACACAGTGCACTTTCACTACTGGTCACTGTGAAGTGCTTTGATTTTTCTAGTCTAATTGCAGCTTCTCAATAGAGGCTGGATGCTGTGAAGGGCCTTAATGCTCCTAAAGGCCCCCTACTGTGCTATTTGTCACTTCTTTGTCTATCTCAGGGAAAGCTGCAGCAAAATCTGTGTTGAGAGTGGCAAGGCCTGGTCATTGCAGACATCACTACTGGTACAACCACAGCAACTTCAGTAAACAGAAGGTGAAGACAAGGCAGTAAAAAAGGGGTGCTGGTAAGGCACAGGTGAAAGGCAGGAGGATGCCAGGATGTTTGTTTTATGTAGGGTAAATTTGGTTTAGCATGTACAGGCAAAGATCTGCTCTGTAACAACTTCACATAGACTATTATACTGCTGCTGTATCACTTCATGGCCTTCTCATCTAGCAGAAACTTAACAGGGAAATGTAAAAACTGCAAAGACTTGAATGACTCCTCCTGTCCCTTTAACCAGAAAAAGCTAAATGAAGTAGGAAGCTGATCTTGGTGGGTAATCTTCTTAGATGAGTACAGGCTAAAAGTGGAATAATCCCTGAAGTCTCTCAATTTGTTTGTTGTAGTTTGGGCAGAAATGCAGATGAGTTTTTCAAAGCTGTAACATGCAGGTGGGGCTGCCCTTCTGCTACAATAGCAGTGAATGTGGCCAGTCAGCTTTTTTGTAAAAAGGGTAGGAGGTACAGATGCTCCCTTTCAAAAAAACTCTATATTGCTACTGCGTATTTCTGAAATAGTTTTGGAGGTTATGGATAATTCTGGATTCACAGCAGCATGTGTGAATAGGCAGAAAACTGAGAGGTGCCTTCTGCCTGTCCTGAGGAAAAAAATCTTCCTTTTCCTGGGTGTAAAGGTGCGTGGTCAGACAGGTCTGCACTAATACCTGAGGAGGATTCATTATTAATTGGGTTTAATCCTTCCTGAGCAGGAGGAAAAAGATTAATAGCTTGGGGAGAAGCATTTATCCGGTCCAGACAGTTCAGATGACTGGGGTGTAGTGGGAAGAATAAGTCAAAATGAAAAGATGGGTTACTTTTTCACAGGTCTGTTCTTAATTTATTATAGCAAATGGCAACAGTGCTGAGCAGCTTCTAGAAAAAACAGAATGGTGGTTTCCTTTCCCCTACTCCATCCCTGGAGCAGATGCATCTGGCAAAATCTCAAGTTGAAGTAGCTTTGCTAAAGTTGTGCTGGTGTGGACAGCATGAAAAATAAAGTGTTTTCAACCAGGGTGCAGGCCTCCTTATGAGAGCTTTCAATTTTTTTTTTTTTTTTTGAGATGGGGTAACCTAAAGGATTAGAAGTAAATCTCCAACTCCTTTTGGGAGACACACAGACAGAATAATTCATTGGCGGTTCCTTTGTGTACTGTTATTGAGCAACCTCTTGGGACCTTAATCCCAGGAAAGCATGTGCTGTTCCATAACTGTTTTGCAGTCTCCAGAGCTCACAGGTCATTTCTTTCTATTAAAGAATGTGGTTGGCATTAAGTAGGTAACCCCAAGGAATAAGAATATATTAGACTAATTAGACACTAGTCAGCAAGCATAAGGTGGGGAATTGCTCTGAACATCAGGATTCCCCTAGTGAGTCAGAATCATTGCTGTATTCTGCTGGAGTAGACTCTTTTGGGGAGACATTTTCACAGGAGCAGGGGAACACTGCTAATTTTAAGGCAATAATTGATAGTTGGAAAATAGTAATAAACCTGAGGATTGTAGTCAATATCAGCAAGCTGACACTGTGTTAGCAATTATGTGAATAATCTGAAGTGTTCCAGAAGTCAAACTATTATCTGAAAATGCTCACAAAAGGCTGTCTTGGGTTTGAGGAAGAAACTTTACTGTGGAATCTGTTCCAGAAAGGAAACACTTTACCATTATCTTTTAAATTCTAGGGACTTGCAGAATTATTAACTACTGAGTATTTATTTCGGTAAGAACTGTTAAACATTTCATCATGTGTCCTTCAAATCAGACTCCATCCCTTTCTGCTTGCCCCTTAGACAGCTAATCACCATTCCCTTTTTAATTTTAATTGATGTGCTTGATGTTAGATCCTTTTGATTCTGTGAGATCTCATTTGTTGTTACTGTTATACTTCTGCCTTTCTGTGACTCTTCCTCCAGTGTTGCTACTTTAAATGACCTTCTTATGTTAATGTGGTGAAACTCAGTTCTTTTAAAGTAATCATCTCTTAGCTTTATTTATCCTTTCTCATTTTAAGTTCCAGAAGCAGCGAAAGGCTTAGACTATCACAGTTCTCTGCTGTATCATGCCAAACACATGAGTCTATTGGACTGGCACTACTTCCTCTGTTTGCAGACTAAATAGGCAAAACCAAAGCCAAGATGGAAAACAGACACCCTGCTGTCAAGGGGCTTGACCAAGGTCAAAGAGCAGAGCAGTTTGCAGAGTGTCCTGATTCCCTAGTGACTACTGTCCTAGTGAAACATATGGAAGCTGTGGTGCTGCCAGCTGTGTTGCTGCTTGAGAACATTGACAGGGACTAAGCATATGTGAACACATCTCTGGTTATCCTCTGAATGTTCTCTCCCTTGAGTTACATGAAGAAGATGATGCACAATTATTTGACAACAGGTTTAAAGGTGTATCTGCATATCTGAGAAGCAGACTGGGGAACAGTCATGACACCTCTGAGAAAAGAGATTCAAAGAACTTGCACGAGAGGCACCTGGCTATATTGATTTTGCCCACAAATTTTCTAAAGTACTTGGCTGGTAAGATTTTCTTCTCTTGCTCAATCTTCCAAAAGAATTCTCTGGTTTAATACAGGTATTTTGTTTGTGTAGAAAGTGGAAAGGAAGCCTGTTGGCCTGGAGATGAAGGGAAAGCCCTGATGCATTTGTGGGAGGAAAGGAAAGTCATAAAGGCAATGCTCCCCTTTCCTCTGCAAGGAAGGTAGGGCTTCTGCTGCCCCTGTACTGAGGAGGAAACTGTAGTTTATGACAAGTTATAGTATGGTCATGTCCTCCTTTTTACACTGAAACTAAACTGCAGCCACAGACATCTTTTCCCTTTCCTTATACAGCTTTTCTCAAATGTGACTGACATTTTTCAAGTCAACTTTTAAAGGCCGACTACACTAGGAGGAGCTCTTCCTCCATGCCACCTCTCCCTGTTCAGCTACCCTTTCACTGCAGCTCTGAGTTGCTTTTGTATGGGCTGCTTACTCCCTGCCCAGCTTCTTAAATCCTCTGGACTTCTCTGAGCATGTAAGCTCCCTTCAAGGTGTGAAAGAAACATTAATTCCCTGACCCTTTTTGACACTATGGTTGTTGTGCATTTTATGATGCTTCTTGCTGCTTCTGGTTTTCACTCATTTGGAAGAGTGGCTGAAGTGTTCTGTAGTTTGCAGCTTCGCTGTGGCATTTGTTTTTCAGAATAGACAAAAGCCCAACCATGCAGCTCCCAGTGCTCAATTTCTTAGTTAGATGTCTAAGGCAGTTTGGTCCATTTTTTCTTCAGTTGGGTTATTTTTCAGTACTGTAAGGATTATGCAGATAACTTATATATATAGTACTAAGTTCAATACTTTCTAGTATAACCTAGAGCGAAAGCACACCCCATAGACATTCATGTCAGTCATGTTTGATGACTGCTTCTCCCTGTTATATTCAGAAATTCCCTATGTCAGGAATAGTGTGGCCAGCAGGACTAGGGAAGTGATTATTCTCTTGTATCTGGCATTGGTGAAACCACATCTCAAGTACTGAGTCCAGTTCTGAACCCCTTCAGGAAGTACTGGAGGGTGTCTAGAGAAGAGCAACAAAGCTGGTGAAGGTTCTTGAGTTCAATGAGGAGCAGCTGAGGGAGCTGGGCAAAAAGGAGGCTGGAGCCATCTCACTCTCCACAACGATGTGAAAAGAGGCTGTAGCCTCACTGGAGGAGTGCGGCCTCCCCTCCCCGGTAACCAACAGGACAAGACGACATAAACTGCATGAGGGGAGGTTTAGACGGGATGTTAGGAGGAAATTCTTCACAGAAAGAGTGACTGGGCATTGGAATGGGCTGCCCAGGGAGGTGGTGGAGTCACTGTCCCTGCAGTTGTTTAAGGAGAGACTGGATGTGGCACTCAGAGCCAGGGTGTGACAAGGTGGTGTTTGGTCAGAGGCTGGACTCGGTTACCGCAGAGCTCTTTTCCAACCTCATTGATCCAGTGATTCACATTATATGGGGTCATTTCTCTCACAGCTGGTGGCAGACCAGGTGTCTGTGAGCCCTAAATATGAACCCAAGAACGTCATTCCAATATTCTTTACTAACAACTGACCGCGTGCATGGCACGCTCCATGCTAGAGACTTCCGGGTTTTCTAGGCGCCTTTGTGCAGAGGACGGAAGGAATTCCTACATTGCAGCACAAGAGCGCCGTGCAAGGCTCCCACCTCCGGGGCGGGCTCGCTTTCACGAGCGGAAGGAACACCGAAGAGCCCCTGGGCCCTCAGTCTCCGCAAAGGAGAGCAGTCTCCGGCCCGAGCGGCTCCGACACGTACCCTGCCCCCGGCAGCGTCGCCGCCATCACGGGACGCGCTCCCGGGAACTACCGCTCCCGGCATGCCTCGCGCGCCGCCGGCCGCCAGCGCTGCGCGATGATTGGCGGCAGCGTAGCCAATCGTGGGAGCAGGCCTGGCCCGGCGCCCCCGCCCCCTGGTCCCACCGCCGGGAGCCTTTGAAAAGTTGCCGGGGCCGCGGTTCCGCTCCCGCCGCGGCGCGGCCCGGTACGGCCCGGACCGGCACGGCACGGCACGGCTGAGAGCCCCGGGGCCGG